>CP135570.1:1843930-2032182 GCA_032401905.1 Swietenia macrophylla | reverse complement strand
TTTTTGAGATTAATTAATTTTTTGACAATTGAATAAAACTTGGTATTCGCAGATATACAAGGATATTTAGTACGTCGTCTGAATATATTCATGTCCGTTTCAAGATTTGGGGTCTGAACGGAACATGCATATGCAATTGGTTGACCCTGTCAAGCAGGATGCCCGGAGCGGAAATTGCCATTTCGCTTAATCACGCGCGTGCAATCGCGTCCTTCAAGTTCATTCAACTGAGAAGAAAATCCCGAGAAGAAGAAAAATCACAAACACTTGCCGATGAGCTCAACTGAAAATCAAAGCTTCCATCTCTGTTTCTAATTTTCTTAATTTTCCAATAAATAAATACGATGAAGCTCATTTCTTCTCTTCTTCTTCTTCTTCTTGTTCTTCTTTATCGCAATTTCTCATCTGTTTACGCTAGAGGCGGTCAACGTAGCTCGTCTTCTGCCTCAGTTTCAGGTCGTCTTGTACGCACGTGTCAATCACGTTTTAACGTTCTGCTTGTCTTTCGCTTTTATCTTGCTTTGACTTCCATTTTGCTATTCATGATCTTTGATTTCTGATTCATTCGGCTCAGCAGCGAGGCATTTGTTTCAGGACGATCAGTTTCGAACGAGGTATTAATAATCTCAGCTTGTATTTTAATATTATTATTATTATTATTATTAGTACTACGTTATAATAATTATTTTCTCAATGGCGTTGTTGGTGACGCAGTGTTGATAAGGCTAAAGGGTACATGACTAATGCGGAATTGGAGAAAGCTGTGAAGGCGTTTGGGCAGAGATGTAGAAATATTTCTAGGGTTTACAGGTGATTTATTTCTTTTCTTGAATTATGTTTTTGGTTATATCTTATGATTGTTATATATGCATATGCCATAGTTTTGATTCATAGTGTTAACTTGTTCTTTCTATGGGGTTTTGAATTGGATGATTAGTATTGGGAAGAGTGTCCATGGATTTCCACTGGTAATTATAAGCTCTCCTTCTGTTTTAGAGTTGCAAATGTAATGCACAAAGTTGTGTCTAACTGGGTTTGTTTTGTACATTTACATCAGTGGGTGATAGAGCTTTCGGACAAGCCTGGGCTGGAAGAGCCGGAACCTGCATTCAAGGTGAATGGATATGTGATTTATGTAAAAGACCTTTGCATGTAACTTGGTTTGTTGAATGCTGATGTTTGGTTTGAATTCTCTTTGTTGGTAGTTTTTGACATAAAACTTTAACCTCTTAGTGTGAAACTCTTTGTACAATTATGCTTTTTGATCCAGGAGATGGATTTATCAGGAGAGGGAGTGGTACAATAGTTTTAGTCAACTAATCAATTTGAGGTAGAGCATACTAAAACAAATTAGAAAAGAGTTAGCATTAACAGGTATTACATATGGCTGCAAATCTCCTTGTGAAGAGTATGACTACAAATCTCCGTAATAAAAGAATTATTGTCAAGTTATGTGATTGTTCCATTTTGGTGCTGTGTCATTTTGTTAGCCCCTTGGAGGAGAAATTTTGTGGTATATCCATGTTGGAGGTAAGCCTGGTCCTTCAAAGCTAACTATAATGTCGAGTTCCTTATTTTAAATTAATGAAAACAAAAAATGCCTGAAAATGATTAGTGACATGGAATAACTTAGAATATGAAGTAAAATCTCGAGGCTAAGGATGGATTCTGAACTTTTTATTCATCTCCTATTCAAATATAAAAGCTTTTCAATATCTTCCATTCCTCTGTTTCAGTGTTCTCTAAACCTTGATCAATATTTATCAAATATACAACCTTTCTTTCGTGAGGCTATTTTGCTTTGTTTCTAACCTTTTCAATTGATTGTATCATGCCTTATGTGAAAACCATGCTTTTATTTTCTTTTCCTCTGTACTCCTGCTCTTTTGATTTCTATTTGAAGTGCTAATGGATTCTTTATCTTTTCTTCCTAAAGGTATTTACCTCTTTGGCAATGCTTTACAAATTTGCTGTGTCCAGTTTGCTCTTTTTATAAAAGTTAATAAAGTTAAAATGCGCAATGATCTGTTAATGCCCTATAAGGAGAACTAGATAGCAAGCATGGTAAGTAAATCATATCAGCGGAACAAAACTATATCTATTCTAATTATCCAATTAGAAGGACAGTTTCTTTTCGAATACATTCCGTATACTGTTGTTTTAGTTTCTTTTTTTTCTGCAGTGTTATCTACTTTGTAGCATTTATTATCATAATTTAATATTTCCGGCAGCTGTTTTTGAGACACTTGTGGATTCTAATTTATATGCTTGATGCTGATATTTTGGATATTGCAGTTCATTGGAAATGTGCATGGGGATGAACCTGTAGGTCGTGAGCTTCTTATACTTCTTGCAAACTGGATATGTGATAACCATATGCAGCATCCCTTGGTACTTCTGTGGTCCTTTTTACTAGAGTTGATTTTATTTTTTCTTTTTCCTTCTTTGAACTGGAAATGAAGTGTTCTATCTGCCGTTATTTTGCATACTAACTTCAGTATTTGTTAAGTAGTTATGTTTCTTAATAATATTCATAGTTGTTGTGCATCTTGGCTGCAACTTGTTGCCATTTTATATTGCTTTCTTGTTCTAAAGCTGTTGTTTACTTGCTAGCTACTTATTAGTAGTTCATCTGTCACACATGATCGTTTTACAGATTGTAGTTTCTGTTTTCTCAAAAGGCTAACTTTTATCCTGGAATATTTTTTTGGTCTGTACAGGCTAGATTGATTGTAGAAAATGTTCACCTTCATTTACTACCATCAATGAATCCTGATGGGTTTGCCCTCAGGAGGCGTGGTAATGCAAACAATATTGATCTAAATCGAGATTTTCCAGACCAGGTGACTTGTCAGAACTTCATTACAAAATCCATGCTGGCAAATTCAGTTCAAATAAATGTAAAATGCGCGCTTTGCAAATAAGGAGTCATGAATGGTGACAAAATAAGAATGAATCCGCTTGAAATTTTATTCTTGCATTCTTAAATGAATTTATTAGATCTTAAAGAATACTCCCATTATCCACAGTTACAACACATATTTTCAAATTTCAAGTGTACTCATTCCACATTTGAATGTAACTTAGTTCGGATATTGTGAAGCATGGGAGTATTATCAGTATTCCTTTATTTAATATTTGTTTAAAAATTGAAATATATCTTACACTACTACTGTTCATCTGATTTGGTTGAATTTGTTTTTTTCCTACAATGAGGAATCCTTTTTAACTCTATAGTATAATTTTTCTTGTTTCATATTAAAAAAAAAAGATCTATATTCTATATTTGAGTTTCTGGTCTAGATTCAGTTCAGGTGATAGATTCATATCATACCGCGGTGGGATGTTTCACAGCTACTTTTCTTTGCTAAATTTATTCAGTTCTCTCTTTTTTGTCTAATGTTGAAAGAGATTGCTAGATTTTGTTTGGTTTACTCTAATGATAGAAAGAAATTGACTAATATAATGCTACAGTTCTTTCCCAGGAATAATGATGTGGAAGCACAACAACCTGAAACAAGAGCAATTATGACTTGGTTGCAACAGATACATTTCACAGCATCGGCAAGTTTGCATGGGGTAATAGTTGGTCTCCTCTTCAGTTCTAAACCTCTAAAAGGGTACCCATGATTGTTGATGTTACTACCATGCCTGTTGTTCCTTTGAGCAGTATTAATTCCCTAAGGCGTACGAATAATTCGAAGATTGTTCACTGAAAACCCTTGCTGAAAGGGAGAGCCTGCATTCAGATATCTGTTTTGGTAAATTGTGAAAGAAACAGTTGAAGGGTATGTTTGGAATAGGATGGAAACACTTTCAAGTATAATGGTAACATTAGCTGCTAAGTAAAAGTAGGTGTTTACTTAACACTTCAGTTGTTTTGTTTTCAAAGTTGAGTAGGAGCACAACACTCAAAAATATTCTCAAGTATCAGAAAAATCATCTGTCTCCTTTGTTATTTATCTTGTTTTTCTCTCCTTCTTCTTCTTCTTAATTACTTATATTAAAAGAGAATAAAATACTAGAAGGACCTAAGGATGCAAAAAAAAAAAAAAAAAGATGACACATAAACCATAGGAGAGTTAAGCAGCACATGAACTCATGAAAAACTATGTTGCCAAGTTGGTAGGCTCACAAGGTCATTATAATGAGCATTCATGATGGAGGATTGAAATGCACCACAAGTCTGCAAAATGCAAATATTGGTCAATTGCAGTGGCTTAGTTTTTGTTCAAAGTTATTTAAAAATGGAGCTATTAAGCTATAATGGAATTTGAAATTGTCCATCTAAGAGGCCCAGGCCCATCTTTCAATTAACAATTTTCATCTTCAAGATTGGTGATAGATATGATTACACAACAAAGTGGTATACTGCTAGTCAATAGTGTCTTTCAAATAGCCTCAAAACAGCTTTCAAAGCATTCTAGTTCAAAGCATTCTAGTATTCTTGCAGAAAAAGATATCTCAATTTTTGGTCTTTTTACCTTCACCTACAATGGCCTAAGCTTAACACCCCAGGCTGAGCTAGCTAGCTGGCGCCTTTGTTTCACACTGATCATATAGTTGACTCTGAGATGTAAACTTATCTCATGAATGTTGATATGCTTGATATGAGAGTTGTTAAGCATTCGGCTACAGAAGTAATTTTGATTGCAGAACATTGCATAAAATGTAGAGATATTGGACCTTGATAATGTCTTTTGTTGCTCACAGGGTGCACTTGTTGCAAATTATCCATGGGATGGCACTAAAGATGGAAGGTGATTATTCTACATTTTAAGCTCAGTCTCTTAACTTATTACTCAAAATTTCTGCCGCTTACCTTATTGTCCTTGATTTCCTGTTTACTTCATGCAGGTCTTTGTAACTCTTTTGTCTTTTATAAACTCATGAGCTTATATATCTATGGTAGCTTAGGTTACCATTGTTTAGGCCTTGCTTAGTCAAAATTATTCAATAGTATCAAATTGCTGTTTTCATTTCATTGATTTGGCTATTGTACTTCAGCTTCTAATCCTTATTTGGAAAGATTGCTAATTTGTAACTTAGTTTTTTAGTTATGTCACCACAATGTGGTCTCCCGTCATTCCATAATAACGATTTTCTTATTTGTCCATGTCGAAGACTCTGTGGGTTATAGTAACTTAGCTGTTGCCCATAATATAATCTTCTGTCAGTCATTAAGGGATTCTAGTGTTTTCATTTCTGCAATACTGAAAATTTTGGCTTTTTGATGTTCTCTATTGTGAACTAAATGGCATCTAATTACTGGTTCTATTCGAACTGTTTGTATATTGAAACACAAATCCCTATTTGCATCTCCTTGCTGTATGAATTTTAAAATAATTTTTGGGATGAAAACTGTTTTTTCAGATTAACTTGGAAGACATCCTCTAGGTGTATTTTACTGAAGATTGTTTTACCTCTTCCTTTTTAACTAGTTTTGTTGCTTAATGTGAACCAATTTCAGGCGATATTATTATGGCTGTCCTGATGATGAAACATTCCGGTTTCTGGCAAGCGTATATAGTCACTCCCACCACAACATGTCTTTGAGCACAGAATTTCAAGGAGGGATTATAAATGGAGCTTCTTGGTATGACTGAAAAATATTTTCTTATCTAGGTTTATAGCAGATGTGGATTGACATGCACTTCATGTTAAGTTTGTCAGTCATATAACTCACTAACTAATCAAATTTAAGAGTTCTCTCTCTACCATTCTGTCATTTATTAAATTACTTATTTATTTTTGCTTAAAGTCTACCAATTGATTCAGGCATAACCCCTGCCGCAGGTATCCCATATATGGTGGCATGCAAGATTGGAATTATATTCATGGTAGCTGTTTTGAATTGACCTTGGAGATTAGTGAAAACAAATGGCCTAATGCTGATGAGGTTAGATGTCTGTTTCACCAGCTCCTAGTTACCAGTCAATTTCAGCTTGGATGAAGAATTGTGCTTAGTGTCAATAGATTCTCTGTTTTCTATCAGTATTATTTTTGGGAAGATTTGTAGGAGACTATGAAACAAATTCTGTCATCTTGTCCGTGTCATATGTGCATGATAAGATTAGAATTGGGAGTTGACAAATAAAATTCCAATGGATTAGAGACATTCTAATTACAAAGCTTTTAAGAGGTACACAATGCACTCATCTTCTTTGCACTATTTTATACTTTTAAATATACAATCATATATTTACATCCTAATTTTAACATATAATAACTTATGCTTGTTCTGAATAGTTCATCATTATTTCTATTCAACTTCAGCATTAAGTTGGATTATTTATTTTTCTATTCATTATACATATATATATATATATATATATATATTTGTATTTAATAGTTACTTGAATCTTTTGCTTTGACTGTCGTATTTTTCTTACCTGTTTACAGGTTATTATACTTTGATTCTTTTAGTTGGCGTGATAATTTTACTTTCACATTGTTACTTGAAGTCATCTCACTTTAATCTATTTTCTTCTTTGCATGCAGCTTCCTACTATTTGGGAATACAACAAAATGAGCATGCTAAATCTGGTTGCAAGCCTTGTGAAGGTACGCTTTGGCTATATTTTGTTTCTCATAGGGAGTTCTGTGATCTCTCTCACTCTTTTAATTCGAGCAATTACATTCTAGGCTCTCCATAAAGTAATTACTATGGTGGATTTACATTTATTTCTGCTGTAAAAAGAATCTTGCTTGTGACTATAAATTACTATGGTTTTTCTTGAAAAGATAGTTCTGGCATTTATTTTATAGGATACTTGGAGGACCATAATCTCAAATTTCTAATATAAGCCACAACACGTGTTTTGACAATTTACTGAATATGAGATCATTTATCCATATGGCATGTACATTTTTAGACTGGAGTTCACGGAAGGATCTTTTCATCAGGCAGCGAAAGGCCATTACCGGGCTCAATGACAATCAAGGGAATAAATTACACGGTAGGTTTATAATTATATACATTGATGCATAATATATATCTGTATGCACAAATGTGCTTGTCCCTTTCATTTTAACTAAATAGATTCTGAGATTAGGGGTTTCCTAATGACCGTCAGATCTTGTATATGTTTATTGTACAAGCCTTAATGTGCCTTTCTTTTGATATCTATAGAATGTGGTTGATATGCAATATGGAATTGAAATGATACTACCAAGCATTATGACATTAATATATTTCGTAGAATGTGCTTAAGATACACATTCTTTTTTCTTTCTTTTTTATTTCTACATCTGAAAAGGTGTTAGTGCCATGTTGTACTCGTTTTATTATACTTTATCAAAATTCTTCTAAATTGATAGTGAAAATTTAGTTAAGCACATTTCTTTATGTTTCTTGTTTCTCCTTTTCCAGAATTTGAATTTGTATAATAATCTTTTTCTTTTGTAATTATTCTTCTGGGTGGGTCAGTCCTTGGGTAACTATTGACATATAAATCCATCATTAGCCTCAGTAACTTGTAACGTGTTTTTATGCTTTGTATACTATGTTCGATAGGTTAAAGCCGGTAGAGCATTTGCAGATTACCATCGCTTGCTTGCACCAGGCCAGAAATATGAAGGTATTGGATATTCATTATTAGCATTAATTAAAATTCCTTCTCAGGCATCAATTCTGAAAAATTCAAGACATGCATGGAAATTTTGAGGACATGAAAATAAAAATAACCAAAGCAGAACGGTACACCTAAGTGAAAGAGAAGTTGATGTAGGCTAATTGAGAAGTTCCTGATTGAAGCCTCGCTTCCCCAAATGAAAATTTAAATGTCAATACATGTCATAATATGAATTATGTGGAATTAATACTATGATATTAATGCTCTTATTGACTATCATTCTTTCTGATATGGACTTGATAATGTACTACAGTTATGGCCACAATGCCTGGGCACAAATCAAAATGCACGTCTATCTGGTTGGAAGAAAAAGCCACGACAGTAGATTTTATCCTTGACCCAGATGTCACACTTGCAGGGAACATTCTACGAAGCATCTGTGACTGCGACCGTGGTGGAAAAAACTTCCTGCCGGAGTTTCTTTGGGGTTTCCACGCGGAGGTTTATTTTATTTTGATTGTAATCTTAGCATTCCTTTGCTTTTTATTAAAGAGGAGACCGAAACTCACCCTTGGAAAGCAAAGACAGTCGCCTACAAGGTCAGTTATGGTATGATATGGAGGATTCACTATCATTTATGTGAAACCTAATTGTATATTAGGTACTATTAAATAAAAACTTACATATTTTTGTGCACCTATCATTTCTTTTGCTTGTTTCGTTTTGAATTCACAATGGATTTCTTGTATGATTTGTTCAGACTGGAATCTATGGCCAATTTTTGACCTGGTTAATCTAATTACTATTCTTGAGCAAGCATTATATCATGGAGTATCATTTTTTAAAAGATAGATCTTTCTTAGCATGTATGATCAAACAATTACGATCGTACTGCTGGGGTCTCGACTCACTTTAGCATTTTAGTTATCTGAATTTCACTTCGCTTTTTTTAATCAAATTGTCGAAGACTTCGTATTTGATAATGAAAAATGAAGTCTCTAGCGTAAATGACATTTAAGAAAATGAATAAAACAAGTGATTCAAAAGGAAAATTAAACAAGTTCATCAAAAGGGAATCTTTCGTGCAAATGCCAAAATTGTTCTCTGCAATATTAATCAGCAATATCGGTAAAGCTAGCTGTGTTTACTCGGTTAACAAAGTTTGACGACTCCTGGCTTCACTAAAATAGATATGAAGTCAACATCTCTCACCCAAATGTAAATCTCAATAATGCCAACATAATTCTGCAAACCTTTTACCTTGTGCAGAATTACTAAATCTTACAACCTCAAAAACGAATGGAGCAAGAGAATGATGGCATCTTAGGAGTGAGTGCATGTTTGACAATTAGCAAATGGTTTTCCGGCGAGATGCTTGGTGGAACATACTTAACAAGTTCTGATTCTAACCTTCGTTCCGTCATTCACATCAATCTCCCTACGTCAATGATCTACTTGCACATAAATCCTAACGCTGCCCTTTCGACATCTTTCATATTCCTCACAACGTCTTCAAATCCGTCTCGAAGACCACCGCATTCTTCTTTCTCACTGCAGAGCATGCATGGATATGGTTAATTGATAAAGGTAAAGAGAGGAAGAAAAAATTCCATCTAGGGAAATGTTGAGCTCGCAAACAAACAAACAAATCAGAAAGCATTTGAATGAACATAAGCTCCANAAGTTTATCAGTTTTAAAGATTTATTAAAAGATAGATATTCTTGTAAAGGCATTAGAATTCAAAAATGAAGAAAAATTTATAAATTATGTATATACAAAAAAAAAAGTGAGCTCGTAATAAAATAATTATTAATATTATATTCCATTTTCAATAACTACTAAAATTATGAGAGCTAGTTATGACACATAAATTATTAATAAATAAGTATTTATAAGAAAAATATAATGAAAATCACAAAACCACAAGATATAAAACACGAGCACTCAAAGTTTCTCGTAAAGATCTGAAATTAACTTTAATAAAATAAATTTAGCAATCTCAGAAAGATTTAATATACATCTTATAGATGTCAACTTATATGGATCATAAATGCTAATATCTCTATGAAAATCACTGAAAGATTGATAATACTTCAAGCTTATAAATTAAAGGATAGTAGTTAGTTCTTAATCAACAATCCTCATATGGATTAAAATAATCTAATCAAATATAATAGAATCATTTGAGTGAATATTTGATAAAAAATAATATATTAATTGTCATTCTCCAGAGTAGGAATTAGTGACTTTTAAGTTAAAAAATCAAAATGATAGATAAAATATGTGTTATTAATCAAAAGGTTAAGATGTCTCGGGGTCTTAAAATATATATATATATATATATATATATATAAATATATAATAAATCTAATATAATCTCACAAAAAATCGTGAACACCTGTTATATTTAAAATAAATAATTTAAATTTTAATGATCTATATAAATCATACATCATCATATAGCTAAAAGTCTGATAATTTAAATATAAGTCAATAAAAACGTATCAATTATCGAGCCACTATAAAGTAACTTGTCGTATTTAAGGATACCCAAAAGTACTATTTACTTTATAGCATCCCTGTCATACTAATCATATTCCCAGAGAAAAAAAATAAGAAGTGAGCAAAATCATAGTATTCAATAGGTATTAACATCACTTATCTAAGTTGGCTTTATCTAAAAGTCTACATAATTAGTTTAAAATCACTTATGTTCAATTTCAATGAAACTATCGATGATACTAAAATTAAAAATTTACATTTTATACATAATATCTACTATGCAGTTAAAATAAACATAATTTATTCAAGCCATATAAATCAAATTTTAAAAACATGCACATGAATAATTCACACAACAGGGTCACGAAATAATATCATACGACAGCCTTACAAGATTTGCAAATAACATAACTTATGCCAGTTTTGGGGTTCAGAGGTACTCTCCCATTGTCCTTTCTAGCTAGGGATATTCCCCTATTATTTCAACAATGTCTAGATACACTTCCCTATTGTCTCATTCATATCTATTACAAATAGCGTACAATAATATTCAATAAAAATTTAGGCTGCATAATGGTATAAAATTAATAAAACCATCCTATATACTATTTGTCAAAACCAAATATTTCATATATTTTTAGACCATGCAAATAATATTAAGGCAAAATATTTAAATCAATACAAGTTCAACACGTTATAATTGTAAGACGTGCCATCTAAATATTTTATCTTAAAAATGTATAACCACTTTTAAATAATTTAAATTTATGTATACCATAATTAAATCATAAACAAATATACACACACACACACACACACACACACACACATATTCAATTCATATTTTAAAAGAAACAACTAAGTAAGTGACATAATTCTTATTTCGATTGCCTTGACTTATATACGTCTCATTTTGAAAGGTTATTTGGTTAATATGAGCTTATAGTTGAATTTCACTCATCAAAATGAGTCCAAAAGATGTCTTTAAAGTCAAAAATAATGTCCAAAAAACCTAAAATAAGAAGGTTGACCAAGAATTGACTGATGACTGGTTAACTCACTAGTCAATACCAATCAATAGTAATGGAAATATGAAATTCGACTATTTGGATAGCCAATTCTTGTTGGTCTTATAGTTTTAAACGTATTAAATCCAATGTGTGGTATATTTTCTAAAGTTTGGTTTACCAAAACTCTAGTTGAAAAGTGACAATTTTGATGACTTTTTCAAGAAACTCTAGTGACTTTTAGGTCCAAATTTTCAATCATTTTGTTGTACTCATAGAAATGAATTCACAGGTATGTTTAGTTTTTCAATAAAAGGTCAGAATTTGTTGTAAAGTTAGATTAAAAATTTTTAAAACTTTTAATAGAATTTGCCAGTTTATCGAAAATCGAATTTAGACAAAGTTCACAGTGATGAAACAATAATGTCGAGAAGAGTATATAGTCCAAAAATCATGACAATCAAAGGTCAGAAAGGTAGTGATCAGAGAGACGGTTAGAATTATAGGAAAAGAGAAGGGAGGGGCTTATATAAAAATAATAAAAATGTTGGATATTTATAGGAAAATTTTACTTAATTTATAAAACGAACTCATATCTTTTCAAATTTATATTTAGACTATAAATATTTAAATATTATACAATTTAGTCTAAATTTTTTTACAATTTAATTTTTCCTAAAAACTAACAAATATCCATATATTTATTTGACATTTTTCAAGTTGTTATAACTTCTAACTTCTTAAAGAAAATTTCTTCCTCCAAATTCATTATATCTACTCAAAAATCAAATAAATATGGATAATACTATTAAACTTCGAACTTGAATCCTCAAGTAGCCTTCTCACTATTATGATATTGTCACAAATCTTATTAAAAGAAAGTTTTCTCCTATTGAGAACATTAACATTACAATCGAAATTTTGATCTAATGTCTCATTACAAGTTCCATCAACTTAGATTAAAATCTCAGTTTACTAAATGATATGAGAAAAATTCAATTGGTGTTTCTTTACTATTATAATGTGAAAAATATTAAACAATGGGATATATGTGGCGATAAAGTGAATATACATGCAACTAGGCCTATTTTCTCAAGGATCTCAAGAGGTTTCATTTACATAAGTGCCAACTTGCCTTTAACTCTAAATCGTTGGATATTGCTACAAAGTAAATCTTTGAAAGGACAAAATCTTCAACCATAAACTTTTAGTATTTACTCTTTTGATAAAGTAAATTCTTTATCAATTTTGGGCCATTGCAAATGATCCCCATAATTCAAATCTCATCAATAGTATGTTATATTAACTCTAGCCCATATGTAACATGATTTATCACTTCAAACTAACGTATGACGTTAATTTTTGGTTTGAAAATATATTGGATTGATTTTAGTTTTAAAAAAACTAAATCAACAATTATCGATTTGAGTTTTGGATTGAAATTGGTCCAAATCGATAATTATTGGTTTAATTTTTAGTTTAAACTTGTTTTAAACTAACCAAACCAAATTGATTCAATAAATTTAAAAATTTATAATTAAAATTTAAAATTTTTTTAATAAAAATAGTTAGAGTAAATAATATTTTATATTAACCTTTTATTTTATAAAAATTATATTATTAAAGAATTTATTAATCTAATTTAGAAAAATAAATTCTTTCATTTTAAATACCAATTATCTAATTTGTTTTACAAAATTAATGAATTTACAAAAATTTTATATTTTTTATTATGGAATTTTCTTGTGTTGGCTTTTATTAATATAGAAAATAATAATAATTGATATTATATCTTTTTTTTAAAGATTTTGGTGCTTTAATGAGTGTTTTAGATTTTTATGTGCATTATAATTTATATGCATGTTTCACACTTATTTGGTAATAAAGAAAAAATAAATTAATATAATTCTATAGATTACTTGTTGGATGATAATAAAAAATTATAATTTCTATAAAATAAATTAAATGATTAATTTACTTTAAGCAAACACCTAATGAAATGATAAAAGACAATAAAATATTTTTTTATCCATATGATTAAATTAATTTTATAAAAAATAGTTTTTTCTATATTTTTTAATTAAATTGAAACTTATAATTATATTAATATTTTTAACTTAGACATGAAATGATAAATTAAGTTGCTTCAAACTGACATATATTTGTTTAGATTGAATTAATTTGTCTCTTACTGTTAATTTAAATAGGGTCAATCCAAATCAAAACTAACAATTTTAAATTAGTTTGGATTTTGTACCAAAATCGATACAAACAGACATTTTCCACCCTTATGTACAATGTGCTAGACTAGCTGTAACTTTTTTTGTAAATTTATTAGTTATATTCAGTTATGCTCCTAGTAAACCATAAATATACAATCACTGATTATGGATATAAATGTTTAAGCAACACTAGAATAGTACGTCACCCATTATAGATGTAGATATTCAGTTGCAAGTATATAATCACCCATTGTACCTGTAGATGTTCAGGCTTATCTAAAATAGTGTATCATGAAGCCTTATGGATGTTGATATTCTAACCGCTCTAGAATAGTATATCATGTAAGCTTCTAGTAGATGTTTGTTGTGAAAAAAAAAAATTGAAAATGTTTAATGGGCATAACATAAGTATTAAAAAGAAAACTATACGGTGAAGCGAATACGAAACAACATGGATATTCTTACTTAAATACATACAACTATCTGTTTTGATATATAAAATCCTTTTTGAGTTTAAAAAAATAAAAAATAGAAACAAAAGAAATGAAAGGGTTTAATGGCTATAGTATGAGCATAGAGAAATAAAACTATATGCAAAGTGGATTCGAAAAAAATATTGATAGTCATACCTAAATCTATACCCATCTACCTCTTTTCGCTGTAAAGTTTATTTTGATAATGTAATTATGCAATTTTATATTATAAAAATAGCATTATTCAAATGTAATACATATGTGTGTGTGTGTGTGTAGAGAGAGAGAGAGAGAGAGAGGAGAGTACTCTTCTTACTCCTGCCAAAAGTTTGTGTGTGTTTATACAAAATCATGTATAAACAAAAAGAAAAAATACCTAGTAACATGTATCAACACATTAAATACATATATAGGTCATGGTCATGACCTCTTTTCCCTTTCCAAATATTATCGTCTGAAGCTTCAAGCTTCTAATGAACAAGAAAGTCTTCAATACAACGGATGCATGCAACTTATCAATAGATTCAAGTTATATACACACACACGAGATGTGTGTGTATCATAATTTTATTAGTTTGCATGCATTCGTTCTAAGAAACAGTTTCCTGTAATCAACAGATAATTCATCACATTCTTCACATAGTTTTGACGTAATCATCTGATATTTTGATACTTTCCTTGGAGATTAATTCGTTGAGTCGATGCAGAAGCATGTCAAAATCGTCTTGTCCTTTCAGAAGGCTGAGACGAACAAAACGTCCTTCTGCTCCGAACCGGGGACCTTCACGACCCATGATCTTAGCAGCTTTGAGAACTTCATAACAATTTTTATCTTCTTCCCTCTCACATTTTAGCCATGCGTAAGCTGCATGTCATAGTTGTCAACTTCCTACTTAACAATCTTGTAAATTCGTGTTTTAAAAGTTGATTGGGAGAACTACGTACCTGGAGAAGGCGGTCTGATTTTCTCAAAGTAAGTACAATACTGAGGTGAAATTTCCTGAAGAGAAAATCTGTTTGATAATGATATGATCCTGGTCAAATTTTCCCAACGATTCCTCATATTCTTGTATCCAAATTCAAATATTTTCCTTCCTCCATCTTCCATCACTACTTGCAGCAGCTTCAAAGCTCTCAACTGAGTGTCCCGAGAAACTCCCATGGTGTTTATTCCCATATATTCCACCATTCTTCGGTACACTTGTTCGTTCTTTATCACTGCCCACCTGCAGTTATATACTTTTGTATATTATTATCACAGATTTTCATTATCACCACTAAACCCAAAAAAAAAAAAAAAAAAAAACTATTGGTGATGATTCAATAATAGCATTTAATGACAAACTTAACGCGAGTTTAAAGTGAAATATGATCCGATTTTACGATCATGTAGACTCAACAGATCTAGACAGAAGTTTGAAGACCCAATATTAAAACATAAATTAATTAAAATAAAGTTAGCATGTAAGAGTTCAAATATTAGATTACCGCATACCGATAGACAAAAAAAAAAAAAAAAAAAAGGCAATCTCTTTAACATGTTTTTATATAAAATTTTCTGTAACTTGCAAAAGAAAAGGATGGTTAGAATATTACCCGAACCTAGAGCCAGCGTGACCTGTGAGCTTAGAAATGGTGAAAATCAAGAGATCTTTATCTGCAGGAGCTGGAATGGGTGTGAAATGTGGCCAAAAATAAGCATGGTCATAAATAGTTTTAACATGTGGGCCATTAAGAATTGGCTTGTTCAATTGTCCATCTGGATTGTTTGGTGCTGTCACAAACTCAATAATACTGCTTGAATTTGAACTGTTCCTCCATTCATTCGCATCTCCTTCAAACTCAAATTCCACTGACTCAAAATAGTCAGTTTGTACCTCATAAAGCTGGAAGAAAAACATATACCAATCTCTAATTTAAATTTGTTTTCTAGTACATCAGTTTTTGACTCGTGTAAAAAAGAATAATTACAGTTAGTTATCACGCAAACTTACTGGGTAGAAAGGCATTGAAGCTACGACCCGTGCAGGGGAGGAGGAGGAGTTATTGGCGGGGGAGAGAGCATGAACGGCGGCATTGAGGAGTTGGGTTGAACCGGCGCCGAAAACGATGAATCGGTTTTCTGTGACTGCATTTCCTGCAATGAGATGGACTTTTCGGATGTGATTTTCAAGCTCTTCAGAGATGTAAGAATGGTCTTTGTATGAGTAGCTCATTCTGTGCCATCCTGCTACTACGATTGCACTTCTTTCTGCATTCTCTAGCCAGAATGGTTCCAGGAATAATGGATCTCCCCTGCAAAAATTAATCAAACACAAAAGTGTATTTATTTAAACAAAAATTCAGATCAAAGAAAATCCTAAATCCAATTTTATAGATGATCATACTAATCTAGATGTACTAATACTTTGAGAATTTGTTTGGATTAAAATGACTTGAGAGTACAAATACTGTAAAATGAAATTATTGTGTTTCCAACATTAGTAAAAAAAAAAAAAGAATAATTCCTATTAAAATTAACATTTATTAAATATTTTATTTAACATACTTTTAAATTATCGCTGAATTAAAATAATTTAATTAACAATACGTCGACTAAATTACTAATGGCCAAATATTTTTACTATTAAAGCATAATTATTGAATAATTTTCTTTTAAAAAAATTATCAAATAAATTAGAATTTTAATTAAAAGACAATTGAAAAAATGGATTATAAACCAACTAAACACAGTCCTTAAAAAAGCATATGGGGTACAGCATATTGAAGTTAAATAACACCATCATGAATTTCTAAATATAAAATTTTAATAATATTATATATATAAATTAATTTACATTGTTGTATCACCATCACATAATGATATTTATAATTTAGATAGAGAATGTTTTTGATACACTTAATTATAAAGTTTTTGATCCACATAATTATAATGTTGAAAGTAAAGTACTATTACAGACATTTGTGAGCAAGAGTTTTAAAAACATACCACACAACATAATTAATTTTTCATTTATATTTAAAAATAATAAATAATTTTTTTCTTTTTTATTTAAAAAAAATTATATATTTAACAAAAGAAAGGAAAACGTGTTTTTGAATCTTAGAATTGAGGAATTTTAATGTCCCTGCTACTAGTGGAACTCACGATTGTCATCAATAAAAATCTAGTGTGCATATCTTTCTCCTACGTGCCAATAATGACATGTTTAGCCACAAGCGCTTCTTGGTTGCACCCACAGCTTGGAAAAAAGAAGTGTGTGGGCGTGTGTGTTATATATTACAAGGGAATAATTTTCAATTTTTACTCTTATTATCACTTAAAATTAATTTATATTTTGTTCGATGTAGAACATAATATTAGGTTAATATCTGTATTAAATTTCGTAAATTTTTAATTAAATTTTTTAAAAATAATTTTAAAATATTAACATTAATTCAATGTTTATTTTATGATCATACTAACCAAATCTTATAAAAATAATAATAAATATTATTTTGTTATTTATCAAATAATTTTTTTAATAATATTTGACATATAAATTTTATTTGTATAAATTAATTTATTATTATTATTATTATTATTATTATTATTTTCGTAAAAATATAAGACTTGTTGCAATATTCTTTATATTTTAGTCTTGAACTTTTGACATAGAATGGTTGTCTAAATTATATATCATCTTTTAACTACATGAATCAACAGGAAAAAAAAAAAATTTGTGCCATTAAATTTTTTAAAAAAAATAAAACAAAAATTTTTTAATTTTATTTCATTTTAAAAATTTATACACAAAATAAAAAAGTAGATAATATTTATTTTTTATTAATTTATTAATCAAATCCTTCTCATCGATCATTGTCCTTTCTGTAAAAACAAACAGACAGGAAGGCCGACAACAATCACATAAATTTCATCACCAAAAACGAGGAATTATGGATTCAAAACCTTTGTCTAAATTGATTAATATCCTAAAATCTCTTAATCTTATTTATATAAACTTTCTACAATCATCTGCTTTAATTCCTAGTGTTTTTCTGTAAACAAAATAGGGAGAGAGAGAGAGAGCTTTGTAGTTAAATTACCCATCAGCATCGGCAACACATCCATGCAGAAACAAAGAGCAATCGGGGCCGGAAAAGCAAGAGTTACACTCACAAACAGGCTGTTTTCCGGCAAGAAAAGCTCCGTCCAAGTAAGCTCTTCCGTGGCCGGAGCACGAAATTGCAGCCACAGCTTCAGCTTCTGCGGCGGCTCTTCTGGTCCAACTCAGACGATTGTTCCAATGATCATCACTACCCACGTTCAGATAATTAATGATGAAGAAGAGATTGAGAATTATAGAACACAGCAGGATGATCTTTGCCATGTTTAATTAAAATTATATTTCTCTTCTTGCTATTCGACGGCGACTATTATAAATAATGAATGTTATTGACTAGTAGGCGGCGTCGCTTTGTTTACTATTTGTTTGCTCAAAAATTTGATGGCCATTGACGTCATCATATTTTAGGTCTTTATTTCATGACATGGCTTAGAAAAATATTTTAACTTAAATTAATTCATTTTGGGATAATATATTAGTACCTAATTGAAGGTTGAGTTGGGATATCAAATAATTTTGAAAATTAAAAAAAATTACCATCTAATTAATAAACGCTAAATGATTATATATTTATATATATATATGTGCTATAAAAATGTAATATTATTAAAAAAATTTCATGAGTAAAAAAATTATGAACCTTTATAATCTCATAGTTAGGGCCAACTTGATTTTAGAATATTATATTATTTTTAATTTACTAAAAACAAATTATATATCGGAACAATGAATTTTTTGTTTGTTAAACTATACTTTTAAAACGTTATAATATTGCAAGCAAATTATTTGTTTAGTGAATTTCATTGTTGAAAAGTTACGAGAGAGTATATAATGACTAAAATAAAAATTAAAAAAATAAGATGCATATTTATGACAATCGAAACAATTTGTGTGAAAAAAAATTGAATTTATATGATTTTTGTTAAAATAGTTTTAAAGAAGCATATTACATAAAAATAATCCTTAAAATCTTATTTTGAAAAATAACTAATTTCCTATATTTTTAAAATTTGCTATAATAATAGTGATTTTGCTTTAGTAATTTTAAAATATTTTATTAAACACTTAAAATAAATTTTAGCGTATAGAAATCTAAATTTCCTTCCCCTTTTTTTTTACAAAGATAAAGAAAATATTGTGGTAATTTTTTAAAAAAAAAAGCATACAAGTTTAAAACAATATAGAGATTTCCTTTACGGTACGTAAAAAAATTAAAATTTTTACATTTATATTTTAACAGTCATGTTGAAGAACTTTAAAAGAAAAGGTTGCAAATTTAATTTAATTTAGCCCTTTAATTAATTGGAATGGTAAATATTTCATGAATACTATGTTGTAATGTCTAAATCAAAGACAATTTCATGAACCGTCATGCCTTACGTAATAATTACACGAAGATTTCAAGCAAACAAGAAATGGTGTTTGGCAGCTGAGAAAATCTCAGAAAAAGCTTAAGAGAAAACTGATCTTGTAAATACAACACCTGCCCTACTTATAGCGAATTACAGCATACAAATTCAGTTAAGAAGGGCCGCAAATTCTGTTTCTTTAGCAGCAGCCTAGTTTACTGCAAGACCCCCAACTGGATGTCGAGCTCAGCTCAGTTCAACTCAACTCAACTCAACTCTGCAGGGCCATGCCAGCCTCATAGTCTTTGTCATTTGTATCCCTCGCAATTTATTTATTTGTTAATTTTGATATTTCTTTTTATTTATTTATTTATGACATACAATGCAGTTTACACGAGTTTAGAAGGCCACGAAACGAGATTCCGGTAAGAAATAAAAATCGTTATCAATTATGACGTGTAAAATAATTTTCATCAATTAAATGGAATCGATAGAGACATGGGAATCTAATTTCATGACGTTAATAGCGAACAGCCAATGAGAACATGCCACGTTATCGAGGGGCTGCCATTGTTGACAACCACAAAATCGAAAAAGACTGAAGATTCCAATCGATGAAAAATATCTACGAGAAAGAATCTTCAATTCCATTCCCAAATCCCTTTCACAAGGGCAAGGTTATGGTACTGCGCTTCTACACTGCATCATCATTATTCTTTTTAGTGATTTTACGATATATCTCTTTTAATAATATTATTTTGTTGTAATTTTTATAGAATGGGGCATTTCCCTTTTTCTTTTTTTTTTTTTTTTGGCATTGCTTTCATACAAATTAATTAATTAAAAATAGATATTTTTTAATTTTAACAATTTATACTGAATTTTTAACAAACTAATTATTGTGATATAAAAATATTTTAAATAATAAAGTTAAAATATTTAATATTATTATTAATTAATATTGTTTGAATATTTATATGATAAAAATCTTATATGAAATACTAACTAATTTTAATTTTTTAAAAATTATTATTTTATTTGATTTGAAAAGTATATCTAATAATTTTTAAAATTTAAATAAGAATGCTTATATTAAAATTTAAAAGATTAAATAAATTAAAATTATATTTATTTTTAATTAATTAATTTATAGTCAAAATAATATATATATATATATAAATAAAGTAAATATTTTTTTGTACGGTTGTGCAACTAAATTGATGAAAATTACTTATAAATAATAAATTACAGGATAGGAATCTCTTTCCTAAAGTTTTCGATATCTTAACTTTATTATCTAACTATGGTCCCCAATTTCAAATGCAATGTTATTAATTAATAAATTAATTAATTAAAAAATAAGATTTGACTATTAATAAATATATATTACTAAGATTTGGCCAAAATGTTATTTTAGATTCACCGATTTAAACAATATATACATAATAAATAATTAAAAAAAAAGTTACAAGTAATGACACCTTGTGCTATTATTTATGTGGTCAAATTTATGATTTTTTTTTTCTTAAATAATAATTTTGAGTGTAATAAATTTTTTCAAAGATATTTGCAGACAATGCTGACTATGCATGCTCTAAGCCTAACCACGTCCAACCAAAAGTTAAAATCTAGTGTGAAAACAACTCACTCTTCCACTCTGGCACCACTACTTTCACAGTGTTTATCCTAAACTTTGGCAACGCTTATCTGATTATGATGCCCAGAAGATGGTGGGTGCGGGATTAAAGTCCACCTGTCAACTCACAGTTGGCCCATAGTAACTTTTACTATCCTCATCTGAAAGCCGCCCACGTTTTCTCACTGTAGTTATCTTGTTCTTGCAGAATCTCCAGTAGATTCAGTTCTGACTCTTGAATCTCAACTTTCTGCATCCTCCTCCCTGTGTCAACTGATGATTGGTCGATTTCTCCAGACTCTTGCTGAATTTTATGTACAAATGAAAAGATGAAATGTGTTGACTCTGCTTTGTATCCCAACTTTAGAAAAGTATAAACGTAAGTCATTTTGATTTCATTATTATTTGATCCACATATAAATTACAAGTCATTAGGTTCTATGTTACAAGTTTTATATGTTAGAAGTCATGTATTTTGTTATAAATTTATGCCTTTCACTCTTGTTTAAATATTTATACCGGACTGATATTATAGCTGCTTTCAAAGATTATAGGCTGCAAATAAAAAATGAAAGCAATGGATTATAAAATTTCTGGAAAGACATTTAATGTGTTATCATTCTTCTCCTCTTTATTTCTGTTCCAAAACATTTCTTGAAATAATGAAAATGTTCCTTGGTATTACATAATCATGTGATTCAATCAAAAAAAAAAAAAGAAAAAAAATTGTAGCGTCTTGTAAATTATAACAAGTTGTCAATCTAAACATTGAATCCTTTTATTAATTCAATGCAATCAGCCAACAAAAAATTAATATTTGAGCAGTATCAGCAAATTGAAAAGAAGGAAAATGCAAATTCAAAATTAGGAGATCTCCACACAGAATAGAAGAAATTGATGTATCCTTTCACATAATATTCCTTCTTGTTTTTGGTCATTATTTCTACAATGAACAGTACACATTCGTCGAAGGTACAATGTTCAACTTTATACTCAGTATGGTATGTGAAAAGATATAATTTCAAATGTCTATGAAAACTTGCGGTATCATTTAGTATCTATTGACGGGACCAGTCTCGAGGGCGTTGTCAATCTGGGCTGTTTGGCTGACGTATGTTGGACATAGAATGAAGAATGTTAACAATGGAGTCAATTCTTGCATGAGAACCAGCAGTAGCAGCAAACATAAGGTGCTTAGGTGCTTCGGCTCTATCAAAATAAAAAGAACCTGATACCAGTTTTTCTTTTGGATGTAAAGCTAACCAAATGACAGTGTCTGCACCTTCCTCACTTGTTCGAAGTTTCCCCGTAAACCTGAAATATATTTTGCAGGTTCAACGAAGAGTCATGGATAAGACAGAGGAATTAAAGTTTCAAAGAGTGACTTGACTTCAAGCAGAAAGAGCAGCACCTTTCGTAGAAACTAGGCAAACTTTTGGCTACTCCAGGTGTATCAGCCCAACCGGGATGCATCGAATAGAACCCGATCCCTTTCTCCTTGTACATTTCTGACCACTTTTCTGTTAGTGCTACCTAACATAGGAGGAGAACAAACATAAGAAGCATTTACTTAGGAGAGACTATAATTGATTAAGGGATCATGGTATATATATGAGTTGTCGTACTCTTGCCAACAAACTACTTAGATCATGGTAGTTTGTGTATTGAATGAAGAGGAAAATAGCATATTCTCAGCTTTTGCTGTATATGTAATAAAAATATAATGCGGAAAGTTGAAGCACTAATTACTAGCAAGGATTTTTTCAAGAAATAAAAAATTGATCCATCATCACAATATTAGACAGAAAGATTCACAGACTGCTTCCGATCAAACTAATTACAAATGATTTTTGTAAATCAAAATTCTGCATCTTTCTCTTTCATTGCATTAATTTATTATGCTCAAATTACAAAGTCGATAGTGAATGTCTCCAGTAACTTCAGCAAGAAGGTTAAAGTTTACTCCATTAACAAGAATTCAGTAAATTGTTTTTTGATTTCTGGTTCATGAAATCCACAAAAAAACCTTTTATTTATCCTCAATAATCAAATTAACTGACCTGAACTCGCTTGTTGCGAGCATATTGTTCCACCCCATCAAATTTTCCATCTTTAAACTGCATTAAGACAATTATTTGGGAGAACCATAAGTATCAGTTATTTAATAGAGGCTTCCACGAAGTTCATAGAAACAGTTACCTCTAGATCTGCAGTCAAGGGAGCTGTATACATTCCTCCAGAAGAAACTGTGATCACTCGAGCGTCAGGTGCAGCTTTCTCCAGTAAAGGAACCATTAATTCTGTCGTGGTATATGTGCCCAATACATTTACAGCAAAATTCAACTCAAATCTGGAGTTACACAGAAACCAAAATGGAAGAGCATGAATTTTCTGTGATGGCAAAACAAAGGTAACATATGTGGCCTTGAACACAAATTATCAAGAATTGATGTGTACCCTTCGGATGTGGCTACTCGGTTATGCTCAAGCAGTCCAGCATTGTTAACCTAAAGGCAGTAAAGTACAGAAAAATCAGATTTTTCATTAGTTTCACACTGAAACCAACCACAGCCATTCACTGCAACTTATATGTAGAGCTCCAAGGGCTGTTCCATCAAATAAAGGGTTGATAACCCACCCACCCCCAGAAGAAAACAAATCAGTAACTTCCACTAGCAAAAGCAAGGCCTAATGCAAACTGTTTTCAGAAGTATGGTTTGTAGCAAAATATCACTAGAAAAGGAAAAAGTGAAGCTCTCGGTGACCGGGGGGAATGAATCATCTGAGCTTGTAAGAGTTATGTATCTATCCTTTGAAAAAGAAATTTAACTTGGTTGTTTGATCATGTAAAGCAATGTATTTCAAAGATAATTTATCACAAAAAGAGAAGGAAGCTTAACCAAAACATGAACCGGAATATCCTTTGATGAAAACCTGGATGCAAAAGACCTGATCTCAGCAACAGATGAAAGATCACACACCTGCAAGCGAAATTTAATTAGCAATTTAAGACCAAAATGCAAATGCAAAAGATTTACGGCCCATTATCACAATAAAGAGGTTCATCAAAGAACAAATGGAGAAGAGGGAGAAAAATACCTCCAAATGAACATTTTGATTGCCTGTCTTAGACCGAATTGCAGAAAGAGCAACTTCTCCTTTCTCCTTGCTTCGACAAACCATATAGACATTTGCCCCACTGAGGATACATTCAACAACATATGCCAGCACAAAAAAACAAAGTTCACTAAAAAACAACCTGTATTGTTTAACTCCATAAATCAAACAATCAGCAGAACATAAGAGATTAACAATACCGAGAAGCAAGTCCCTCAGTAGTGGCATAACCAATGCCGGAATTCGCTCCTGTAACTATGCAATTTTTCCCATCCATGCATGTTTGCATATCTTCTCGTTCGAAATTTGTGGAGTGTTCCCTATAAGCCAAACAAATAATATATATATATATACATATATATATATATATATATATATATATATATATATCCATACTGACTAAAGTGAATGTTCCCACTAATTCATCTTTTCACAGTAATGTTTTCTAGTAAATCCATAGTGCAATGCCCATTTTTATTCCTTCCGGGGTGGTTTCTCTGAATTAGAAAGTTAACACTTAATAGGTTTATATAACACAGTGAAATGAAAATGATTCTCCTTTTAAGCATAATCAAGAATGTTAAAATAACTTTAAAGTATAATCATCTAAAACTCATTGAACATAAATAAATGCGGCACCTTTATACATCATTTGCATAATTTTATTTCTTTTTGACATTTTCACAATACCCAGATGAAGAAAATCAAGAATTGTGCTTACAGGAAACCCTTTTTGGTGAAATTGAGATAGCCGTACACTCCAAAAGTTGCAGCTCTCCATTGCTGTTCAAAAGAAAGCAATCAATAATCAAATTTCGTCAAACAAATGATCATCCATTAATATATGTATGTCGAATAGTACAGAAGAAACGCTCTACTTTGAGAATAAACATCGAAAGTTGTCTTGGCGGAATTCTGTTTCGGATTTTTCATTGGGGATATGTTTTTCTTACGCTAGAGTTTGTTTAATAACAGTTAGAATTGTGACACGTGGCGGACTTGTCTGCCACACATTTGTTGGGCTCGGAAAGGCCTAAGATCGGTTTTCGGCTCCATAAATAGACGGGCTTCAGGGCCCAAACGTGGTCATTTTTAAATTGACTTGCGATAAGATCCTCTCTTGAGAGGATTTGTTTGGAAGCTGAGGACTCTTCTCCACCGGCGAAGGATCCTCATTCCACTCCCTCTATACGATCGACTTCTAATTTCATCTTCTATTTATATATTTTATGTTAATTTTTATTTTTAATAATTTAATATATATTTTTAATTAACTAATTATTTTAAATATTTAACTACTATATTAGCTTAATTATATATAATAATAATAATTTATAAATACTAACATATTTTAACATATAATAATAAAAAAATAATTATTATGTATTTATTGAAAGTCAAAAATTTACAAAGCATAACATATTTTAACCAAGAGTTTATAAATATAAAAGTACTCCTAACATGGGATTTTGAATTAATTATGTAAATTAAGCAATAACAAAAGAAAATAATAATACTAACAATGGTGTTTATGTAATAGTGTACTGTTAACATGGCGACGACGACGACGAAGACGACAACAACAGTAGAGTTTAAGTCAAAGAAATATAAATAGAATTATTTTTAAAAACAATAGGGTGTAAAAAGAATTTATTTAATTTTAATATTAATGGGATAAATAAAGAAGTTTTAAAAAGACTTTAGAAAGGTTCCAATATGTATTAACACTCTTTCTTTTATTCTTTTTTTTTTAATTCTTATATATATATATATATAGATATATATATGTTACCTCAATCCCAGTTCATGAACATAAATAAATAAATTTTTTTAATTTATTTTAAAAAAATAAACCAAATAATACGGTTTGAACCCTAAATCCCAACATATTTTACCAACCGAACAACACTCTTGGATTTGATCAATAAACCTAAGTGTTTTCACTGCAGTAAAATCTATTTTAATTAAATTTAGTCCCTTAAAAGATTGTCACATATTAATTTGATCAACATTAAATGTAATGAACTGAATTTTTTTAAAAAATAAAATTTAACTTTAAGGTCAAAAATAAAAATAAAAATAAATAAAATGGATGAGTATAACAATTAAAATTGTGTAAAGGAAAACTATGTTCAAGGCATTTTCAAAGCTTTTTATGTTTGAAATAATAAATTCATCAAACTTGTTACATATAGAATTGAATACAATCCACGTGCATGTGTACGCACACGCGCGCGCGCACACATACACACGTAAATATAAGAGGGATAGATTTCTCATAAGAATGGGCATTCATTTTATTACTTCTTCTACAACATTTTTTTTCCCCATGCAACTAGAAAATGCTGCCTGAAAATACTCTGTCATAAACTCTATCTTACATTGATTTACACATACAAATCAAACAACATGAACTGCAATATATTTTCCCTAGAAACCTACTAGTAAGATACTCAACAGCTACACATTTGTACAATGGCTGTAATATACAACATCCTAATAAAATTAAAAATCAAGTGAATTAGTCTAAGATGTAACAACATGGTAACTGTTAGACGGTTAACTTGGAGATGCATATTAGTTAAGAGATTTAAACCTCAACTCATGGACATTGGGGCGCAAAAAAGTTCAAAGGCAAAATATTTTCTTGACGGACTGAGATAAAGGAATGAAGCATGAGTACGATGGGCATGGGCTTCGGTGACACGAAGATGTCATATGACTATAATGTCGGTAGACAAACTTGCTAACATACACCTAATGAACTCGTAACATAACATATAGTGGGAAAAGTATAAATGGTAGAAATGTGGAGTTAGATTGTACAAAGGGTAGTTTATGAAAAAAGATATGGGTGAGATCAGTCGTGTGTTGAGAGTTAGAAGACTCAAGACAGTGACGAGTGAACTCAAAAAGGCCCAATATGGGATGAACTCATTCTACGTGAGATTTATGGGATTTAAAAAAATCTTATTTTAATAAGAGATAAAGATAAAATTAGTCTTGCTAATGAATTTGATTTATCCTAAATTTTAGAAATATAGATAAAGTGGGAGTCTTGGATAATCTTTCTTCATCAAGCATTGAATATGGTCAAATTATGAAGTGGCAAGGTATGAGTGGTAAAAGAGTCTTAAACAATCATGGATATTAGTTGTACCTTATACCTATAAATGGCGTAATTTAGAGTTCAAATATGATAAATGAATTCAGAGGAATTTAGTGAGGTAAATTTTTGAAAATACTAGATTGTGTTCCTTTTCTTAAAGAGAAATAAAAAAAAAGTTCAAGAATATTACCTTCATAAATATTTTTTTATGTGTATGTTTTTTTTTTTGTGAGAAAAAAAAAAGAAAAAGGGAAAACCTCCTAATTGTGGAAAGTTTTTGAGTTGTTGACTAAAATTTTTAGCGCATGCACAAAATTTACATTAACAATTTAGTATGATAACAAGGTTTGCTAAAATTTCTCTTTTCTACATTTCTTTGATGCAAGAATGTATAGGAAGACATTGAGCGATATGGTTGCGCAATTAGAGAACATCGTTGGGTCTAAATCGGCTCATGCAGAACTTTGGGTAGTTTAGGTAGAACTCAATAGCATCAAGATTAACAATCTTCAACAATAGATGAGTTTATTTGTTGAAGAGTTTGCAGAGAAACTCAAGGCAACCATGAAGGATGTAGCTTCATTGGCGGGAGTGTTGAAGGTATGCATTACTGATCCGGAGGGTGAAGTTGGATTGTTAAAGCGTGCATTTAACAATACCCCATAAGCGGAAGCCAGTCCTTGAAAGATTAACTCCTTTAGAATAAGCATTAAGTCTTGAACCTCTCCAATTACTTCTTATAACTTTTGCATAAACCATATCAATGAATCATTATTTTTGTTAGCCCCAATAACAAAAGCCAAAGAAAAAAAAAATCTAATTGTTATCATCTTTATAAACTATCACAAATAATGTGCTACAAAATTTTTATTTAAGAATTAGTTTTGAGATCTCAAGAATGAATCTTGAAAACTAATAACTTGAATTAGAATTCAAATTTCAATAAAATTAAAAAATTTTAATCCAATAGTAAAGAAACTAAAAACCAGCGATAAAATTTTTGATCCAATGATTTACTAATGATTAACCAAAAATAGAAAAAAAAAATTTGATGCCACAAGAAAAATTTTTTTGTAAAAAGTAATTCTCATAATTTTAATTAAATAAAATATAATATCTCTTTATAACATTGTTTAAGCCCCTTTATATACTTATAATTAAATCCCAAAATAATTAGAAATAAAAATTCTCATTTATAATAACTACAAATAAAAATTTTAATATAAAATAATTAAAAATAAAAGTATTAAAATAAATAAGAATAATAATTAACTAAAATATATATTTGTGAATATCCAAATAATTATGTCTATTATTCCGATTGGCACGTGCAAAAAGTTCTTGTGAACTTGTTATTGATTCTCGTCAACTACGTTCATGGTTTTATTATGTCTATTATTGCAGACTTCCAAATATTACTTAGGTGTTGAGTTGAAGTTCTGTTTGCTTTCGAGTCTTCATTCTTCATTCTTCTTTTTTATGCTTTTTTACTGTTGTCATGATCATGCATTTATATTGTTTGCTTTTTAGTGAATTTATCCTTCGTTGTTGGCGAGGTTGTGTCTTGAAGGAACTTGTGCTCAGTCGAAATCAGCTGTTTTTGAAATAGCTTTATTGAGTGGTGGTTCTGAACATTTTGTTTTAACAGAATTATGCAAGGTGTATTTTTCTCAACTTCTTTAATATTAACAGCTGTTGGATATAATTTTCATCTGCATGTCTTTGACTCGTGTAAAAATCATGCGGAGCTTTTTTCCCTTATTATATATTTAATGTAAATTTTCCTGAAAGTTTTGTCATTGTTTTATACAATGATAGTACTAAGCTAGTTGAACATTCTCAAAATGCTAGTTTGGTACCTCTTGGACACCCATTATTCATGCTTCTCTGCACCTGATAACATACATTTATTCGCTCTTTGATATGCATGATTAAATACTTCAAAGGTAGCAAACTGTCTTTGATTTTCTGAATCGTTAGTTTACATGGAACATCTAAGGATGCTGCTGCTCTTGTGAGTTGTGACAGTATTACTAACAATAATGTTGTTACAGAAGCGTAAAGGTCTCTCGTTCGTAGTGTATTCTTAAATGTTGTCCATTTCCAGTTGCTGATTTTTCGAGTCCTTTTCGATAGATATGTTTGTTTGAATTAATAATCTAACTTGTTTTGTCTCTGTTCCGGGACTTGTGGATTCTCTGAGCAACATTTCAACCGTGTTGCAATCTTTGGGCTGCATGGCAAAATACTCTGTTTCAACTTATGAATCTCAAAATGAATATATCACCCCTTCCCCAATTAAGAATATTATACAAGTAGAGGTAGTTTTTGTTAACAATATTACATTTCTGCTTACATGTTTTTGAGGTTCTGTAATACTGTGGGGCGGAGGCATTCTTGCCGATTTTCTTGCGTCTTTCATAAGCTCGTGGAAAATTGTTATATAAGTTATCTGAATTATATCTGCGCAGGTGGAGCCGTTAGATGTTTTTGCTTCATGTGATGAGACTTCTAGGTACGGCACTTTTCGTAAATTAAGGGTGAGTTTCGATTGACAAATAATCTTTAACTAAAAATGAAAGAGAGAGACTTCCCACCGTATTTGCCCTTTTGTATTGTTGTTCTTTTCCTCTCTTGGAGTTAAAAAAGGGGAAACAAAGACAGAGCATACCCATGGGCATGATAGCTGTTACTTGAATAGAATTTATTAAAGCTGCTGAAACACTACATAATAGGACTATAGGAGGTAGCTTTCTCTTTGTGGGTCTCATCTAATGTGAAAAGTAAAATTACTAGTTAACACCCAATGGATACATAAGTTGAAGAAGAAGGGATCCAAATACAAATTCCCAAAGATGAACGTTATTTTTGCAAATAAAAAAATTATTTCAAAAATTATGAAGATAAAATTTTATTGTGATCTTGAATATTTTTAAAAATAAAATATTTTAAAAATATTTTTATTGTTATCTTGAAAATAAAATCATAACATAAACTTAATTTTTTAAAAATATTCAAGACCACAATAAAATTTTATTTTCTTAATTTTTGAAGTAACTCGTCTTATTTGAAAAACAACGTTCATCCATGAGAATTTGTATTTGAATCCCTTTTTCTTCAACTTATGTATCCATGTCCTTCTCCCATTATTCAGTTCTCCTGCGAATGTTGGTTAGATATCTTTCCATTATACACTAAGGCAGCAGCTGAGTCTATAAAGGGGGGTTTTGTGTCGTCTTCTAAGTTGAAATCTATTATTATGTTCTCAACTGCTTTAGTTGTTCTGCACTCATTTTCCAATGTATATCAGTAATTCAGGAAATGTCTGTCATTTCTTTCAAAAAATCGTTGGTTGATTTAGTCTAATCACACAAGAAAAAATTTTTAAAATTAAAATATATAAAATAATTAAAACAAAATGAATATATATATATATATATATAATTTTCTTTTAATATTATTATTAAATTATATTACAAAAAAATTATGTTTAAATGAAAATCTAGATCAATTTGAAAATGGAGAGCTTACTTGTTAAGTTCTCCCTAGTATACGATTATCCCGGGTATACGATTTTCGCCAAGTATAATACCTTCAACATTATTACGAAGTATCTGCATAAATAAATAAATAAATAATTTAGATATAAAACAATTTAGTTATTACTTATAGAAATTCAAAATAAAAAAATTACAATTTTTTTGTAAATCACTTCCAAGATTTCTTGATCTATGTGCCTGTTATGTTAAATAATAAGAAGAAGAATATTAAAAATTTTATATTCAAAAAAAAATTATTTGAATTAATTTACATATTAAAATAATTACCTAAAACAATGAGGAAGATAAAATAATTGTCTTCTTGAACTTGACTCCTGTGTTGAGTTTGAATACCGGTGAAATTGACATTTTGCAAGTGAGACACCAATAAATAAATTTGGTTCCCAAATCCAATTCTAAAATTTTTTTCTTTTGATTTTTGTATAAAGTAAATAATTCTTTTCTAAATTTATAAATTATTTTTTTTAGTTTCGTTTTCTTGTTTTCTTTTCAACCATCGTTGGTTGGTGATAGTTGGGTGGATTTGCATTTAACACTTTGATTTTTATAGATATAAAACATAACATATCAAGTCACACTTATAATATGATATTCTCAATTAAACCTACTAAGTCACACTTATAATATGAGATTTTTAACTAAACTTATCAAGTCACACATTAAATATGCAACGTAAAAGAAATAAAAAGAGAATGATCTAAATTGCAATAAAAATTTATAAGTTGAATATTTATAATATATTTACTATTTTACATTTGTCTAAGTAAATTTTACCTAATTTACCTTGATGTAATATCAAATTTAAATTAAAATTATATTTTTACCATGATTATTGTTAAACTAATGCTTTAGGTTGTAAAAAAAAAAAAAAAATCCTAATTTGTAGTCACATTTTTACTTAAATGAAAAGTAGAAAACTAAGTTAAGAGTAATTTATCTATTAGTTACACGATGTGATAATTTAAAAAATAGAAGAAAAATAACCCCAAATGATTTCAAAACTTAAATTATAAATTATTTATATAATACAATATTAGTTATACAAGAAAATAATTTATATTTTATATTTCATCTTCAGATTTAAACCACCAAAATTACTAAAGAATTCATAACTCTAAACTGATAATCTCAAGCAAACCAGATGCATTGACTAACACAAAACAATTTATAATTAATCAATTTACTATATTTAAAATTTTATTTTAAAAAAACAAATTCCAAATTAAGTACCTTACACAATTACCAACAACCGGCCAACTAGTGGCGACAGAACTATTTTCTACGAGTTAACATATTTTTTTTAATATTATTTAATTATCACCGGAGAACTTTTAGAGAATTACAAAAAAAAAAAAACTATTTTTCTTCTTAATAGAAGCCCATATCTTGGATTCTTATCGGAGATTTTTGAGTTTTTTTTAAAGATAATTTTTATTTTATTTTAAAAATTTTACTTCATTTTTTTTGTCATAGAAATTTAAAAAACTTGTCAATTAAATTAATTTTATAATTTCTTACTAATAAATATTTGTGATAATGGTTTTTCAAAAGTTGCGATTGAAAAAATTTTGCTTGTAAAAGATATTTCTAAAAATTTTACTTGTAATTATTAAGGATAATAACTCGTATTATCATATTGTGTCAAGAAAGAAAAATTTAAATTCGACCCATTTAATAATCGTGTTAAAAAATAAGAATTTTAATTGAACACAATTGTTAAATTTTTAAATAATTTATAATCGTATCACTTATTTAAAAATTTTTATTTATATTTTTATAATATTTATGATAATATTTTTTAAATATTAATTCGTTTTATTCTCAATACCTTTTAAAAAACACAATATGATAATACGAGNTAATTCGTTTTATTCTCAATACCTTTTAAAAAAATAAATATAGTTATTTTTTATATAAAAATTATAAAATAAATTTATTAAATTATAAATTAGTTATTACTGTATGATTATTCGAGTAGTTATTCATATTATAAATATATTTATACATCAAGAACTTTAAATATAAACTCAATACGATTATTATCATTATCATATCGTATGCTGTTACTTTTTTAATAATCATACTATCTTATATCAACTTAAATTCATAAAATTTTTAACATTTTATATATATATATATATATAACAAAAATTGATAAATAATTTTTTACATTAATATTTGACATAACTACAAATGGTATTGTTTTTAATTTAACTAATAAGATTATTTATGTAATTGTAAGAAATTTTGTTAGTTAACAAATCGTCTAAGAGACATAAGGGTATCCTTCTATAAGATTTTCCGCAAATTAAATTATTTACAAATTTAAGGAAAATATGTGAATCCCTTAGAAGTTGATACCAAAGAACCCTTATTTTTAAGTCATGTAACCTGCTAAAAATCACATTATCAAAATCATCTGAAGATTAATATTAGTTGTCACATTTACATCATAATATATGCCATCAAATAAAGCTATCAATCAACATTTTGCATTCTCTATTAATTATTATTTGTCACCTCGTTGAAGATGCCTCCCCCAAATCCCAAATCCTCTCTCATTCTTCACCTAATGATGGAAGCAGTGCAACTTAATTTGGACAGAGAAAATGACATTGATAATTAATTATTAAACTCAAAATTGACTAATTAACAAAGGTAAGCAAATGAATCCATATCACATGGAATTGCATGTATTTATGAATGATATCCAACGAAAATGACAATTTATTATAATACTATATTCTGTTTTTATTATGTTAAACACCTAGAATAGAATATGCAGAAAAGTGAATATAAATAAATTTTTAATTGAAATGAATGTCTCACATTATCTTTATAAAATAATATCACATAACTATTAATTTTAAAAGTAATTAATTGTAAAAAATAATTATGCTATAGATCAATGACAAAATTTAACTCAAAGGCATAATTTTATTGATCTATCCTCTTCAAAAAGTTCTCCACAATATTTAGACAAACAAAATTTAATTTTAAAAAAATTAAAATTTTGATACTATTTTTTATTCCACTTAAAATCAAATTAAATCTAACGTTACCTAGTCGCGGCCCATAAGAGTACAATGCTCTACCATAGCTCTATTTTTGTATTAAAATAAATGTAATGAACTTATTATAACTTGTATTTTTAGATGAGGATGACAACAAATTGGGTTTAGGATGAATATTTTTGAATTTACATATGTATCTGCTAAAAAAATTCAATACCAAATTGATAATAAATTAAATATTTTATTACCAAACCCGCTTAAATGGATGTTTGACATTTACCAGACTTATATGCATTTCCGCGAGCTTTTAACAAATTTTTAACTATACTTGTAGTATTATTAAATATTAAATTTAAACTTATAAATTATGTAATTAAAATTATAAATTTTTAATATTGATTTAAAATAAAATATATTAATTACATTTAATATAAAATAAAATTCATTACAACAAACTAAAAAAATACATAATTATTTTATAAGTTTATATATAAAAAATCTAAAAAAAATTATAAACTTATAAATTAAAAATAATAATTACCAACATCTTAAATTCATTTTATTCAAATATAACTAGCACCACACAACATAACTTTAACACAATGAATAATAATATATAAATTAATGAAGAATAAGTCTCTGTAAGTACTAAAAATAATCGATTTACCTTGTTGATAACATTCGAATACGTGTAATTTTTAATTTTTATTGTAGAATTTGAAGCTAATTATTAAAAAAAAATTGATTAATTAAATAAAAGTTGTTATAAAAAATTAAAAATAAAATTAAATAGCCATGAATAGTTATTAAAATATTTACGAATATTTATTTATATTGATATTTGTCTCAAATTTACTATAAATTTTATTTTATTTTATTTTCAAATCCATCGCAAACCCACTAAAACATATATCAAACTCATCTCAAAAAATTACAAATTTACGAGTAAAATTATCATCTCTAATTTTATTAAATGATATAATCTATAATAAGTGGTTAATCTCCCTTATAATCAATAATTTTGCACAAGTGGTAACTCTTCTTACAGAAATTGAACGGTAATACATTATACATTTTATTTTTACAACTCTATATTTTAAACTTTACTTTAAAGAAAACAGAGTATGTACCTCGGCCATGTCCTTGTTACATCATACCGGGTCCATTTCAGTGCATGTATAGGGAGAATAAAAATGAGATGGCATGAATTGATGATGTGGGAAATGCAAACAATTGCAAACGATACAGAGCAAATTAACCTCTGCGTTATTATTTGCTGCTAGCCGAGGATACCTGGTTTCCTTCACTTTCCACGAGCCTTTACTTTCCTAACTCAACCAACATTATTTGACACACACGCACTCTCTCTCTCTCTCTCTCCAAATCTTGAAGAAAACTGAAATACTACCAACGACGAAACGCAACGAAACCCCAAAAAAGCTCGTTCTCTCTCTTATAATCCGATACTCTAGTTCCGTTACGTGACGGAACTCGCTTGCTTGCATTCTTGGTTTCGATCTCACGGTACGCACCCTTTCGGAAACCGTACTGTTTTATATTCTGTGTTTGATCTGTTTTTCAGTTGCTGAGTTGGCTTCAATTGTGATGTAGATCTAATTCTACGAGTTGTTCGATTCTGATTGGATGTATTAACAGTTTATTGCTTGATCTGAGATTGTGCGGATCTGATACTTGATTCATGAGGATTCTGTAAATTTATTTTCTAGCAGCTGGAGTATGTAGGACAAAAATAGAGTGGAATGAATCTAAGATTTGTTAACTCTGCTGAATTCAGTTATTTTTAAGTAAACTTTTTGGCCTCGATACGGAGTTTTGAGAGAAGTTTTAGTTGAGAGGTAACAGAATTAGGAATGACAAGAGAAGCAGGGGCAGATTGTAGTCAAAATGTTGTCATTGCAATAGTTGAGTAGTGAACTGTGTGAGAATTGTGTATTTCAAATGAAACTTTGGCTTTGTTTGAGATCGAGGTGTTTGTCTTTTAAGCTAGAGCTGCTACAGACTGGACTTACTAAATATTAGATATGTGTAAAAATTAGTGGTTCCCACTAAAAGTTGGTGTTATCAACTCTTGAATTGTTAGAAGTACAAAAGTGCCAAACATAGCCTTAACAAAGCTTACAGCTTCTGCAGTTCCAAATTTGATATCATCTATTCTGTTGAAGAGAAAATTTTTAGTGGCCTTTTTTTTTTTTTTTTGTAACTTTTGTCTATTGCATTATTAATCCTTTTGTGTGTGTGTGTGTGTGTGTGTGTTTAAGTCTCAACTGATTGTAACATATGATCTGGTGATGCCATGTCACTTACACATTATCCCAGCGCTCATTATATATGTGGTAGTTCAATTAGATGTTTCATTAGTTGGTATGAGAAATTTGGGATGCCAGGCGAAAAGAGTACTATTATGTTACTTCTTTTTATTAGTGTTCTTTGATAAATGTTTTGAAGCATTATTGGGATGATATACAAAGAGGAGTGATGGATAATTAGTTAATAAAACAAGTTAGTGCAAGTGAAGATTCCAAAAGGGAGGGGAGCTCACTTTGACAGATTTGAACAAAGAGATTCAAAGTCTCCTTATCAACAATTGGTGTGTTATTGCACATAGAAATTGTAGACAACATAAATTAAAAAAAAAAAAAAAAGAATAAGAAGAAGAAGTTATTTTTGTAGATATTAGTTGGTTCAACCAGTAATAGATCCTAAGATTGTACAAGAAGTTTAGATGTAATATATAAAAAAGGATAGAAAATTTAGAAAAAAAGACAAGCAGTATCCAAGTTGTGGTCTCAAATCTAACTAGACATGGTACATGAAGAATTAAAGTCTTTAAACCTCCTTGTAGGAGATCCTAATATAAGAAAGAAACAGGTCCAAAGTTTGCCGATCAAAATTGGGTTGTTTTACTTGCTCTCATGAGTAGTTTTTACATTATAAATATATTTATGTCTGGCCATGTTTATTGCCATCTTTGGTTGTCTTTTAAATTACATTTGAACCCATCTGATGCTTCATTTACACTGTTCTTACTTTCCAGTCAATCAATTGATTATTCTTTATTACAGTTGTTGTCATAAAAATTATTTACTGTTTTGCAGTTCATATCTATTAATTTTTTTTTTTTTTTTGTATATTAAGCCAATCACAAATTGCAATTTGATTATTGATTTATCTCAATTTTACAAGTTCTCTCACTTTTTATAGTTTTTTCTTTGTAGGATATTTTGTTTCCAAATAGGATAAATTCCTTGCACTTCTTATGCTTGCGGATGGGTTTCTTCGTGGAGACTGATGAATAAAATACTTGAGGCTTATAAACTGTAAGAATTATATGACAATGTCTCCTGCTAGCAGAGCTGACAAGAAGGCGGCAGCAGATGCAGCTGCTTGGATGTTCAATGTCGTCACTTCTGTTGGAATTATTATAGTCAATAAAGCCCTAATGGCTACATATGGCTTTAGTTTTGGTAAATTTGCCTTTTTATGTTTGCATGTTTCCTCATTTTTCTCCATAAATATTTAGCAGCATTTACTGTATTCAGATGCATTTTATTTAGTTTTGAAAAATGGCTTTTTGCATTTCAACACTCTAGTTCACCCTCGTCAGTGCATGTCTTGATATTTTATGATTAGCTGTAAAACAGCCTTGTGTGACTCACAACTTAGCACAGTGGTAAATAAATAGATGGTTAGGAGTACCATAATTATGTAATTGTTTTAATGTGATCATACGTGAATTGAAGCAATCTTTAGGAAAAGAAGTTTGTGGATGGAATGTTAGACAATTGAAGTTTAAGATGGTTGAGAGATATGGATAGAAAGCTTACTTGTTAATACTTTTGTTGAAGGTAAGGCATTGCAACAATTGCACCATTATTTGACAAAGATGGTAATGGGTTTGCAAGAAACAGGGAACACATGATTTTCAATGTCTAATTAAGAAGAGAGGATATATTGTAGTAACTAAAAACAATTAAGTCACTTCAATAATCATCGTAGTATAATTAAAAATAAGGATAAAAATAAGATTGGGAGATGGTAGATTGATAAGTCCGCCAAAAATGAACTTATGTCTAGCTATTGATTTGCTAAATGCAGTTGACCTTGAATTAGTTAAGATATATATTATGCTCTGTTTCTAACAAAATAAATAAATAAACAAATAATGGTGGTGATAAAAATGACAATGATGATTTTCTTTTATAAACTAGGAGTTCATGATATAATTGTTTCCATTTGTTATTCAATTTCAGAATGCTTTCATAATATAAACACGTTGCTTATCATTCCATTTATTTATTTATTTATTTGCTGGTATTTTTATTTAATTACAACCTCTTGCAGCTACAACATTAACTGGTATGCATTTTGCCACCACAACCTTTATGACAACTGTTCTTAGGTGGCTGGGGTACATCCAAGCCTCTCATCTACCCTTATGGGAGCTTCTAAAGTTTGTTATTTTTGCAAACTTCTCTATTGTTGGTATGAATGTGAGTCTAATGTGGAACTCAGTGGGGTTCTATCAGGTACATATTTATACACTGCGATTTAGCTATTGACTTCTTAGAATAATTTTGGAATTACAGATTTCTCTAAATTTCTTATCAGATTGCGAAACTGAGTATGATCCCTGTATCCTGCCTTTTGGAAGTTGTGTTGGACAAGATTCGATACTCCAGAGACACAAAGCTAAGCATAGCAGTTGTTCTATTGGGTGTTGGTGTTTGCACTGTTACTGATGTGAGTGTCAACGCCAGAGGCTTCATAGCTGCCTTTATTGCAGTTTGGAGCACTTCTATGCAGCAGTATGTAAGTTGTCCGCCCTGAGCACATCACTTTCAATGTCTAGATCTCTATAGTTGGCTATTTTATTTGTTTGTATTATTATTTTACCAAAAAAGCCTATATTTGTAGAATTTCTCTCAAATGTCTTTTGGAAGAAAATGGGTTGATAAAAAATGTTGCCAACTGTTCAAGTGCAGTATGTGCATTACCTTCAACGGAAGTATTCACTTACTTCTTTTAATCTATTGGGACATACTGCTCCTGCCCAAGCTGCAACGCTGTTGGTAATAGGTCCATTTCTGGATTATTGGTTGACAGACAAAAGAATTGATGCGTACGACTATAAGATATCCTCGGTGGTAAGTAAAACCGAAATCATAATCTTTCTAAATTTTTATGCATCATGATTACTATTTGTCCTCGTGGTTGTTAGAGTTCGATACAATTGTTTGGATGCTTATCTACAAGCTTATGCTTTTAGGGCAAGTGGTAACTTAACAATGGGCATGGACCAATCCTGAGCCTTCTATTTAGACTGCACCCAAAAAGCATACATGTATGGCATATAGATCAAATAATAATTTATCGTTTATATTGTAAACATAATATTTGCTCAAGGGAATGCTGATTTGAGGAATGACAAGTGTTTATATCTGAGAAAAATGTTGATTTATACATGGTTACAGATACAAGGCCCATTTCCTTCTGCCTTTGTGCTTCTACAAACATATGCATAAATTATAGTTCAGTTCTTGGTTCGCTTGTAAATGCATGACTTTGTGTGGTTCTTACATGCCATCTAAAGCCAAATACTGTGATCTGAAGGAAACCAATTTGCTATTAGACATTGGTCTTTAACTTCAAGCTCAATCCTATGAGTTCCTTAATGCTGCCATCCCTTTCTTCTCTGTCTTTAACTCTTGCTTGCATTATTATCTTTGTAGGAAGTTGAATTGCACTCATTTAAGTCAAGAATTGTACATTAGTTGTTCCATGAATCTATGGTAGCCCCTGTATGATGCTTGCTAATAGTTTTGGTCTTTGCAAAAATTTATGTTTCAAGTGTTTGTCTCATAAAAAGAATGAAGGTGCTCCAGTTGCTAATCTACAAGTAATTTTCAGTTTTACAAGAATGGATAATTCAGTAAACTGCTACTCATTCCATCTGAATTTTGGCCTGCAGATATTCATAATTATGTCTTGCACTATAGCAGTAGGGACGAACCTCAGCCAGTTCATCTGCATCGGCAGATTCACAGCTGTGTCCTTCCAAGTTCTTGGTCATATGAAGACAATACTTGTGTTGATCATGGGGTTTTTCTTCTTTGGAAAAGAGAGTCTCAACTTGCACGTGGTTCTCGGTATGATCATTGCTGTATTTGGAATGGTTTGGTACAGCAAAGCCTCAACAAAGCCCGGTGGAAAGGAACGTCGGAGCCATTCACTTCCTACAAGCCGACCACAAAAACATGGCAATTTGGCAGAATCCAATGAGCATGATGAGAAAGTCCGAGTATTCAAGTAAGGGTTAAAATTTACACAGCTAATTGATTTTCAGTCTCAGATTAGATTACCCGACCATTTGATTCTAATTATTTTCGTCCCTCATTCTGTAACTGCTAGTTTTCTGTATTTGGATTGAATCCAATCCGGGGAAAATAAATTATTTTTTGATAGAGTTAGGTTCCAACCAAATTTTGCCTTTTTCTACTTCAAAAACATAAGTTAGGGGTGAGTATTCTTTTTCCCCTTGTAATTTCGAAATCAACTTCTGACTACACATTTTTTTTTTTCTTCATTTAAAGTAAATGTTTTACCTTGTCTTAAATGATTTCAGACGTGGGTTTTACTTGAATGATTTCAGATGTGAGTTAAAGTCAACCCTCAAATCATCCAAATTCATGGGTTAACTAACCAAGTCAGTTATTTTTTACATCAAATGTAGGTTGGACCAAATCTTAAAGCGAGTATAATAAACATGATAAATTAAAATAGATATTTTCATGACATTTTATTTTACATCTAAATTTGGTTACCACTAAAGTCACATTTTTAATTAGGAGTGATATTTAAAACATATACAAACTCGATGCAAAATTTATAAGTTTGGATTAATATAAAATTAAATAGTTATTAAATAGGTAATATGATATAATTAATCATTATATTGAATTTTAAATAGTAATTTATATATAATTTGAATAATTATATTATATTAATTTAAATTTTTATATATTCAAAAAAATTAATTAGTATTCATTACATTTTGAAAAATATATATTAATTAACATTTGAGTAGGTAATATCATAAATTTATATAAATATATCTATAATATATGCAGTATTATGTTAAATGGCAAATATATATTTTAATACACAAAAAAAATATACATATTACACAAGTGACATAATTACACATACTTAATGATTTTAAACCATAAATGGGTTAAATTTGAATTAACCCCTGTAACATGATTAAGTCTAAACTGCACCCTAATTTCAATTGAGCGCATTTCTGGGAGACAATAATAATGTTTCCAGAAATAACTCCGTCGTTCAATGTTTGGATTCTTTGTCATGCCCAACTCACACAAAAGCATTCTAGCAACAAGTTGATTATGGCACTTATTACATGTTTGAGATTAAAATGCTATGATTTTAAAATGTTATCTTCTGATATTCAATACTGAGTAAGAAGTGTGTAACCAATCAAAAAATTTGGGTTTCATCGCAATTTTAAGTAAAAACCTGCAATACCAAACATTCCTTACTTTTAAGGAACTAAATTCCTTCAATTGTCGTTTTAAATATACATAGACACTATGCTCTTACACCGTTAAGATTGTAACCCCACGAAATGTGAATTATATCCCATCACTCGCATACACAGAAGACTAAAATTAATTTGGATAAAACATCTAAATATACTGCCAACATGCCGAACAAAAATATTACCAAAACACAAGACAGTTCACATGCTTAAGAGCCCGTCCATTAAAAGAAAATGATATCTAATACTGTTCAATGCAAAAGTTACCCTCAAGAAAAACCAATTCCTCCCCACCATGTATATAATTGTTCAAAAGATTGATAAAAGGAATCTCAACGCTTCTTGGATACACCAACAGTCTTCCCACGGCGGCGTAGTCTTGGTGTGCTGACCACGGACACGAAGGCCCCAATAGTGCCTCAGACCACGGTGGTTCCTGTGTGACAGTTGCAAAGTTAGTAACAAATTGTTTGATTGGCCAAAAGTTTCATCAAATAGACAACTTTTCTTTCTTTCTTTTCAAGAACCTTTAAAAGGCGACCATTTAACCTCTCCCATCAGTTCAAAGAGTCATTCAAGACTACCCCAGGCATACAAATTCATCTAACAGCTACTCACTAGCTAAAAATGGACAATTTTCTTTCTTTCTTTTCATCAAATGGACAATTTTCTTTCTTTCTTTTCAAGAACATTTAAAAGGGGACGGCCATATAACCTCTTCCATCAGTTCAAAGAGTCATTCAAGACTACCCAGGCATACAAATTCATCTAACAGATACTCAGTAGGTACAAAGTCTGAAATGTTACTTTGTTTTAACTGTTTTGAAGTTATACCCAATTAAGTTTCACAGGTATAACATAAATTTACAGGGAGTTACTCTAATAGCATCAAACGGCCGTAACATGATATGAGAAGAAACAAATGGACTCATTTCTTTAAGGTTCAACGCATCTTAAATTATTTAACTGTGAATGCATCTGCTGATCCTATATCGAATCATTACCAATGGTAAGTAAAGCAAATTACCTGATCTTTTTCAGCCGCTCCAAATCATCTCTCAACTTCATATCCAGCGCATTGGATACAACCTGAGAATACTTTCCATCCTTATAATCCTTCTGTCTATTCAAGAACCAGTCAGGGATTTTAAACTGCCGGGGATTTGCAACAATGACCATGAGATTGTCAAGTTCAGCAGCACTTAGTTCTCCAGCCCTGACAACAATTAGCATAAATCATCTTTGTTTAGATATAATTGTCAAATCAAACTGAGTCCAAATCAAAAACAAAGAAAATAAAATAGAAAGAGAAAAAAAATCTTATGCGTCAGCAAAAGAGAAACACAACAAATACAAAAAAAAAAAAAGGAAAAATGCAAGCAAGCAGACCTCTTGTTCATATCAACATCAGCCTTCTTGCAGACGATGTTCGCAAAACGCCTTCCAATACCCTTAATTGAGGTAAGGGCAAACATAATCTTCTGCTTCCCATCAACATTCGTGTTCAGCACACGCAATATGTGCTGAAAATCCTCGTTCGCCACCAGAGACTTCAATCAAACACAAAACCCACATACGTCAGATGATATTTCAAATCAAAGAATCAAAATACAGATTTCAAAACAAGCAAACTACGGCGAGAAATTAAAACCAGTTACCAATTTGGATCAAAACAAAGTCCCAGAACAAGTAAGATACAGTAATTTAAACGTTAAAAAACTTACCATTTTGGGTGTAGGGGACTCGGTGAGGGCCAAAGAGAAGAGGCTCTTCGGCGACGAGGAAGCTGCAGCTAATAGCCAGCCGAGCAGTTGCTTTAGGGTTTTTAAAGTGCATTATATATATGCTTCACTGTCACTGGCGCTTAGTTATTGTAAGACGATTTTACCCTCGCCAAAATTTCATAAATACCATAGCCTAGTATTTTTTTTTTTTGCCCGCCAAATTTTATGTACATGTACGGTTTCTCAAATTTTGTTTTAAAAAATATTTGTAGCAGTAAAATCTATTTTTTTTTAAATAATAAAATCGTTACATTTAAAATCAAAGGGTCTACCGAAGAGAGGAGAGGGATGAAGCAAGTGATTGGGAGAGGTAAGATGAGGTGATTGGTTGGCAGACGTGGTAGAGATCGAACATCGCGAGTAATTAATGATCAAGTCTTCAACTTAACAAGAAGACGGACCTTTAGACGAACTCACATTACGGATGAAAGTCAAGGTTTTTGACTTTGTTGGTAAACTTGATTCTGATACTTAACATGATTGGCTAATTTCTTTAGAAGATTACTTTAAATGGTTCTCTGTATCCGAGGACCGTAAGGTCCGATTCGCTAAGATGAAATTGAAGGGACCTGCTCGCATTTGGTGAAGTAGTGTCAAGGAGCAACTAGAGAGAACGTATCAATCGCCAATTTCTGAGTGGGAAGAGAGGAAGGAAAGAGTTAAAGCTTAGTATCTCGCTACTAACTATGAACAAATCATATATGAAGATATGCTTTAACTAAGTGAGGAAAAACGATGATTGGACCAATACACGGAGAAGTTTCATGAATTAACGATGCGGAGCAATGTTGTAGAAACTGAAACCCAAAGATTAGCTCGTTACTTAAATGGGCCCCAGAATGATACTTGTCAAGAAATGATGATAGCAAAAAATTTCACTGTGTAGAAGAAGCTTATCAATTAACACTTCAAACGGACAAAGAGTTATTCGTGGTGGGCTCACGGCAATCTTAGTTTGTGGAAACGCAAACCTCTCGACTAGTAACCTCCAACAATTCAAAGCCAATTTTACCAATAGATATGACCAGGGGTAGCTCTGCTAATGATGGAAAAGTAAGTTTAAAGTGTTCGGTGAAGGTTCACAGTGCTTTAAATGCAAAGCATATTGTCATTTTGTAGTCGTATACCCTACTTGTGATTGGCGAGTAGCTTATATATTTGTAAAGGATTTAACGTTATTCGAGGCTATCCTAGAAATCGCGGAAGTGTCAGATGTCGAACCGGAGAAAGAAAGACTCGAAGTCATGGACCTTTCAAATTAAAAGAAAGACTCGAAGTCATGGACATTTCAAATTATATTATCTAAAGGGTGCTCGTGGGTCGAAAGAAGAGCATTGAAGAGAAAAACCGTGAACGGAAGCGAACCAGCATATTCTACAGACGCGTTGATGAACATAAGGGGAGAGCTCTGAATGTAATTATTGACAACGAAAGTGGAATGAATGTTAGCTTTAGCGACATCGTGGAATGATAAAACTTGCTACGTGAAACTCCCTAACCCATATCACATTAATGGATTAATGATGACAGTCACATTCCTGTAGCACATTGTTGTTTTGTTAAGTTCCAAAGGGGGGAAAAGTTACATTGTTCAAGTTTGGTGTGACGTCATTCCGGTGACAATTTGCCATTTGCTTTTGTGACGTCCATTGTTATATGATCGGCCTGTCACTTACGGTGGGTTTGAAAACAGTTACTCTTTCATTTTTCAAAACAAGAAAATAGTTCTCGAACCCGTCCCAATTGATGATTTTGAAGCCTTAAAGAAGACTATTTTGATCCTTGTACCACCGGCCTTCTCCCAAATAGTAAAAGAAACCCAAGTTACTTGTTGTCTATTAAGTCGAATGACTAGTTTGATCCAAGGAAGAGAAACCCATTGAACTTGCCAACATACTCCAAGAATATGGTGATTTTGTGTCGGATGAATTGCCTAATCATCTACCACTTATGCATAATATTCAGCACGCAATTGACCTAGTGTCGAGCTCCTTTCTATCCAATCTTCGTCATTACCGAATGAGCCCAATAGAACATGCCAAAGTTCAGTTCCAAGTACAAGAGCTCCTAGATCACAGATTCATCCGTGAAAGCCTCAGTCTTAAGTGCTGTTCCAGCCCTCCTTACACCCAAGAAATACTGTAACTACATATGTGCGTAGACAGCCAAGCAATAAATAAGATAACTGTCAAGTATCAATTTCCAATTCCTTGGCCCGATGATATACTGGATCAGTTAGGCGGTGTTACAATCTTTTCCAAGGTTGATCTATGGAGTGGTTACCATCAAATTCATCTTGAAGTATTTGTTTCATGCAGCTAATGAAACAAATACTTAAAATCTTTCTTAGACAAATTCGAAATCGTTCACTTTGACGATATCCTAACTTATAGTCGCACGTCATTAGAACATTTTTCTCATCTTCGACAACTGCCTGGCACTTTGAGAAAAGAGTAGTTCTACATCAATCAGAATAAATGTTCATTTCTTCAGCCCAAAGCAGAATTTTTGGGATTTATTTTATCCTGCAAAGAAGTGGAGGCAGAACCATCCAAAATTAAAGCAATTATTGATTGGCAGACACCCTTTTCTTTTTTACATCCAAAGTTTTCATGGTGACAATGTTTTATAGGCAGTTTATCAAGGATTTTAGCACTATTATGTCGCCTCTCATCCAGTGTTTGAAATCCACTTCCTGTTCCTCACCATTCGTGGCTCGGTCTCAATATGGACTTTGTGTTGGGTCTCCCACAAACATTTCGGAGACGTGATTCGGTGATGGTAGTCGTTGATCACTTTTCAAAGATTCGATGCTTCACAAATTGCATCGCCGTTCTTAAAAGAAATAGTTCGCTTACATGGAATCCCGACCACTATTGTTTTTGATCGTGATGTCAAGTTCGTTAGTGATTTTTGGAAGACATTATGGTCAAAGTTAGGCACAAAACTTTCCTTCTCTAGCGTGTTCCATCCGCAAACAGATGGTCAAAAGGAGTTTACCAACAGAAGCCTAAAAAACTTGCTGTGATGTCTTATAGGAGATCATCCCACCAGTTAGGATTTAATATTGCCCCACACAGAGTTCACTTTCAACAATTCGGTTGACCGTACTACTGGTCACACTCCTTTTCAAATTGTCTACGGTTATACTCCTCGTACACCTGTGGACATCAGTTCATTGCCATTACCACCCCATAGGAGTGAAGAAGCCATTAATTTTTCTAAATACATAACCTCCTTCCATGATAATGTTCGCTGAAAAATTATAACCCCCCGGACAGAGGAGTATTCAAGTCATGCCAATGAAAAGAAGGGAGATCAGCAATTCTATGTCAATGAGATGGTGTTAAATAGACTTCGTTCGGAGCGTTTTCAACCGACAGTTATAGCAAGTTGCATGCACGATGGGTAGGCCGATTTTAAATCTTGTAAAAGCTGAAAAATAATGCCAATGTTATTGAATCACCGCCAAATTATCACATAAGTCAAAGTTTTCAATGTAAAGGATATGAAGGAATATTGAGGAGGGTCGGTAAAAGAAGATTCCTAACCAACAGTTCGTTGTTACCCACTGTCTAAAAGTGAAACGTCGAAGAAATTTTGGACCATCAGTTTCTATCCGACGAGGTGATTACCAACAAGTTCCTTGTTAGTTGGAAGAATAAACCTCGTTCTAAATCTGTCTAGCTTTAAGTTTTGAAGTTTCGCAACTCGGTCCAAAATTATTCCATAATTACTTACAACGAGTCTTTGTCGGAGTATAGTTCTTTCGAGGGTGACGCAATTGATACAAATTGGGTTATATAGGAATTGAGCATGACATTGTGAGTGAGAATCATGCACTGTGGAGTTGGTGTTTTTCTACTCCTCTGCCTTGACCGAGCTTTAAAATAATTTGGTAGTGATTTGTTAAGTTTAGCATTTGTTTCTCTTGATCACATTTTATTTCAGATAATTTGTCATGTTGGCTGGTTATATATTAAATCAGGCAAGTTTCAATAAAGAACATAAAATTTTCAGTTGAATATATTATTTGAGGGACTCTTAGGAGAGATTCCTAATCAATGCTTTGGGTCGGTCATATACATACATGCAGAGAGAGAAGAGAAGTTAACAAGTTAATTTTTATTTTTTATTTTCTTTTTCTCAAGCCCTGACAGCAGATTGTGGAGAAAATTGCAAAGGAAAGTCAAATGAAAAAGGGTGAAGTACATGACCGAGAGGTAAAGAATACGAGTTTCACCTATTCATTTATGCCTAAATTTCTTTTTATTATTATTATTTTCAAATGGGTCAATAAATGCAATATATATATATATATATATATATATTTTTTAAAAGATTTTTAACACGAATTAAGAAAAATGACGATTGTTGGAAATTCTTAGGCTATCTATATGTGATTTCTTATTTCCACTGCTTTTTGTTTGATTAAAAAATGCTTAAAATGATATTGGTTGCTATATTCGTTTATATATGTCACAACTATACTATATTATACGTGATTTATACTGCGTGTTACTAAATCACATGTGATTTCTTATTTCTATTATCTTTATGTCTTAGGTCACATAAATGTAGTATTTCGTGATGATTATAAATTACCTTTTCTTTTCATACAAAGAAAAGGTAATTTATATTGCAGATTATTTTTTGTAACATCCCCACCAGCAAACATCAAGGTCATTTTACTAGTGAAGGACAAGATCTAGTGTTACCTTGCGAGTCTGTCCAAAGTTAGAAACAAGACAATAGAACTATTGGGTGCATATCACAAACTACCTTAACTGCTCCAATCCAATGGAGGTTCTGTTGTTGACATGTAGACACCTTATTCAGTTAACTTCCAAGTGCAGTTTTTTTCCCAAATCCGCTAGTAGGGCCTGAGAAATTAGCAAATAAATCAATTTGCTTACTTTTGTTCTCTCTCTGCAATTTTATGACCGAAGGACGAGATTGGTCAATTTTTTTCCCTCCACACTTCTTTCTTACATTTCGTAAATACAGATTTGAAACCACAGGATTTAGCTTGGAGTCCGCTGATTTTCAAGATCTGACCAAGGAAAATTTTGTTTGTTCAGGTAAAGAAAACATCATATGAAGAGAAAAAGTAAGTGTTTAGTTTTAGTATGTAATTTAAATACAAAAAGATGATAATGCCTCTCGATTACGTACAAAAAGATGATAATATGCCATTTATATAGCGGTAAAATTTAACAATTTTGTTATTTATATAACAATAAAATTTAATAATTTTATTATTAAAAAATATTTTTTATTAATTTTTTATACATTATGCTTATTTCGGTGCATGTTTTGTCAAATTTTTTTTTTAAATTTATTTGTTTTCGTAAATTTTTTTTATATTTTAATTATAAATGATCAAGGTTTTAATAAATACACTAATTAAAATTGCAGTTGAATAATTGGATTAATCTCTTTTGAACTTAAACAATTCTTGTTAGATTAATATTTATATTACAGCCTAACATAAATGATATGTAAGTAAACAGTGTAATCGCACCAGAATAGTGCTTCTGTTTGTTAACGGTCCAAAACGACAAGAAGGCATGCCGTTTGAACATTCAACATTTTTTGGTATCGGCAGATCCAGAATAGCCATAGCAGTCGAAGCCAAGAATAAGATAGAGTAGTAAATACAGGAAATGAAATGAAACGAAATTTAATTAATCAAAGTACGGTGACAGCGACATGAAACCATTAAAGCTAAGCTAATTATGCCTGGTTCATCCAATGAATGAAAAGAAAAAAAATTAACAATAATAATAATTCTAAGTTACATCAAATAATCAAACCGGCAAAGATAAAACTGCAGCCTATTAATTAACATACAGAGGATGATCATGAACATGATTATAGTCAAATGCAGCACAATATAAGTTAGGCCGGGTCTACTGTTTTGCTATGCTCAATCATCCTACAAATGATAATTGTGTGTGACCCAATGATATCCCTTTTGAAGCCAATGTCAGGTCTATTCTTCCTATACACAAGTCTCACCCAGAAATATAAATTATATATAATGACAGACCTGAAACACCAGTTGGGTTTTTATTTCATTCATATGGAGATAGTACAACCTAATTCCTTGGCGGCAATATCAAGATATTGAATGGGCATTCCTGTTGCAAGTCGGCTATGAGCTTCCCAGGTTAAGCATTTTTCAACGTCAGTTAGCCAGTCAATAGCATCTATATTGAAGTACTGTAGGGATGAACGGATGCCATTTCTGTCTCCTTGCTTACTACTAGATTTAATTGAACTGGTATGCAAAATGTCACGAAGAACGGAGGTGCTAAGAGCACGGACATGTGCACTAGGGTGAGAAAGGCACCTGATGGTAGCTGGTAGCCGACACTGCAAAAGTTGACACACAACACATAAAACACATCAGTAAAGGTTTTGCTTGGTAAATATAAGCGAAAAAGGTGTTTTTTTTTTTTAAATTTATTTTTCTATTTATCATTATTTGCTCTCATTCTAAATGGTAGAATTATTGCATTGTCACTCATCTTTTATTTATATGTTAAACAGAGAAACTGCTAACATTGACTTTGGGATGCTTCATAGCATATTTTATATTCATTTGCAAAACAGAAACAATAAAGACACATCAAAGAAGTGATTTTTCCTTTTACCTTTAACAGATTTGAAAGACCATCTGCAACGGCAAGTCCAGATTCTCCCCACTCAAGGATCGGCTGCATTGCTCTAGCTGTTGCTTCCAGTAACTGCAGACCAATAAAACAATGAAGCTTTAGGAACAAATGGGACGGCACATACTGCACTTGGTCTACTTGCTAAAACGCCATAAACCTTCAATTAAGAAGATTCCTGATATGTATGTGAATGTATAAAGGCAATATAATTCTGCTTACATCTAAATAGATTAGTAGATTGGCTTACAGCACGCTCAATAGCTCAGTACACAGATAAAACATTTTACTGCTAAAACTATAGTAAGGAATAGTTACCTCCAGTTGTGGCAGTGTGCAGGCTTCTCCATCAACAAGCATCCCATCTGTAGCTCGTAGAAGTAGATCTGACGCACTTGCCAAAATTACCAGTGACTCTGGACTGTCATGATTTCTCATTAGCTCGACAATCAGTTTTACAATTCGCTGGTTGATTCTCCACATCTTCTGACCCAGATCATCATCTTTAGCAATCCATGGATGTAATTCCCTCTCCGCCTGACAAGCATAGAAGAGCATGTATGTTACTAAACAAATGAATCAATTGAAAAGTAAAAATATACAGGAAAAGGCTACTAATTTGGCCGTAAACTAAGTGACAACTCCTCCAGCACAAGGCATACATGAAACACTAAAGAAACAATTTAGAAAAAGTTAAGTCACACATTTTTAATGCCCCATTCAAGAGAAGGAGTCACTGTTACCAAAGTCGGGTGATGTTCAAATCAGTAGCCAAGAAGAAAAGTAAACATTTTTTTTCAAGCATTAATTTACAAGTTGAACAAAATTTAGACCTGAAGAACAATGGCTGTCGCTGCTTTTGTTGGCGATGCTGATACAACATTACAGAGTGCATCAACTACCTATATAAACAAACACAAAATGTCAGACAGTCTTTTTGAAAATGTAGCAACAAATACTCAGACAAACCTTGCAATTTTGGATCTACTTTATTGATGCTCTAGGACAGCGTATGGTCTCATGTATACCAGTTACATAAACTGAGGTTGCTCAACTAATATTGCAATGCAAACAAACAATACATGACTAATCCAGAAGAGGAATATGGTACAAATTTCTGATGTGCCACATGATTGTCCAGAAAAAGAATGTAGAAACGTTTATGAACTTGCACCCACAGATGTAAGAAAACAAGCCTTTGTCCTATATTTAGCCAAGTCATGAGCGTGTTAGAGACACTGAATAGTCATTACAGGTTCCAGAATGGGTGCAAGCTCACGAGGTTAGAAATTCAGTTCAACAAGAGCACATCCTACAAATCCTAGTTGATTGGACTGGGAATGATCTTTGCTTCTTCTCCTTTTCAACTAATCAGAAAGAGGCAACATAATAGGTATCGTTTATTAAGTTACTACTTGATCTAAAAGCTTAACCTAGTAGATAAAAGTTTTTGCCACCACCCATTGCTAAGGACCACTATTGGATGTCCACTATCATTGTCATGATGATATTTCAACCAAAAAAACACCTTATAAAAACTTTAATATCACAAGATAATTACTTACATTTGACATTTAACATGGATTAATATAATGAATCAGTATGTCACAAAGGATGTCAGAGCTTAAATATTATATTTGGCCCTTACTTACCAGTTAAAACTTTTGGGCTGTGGTTACCTAAAATTGCATCAAATTCAATTTGACCAAGTGAACTTATGTTCGAATCTCCCCATGGCATTGATTAAAGGTATCATGCGCAGGCACATCTCATACATTTGCTCTGAACTAAAAATTAGAAGCATCCAAGAACATTTTTCTTAATGAAAGTTTTAAAACTCTTAAAATAATAACCAATGGGAGTTTTAAACCCAAGTGCCTTGCAAAGTAAAAAAGGTCAAAGGTCGTACCTAATAAATAAATCAAAGACAACCTTAATTTGCTTGTCATAGAAAATGAAGATTGAAGTTTAAGCATCTTAGATACATTAATAAGCGTTCCCAGAGAAGATAACAATAATACAAGAGGGCAACCATGGAGACAAGTATGTGGAATGCCTAATTTCTACTGACAACAAATACTAGGATTATTTAGTGCAACAAGGTTTTCTCAGGTTCCTATTATTCTCCTGAAATACTGCTCAAAATGTCATTTTAATAGTTAAGAGCAATATGTTGTTTAATTTTTACCATGTTTTAATCATGTTAATTAAGTTTATATTAAAAAAAAATACCACTGAGGAATGAAACGTGTTAGATACCTGTCTCCATCCTTGTTGGGCAGAAGTGCTTTCTGCACTGGGTTGGGTTTCTGGGGTTACAATCAACTTGTTCCATAGCAGTGAAACAACAGAAAAGCATAACTCTTGTTTCTCTGCAAGCACTGATCTTATAAGGACTTGTGAACTGCAATTAAATCCTATATGCCTCTCCATTGTGAGGAAATTAGCTAAATCTGAGGCATCCAATAGGAACTTTGCAATGCCTTTACCCAAAGTACTTCCTGAGCTTTCATCTGAGCATGATGCTCCTTCACAAATTTCTGAATGGGCTGAAGCTTCACACTGTGAGACAGATGCCCTCCCTGAATCAAAGCACACATTTGTACATTTATTCTGTTTTCGACCATCAAGACATGCAATATAGTCCTTCCAAATAGGTGCATGCATTAAGTGAGCTTCTAATGGCTCGGCCTTGTTAACAATTGATGCGACAGCTTTGCTGTGGATATCAATGAGGTTATATAGAGATGTCGCCCTACTATAAATTTCATTATCCCACTTGCATCGCATCAAGACAGAGAGGGCATGCATGCAAGCCTTGGACTGTCTAAATAGTTCTGAAACATGTGCAGCAACCATAGCCGCAGCCACGATCTCATTTGAACTGTAACTCCATGATGTGCCAATAGAGGATGGCTTCAGTGAGAACAATGCCTCTAAAATTGCCAAGATTCTATGAGTATGATGAATTGCTGATTCAATACTACTACTGCACTCATTAGTCGATCCATTTATGATCGGCTTGGCTATAGCTTGTAAATCTCTGGACTTTGAATGATTTCCACCCCTCGAGACCAAAGGGAACAACTGAAGCTCACAAGCAAGCGCACAAACAGCAGCCAAAACATAGGAATCAAATGCTGCTACAGGCCCTTGTTTTTTAACCTTTCTACTTTTTAGACCTTTCAGCAAGTCCTTGGTGCTGTCATCAGGAAAATAATCTTCTTCACCTCTTGGTCTTTTGCTCCCATTGGACTGAGCTTCATGACTGACACACACGGTTAAGACAACAAATAGTAGGCGTGAAGCAAGCTCCACAGAAGCACATGATTCTAAAAAGAGTGAATGGACCATTGTTCGAAGCTCGGCCACAGCAAGATTTTTGGAGGCAGATCCTATGCCAGAAAAATATCTTGCTCTTCTAGTGTGTTCCGCAGAAGACTCGGCTGGAAAAGTTCTTTTAAGAATTGCTTCCACAGTGGCAACAAATATCTTCATGAGACATGCTTCTGATGGACTCCCACGAGGAAGATATTCCAGGACTTTAAGGAGCGGTATGTAAAGGTTCCATGACAATATGGGAGGTTGCAATGGAGTTGCTACTATGATTTCTGGAAGATCAACTGCTGAGGAACTTAAAGGAATGAGGCCATAAGCAGCTTCCCATATGGTACAAATTCTCCATTCAACCTCAGGGCCATGAGCACAAAGCACAGATGCAATCCCTTGGGCTGTAGCTTCAATAGTCGCTTCAGCTGCAGGTACCTCCATCTATTCAGACATAATTTTCGGAATGAAAATCAGATACAGCAAAAACGATTGTTTATGTGTTACAAAGAAATAAAAAGAATCTTTATATTCAAATACAGCAGAGTATGAACTGCTTTTCAGCAAACAGAAGCATAAAACCTTTATAATAGAATAATAATAAAAGCCAAAAATAAACACTGATTTTCAGTACCTGCTTCCTGTAGCATGAAATATAACCACCCAAAGGTTCATGTTGAACTTCAACTCCATCAACTTTCCTTAATGGAGGAAACAGCAATGCAGGCTGTGATAGTATGCGAAAAAGTAAAGCTGCGGCGGCGTCAGCTGCTATACCTGCTCGCATGGACATGGCAACCCCTATTGCACGCAAAAAATGCAAATGCATCCAGTTCCGAGGAAGCTACGACATCCAAAACAAGGCAATTGAGCAACTTGGAAAATATATAACAAAAACCAAAAAAAATAAAAATAAGAAAGGCAAACTGCATTTGGTAATAAATTCAGAAAGAAATGAAAATTAACACACCATTTTGAAGATTAGAAGGACATTAAACCTAAGAAGGTATTTCAGTTGAACACAATTTCAAATGCCAGTCCTGTTTACAAACATCAATACAAGCAAAAAACAAGTTTAACATGGCGGAACTTTTTTTAACCAAGGTGTCCCAGAGATGATTAACATAAAAGCAGCAAAACAGCTAGAAGGGAGGAACCGAAAAATTCAAATTAAAACTCCAGGAATAAATATCCTCCAACCAAGTGCAAGGTCTTCCCCGGGCAGCAACAAAATCCTTCAATGCTTCAGTAGGTAATGTGGAAGGTTAAATCAGCTTTTGATAGTTATTAGTGAATATAGTGCTTGCTTTAATCATTAATTAACAAGGTAGTAGCTTTCATATTCTTAATAATTATGGTGGCAGAACTTCAGGATGCAAGTGGAAGCTGCACAGCAGTAAGTGGCTATCTGTACATCAGAATGGTTAACGAGTATGGGCATCTTGGTCATTTGGGTTCTTTGAATTGGGAAATTTTTTGAGGCTGGGATTTATTTAATCTGCATCTCAGTGAATTAATGTGGATAGAAATATATTTCTACTTCTATTTAAGCAAGTATCATTTCCAGATTTTAAGGTCTGAGCTTTTATAGCTATTTGGTTGGAATTGAAAAAAAAAGGGTGGGGGAGAGTGGTGTGGGGGTTGGTGTGGGGGGGGACTACAACACTAGACCTGTTTCATGGTTCTACCTCTAAAGGTGACCCAAAACACTGTAACCTTAAAGCAGCCAGCAGCTAATCCCAACCTTTTTTCCAGCCATACGCCCTTATTGTGGAACCACAAAAATTTCTGCTAGCTGTCCAATATTCTACAACCTGTGTGTAACAAAACTAATCAATTTAACATAAGATATTATCTCTAACAAAATCCCAAGCCATAAAGCCTTTCTCCCACTATCCCTAAACCCTAAAAATTTTGCTAACCCCCCATACACAAAATAGCATGCAGATTTTTTCCTTTTCTTCAGTTTGTGGTGAGGACAGGCTTCCAATTCTATCATTGTGATCAATGAATTTTGGTCATCAAATATGGTTGAACTGTAACAAAATGGTACTTCCTACTGCTGAACCAGACAGGTTAAGAACCGGATACTCTACCAAGCTCTATAGCCAAGCAACAAAAGGCTTATTGATCTGTAAATTTTCAAGAAAAACAAAATAAGCCCTTGTAATATAACATCTCAAGCAAATATGCATAAAGTAGAGAGCTGAAAATGTCAGTTTTCCATGCCTAGTCATCTGGAGAAATTTCCAAAATCAAACTAAAGACATTACTATTGGGATGGAAAATTTCAACAATCGCTTTTTTTTTTTTCCCGCTCATTGTCAAATGTTGGGGGAAAAAAAGTTCTCCACTTCTGATATATCACATTTGGAGAAGCAATGGCCAAACAAAGCTCTATACCATGTAGCAGAAAATAACGCTGATTAACATGTGAGCAGCTTAATGTCACATTACATAAGTAATCAAGGCTGTTTGGCTATGCAGACAATTCTTAAGGTTACCCCACCTACAGGCAATAGTTGGAATAGAGAATGAAAGGCAGCAGTTAACTTTTATTAAGCACAGAGGCACGAAGGTAAAAACTTCTGTTAATACAAAGTGGTGAAGTAAATTACATTTAGAGGGAACATCCACAATAGAAAGAACATCCTCACCTATAGCACAAATCGCTCATTTCAGAAGCCAAAAACAAATTAATGCAAATTTAGAGCTCTCATTTGAGCAGCTTCACTAGTAATAAGTAACAAGATGCCAACATTTTAATCAGTCAATCAATAGTATTCATATTCGTCCTCTATTTAGGCAAGTTTACAATGGGGTTAATTAATCCTGGGCCTGGAAAAATATTCTCACATGGTAATGATGACTGAAACTCAATCATACAAAGCAAAATGGTGCCGAATAGTTTTGAATGACATGGATAATATTGAGATTGACTGCGAGCATAACATCACTATTTAATTATGCAATCAATGGTGTTCAACTTACCCTTATGCCAGTTGCATACTCTTCAGCAGCCCGGAGAAGTTCTACAAGCTGTACAGCAGCATCAAGTGCATCTGGAGCCCATGACGGCGGTGCTTCGAGAAGTCCAAGCAGCAGTCTTTGAGTGGCACTTGGAGTTGCAATGGCATAATATCTAATGCAGAAATTTTGAAAAAAGGTGAATAAATATTATAAAATGTAGGGAACACAGCTGATAACAATCGGTGTGTTCAACAACTGTAAAATGACACCCCAATTCATTCATGATCAGGGCCCGTTAGGACACTTGTACAAGTTTACACCTTTACATGATCAGCATGCCAGACAACAACAGTTGCCAAATCTTTTCCAAGTAGACCTGTGTATTTCCATAATGGATTTACTCTATGGTTTTTTTTATGCTCTAACAATTGACTTCGGTAGAATTTATAATAAAAGGTTTTGTTAAATTGCATGTTCCAATTTCAGATTTTAGGCAAATATCATTTCCAACATCTTATCTTTGTCCAAACTAAAATCAAGGCACTCATATTCACACCCATAGGTTACTGGACAAAATACTAAAGTAAAGCCAGTTAAACATAAAAGATTCCAAATTTTACCTATGAAATAAACGTGCATATGGCTCAAGAGCAGGAAGCCCTGCAACTAGATGCTCATCCAAAGCTGTTGTTGCAGGAGGAAGTAGAAGTGCAGGGACAGCCGCTGCTGTTAAAGTAGCAGTCTCATAGCGAGTAACTTCATCATCACACACACTTAATATGACACCAGCACCATTTGCTACAGCCCACCTTGGAGTTGATGGCATAAGCTGAGGATGCTTTCCAGATCCACGAGATGAAGCTAAGAGAAAAACATCAATCAATTAACAAGTCCCATGATCATCTTTGTGATTGTAGTTGCTAGTTAACGACGTGCAAACAGAAGTACAAATGCAAACTCTGTATCATACACACACAAGCAAGTAGAAAAGCACATCTTTAATGAACACAAAAGTGAAGGAGAACTCTATTTTTCATATCCAGATGTATAACCATAATCAAATCATTAAGACATTGTTCTTTGCAAGTCACATCTAGCTTTAATTAGTACCATACAAGACACAAATTTAAATTTAACCGGTTACCTTTAAATATTATTATTATTACGTCCTTAGCTATCATAGTATCTCCTTAAGCTTCTGGGTAATTGGTTACCTTTACTAAAAAATAAAAGTAAGAGATCAAGTGGTTACTTAACATGGTATTACTATTAATTAGGAAGTCATGCATTCGGATCCTCCCACATGATTGCCATTTTATTTGTATGCTCTTGGGTAATTGCATTCACATTCACTTAAGATTGAGCTTGATCAACATGACATACTAATTGCTAAATCTAGCCTTACATGTGAAGAGGCCTGATAGATTTTTACCCTTAACTATCAACTTACGTTTATGAATCAAGTTATTACTTAACATACCACTAGAGACATACTCTCCCCTTGTGCTCTCAAGCTCATGAGCAACTTAAATTGCACCAAAACCATCAGAATATTAGATTAATGTCAATAAGTGAATTACAATGAATCATGGCTGTGATTGTGAAATAAACACAAAGGCATGGAAGTTATATGATAACGATAGAGGGAGACAATAAAGGGTAAATATTTCTCTCTTCAATCAGGATATTGCATCTATACAGAAGAAATGATAACAAAAGCAAGGGCAACAAAAGTAACATGGAACATATAATATTCATTTTTCAAAACTGAATATTGAACTAACCTATTGTAGGTGGCTTTAGCTCTCCCGCTGCATATTTACCCATAACACCACTACACCTGTTACACAACAAAGTTGGAGGAGGTTGATAAAAGGGCATGTAAACCACAAACTATCAAGTCCAATAATAAACAAAAAGAAAGAGAGTGATAATATGGGAAAGTGCTAGATTTTGCTAGGTCAAAGAGTAAATATTGATGTATTAAAATTTTGCCAAAATATACTCATGATGATCTTATAAGCAAACACTTAAAAACTTCATTCAATGTTTAAATCAAAGCAATAAATTGATGAAGAACCCAAGCAGAATGGAATTAAAAGTGAAAAACAAAAGACCAAGCACAAAAGTGCACTCTCATACCATGTTAAAATATAACTTGATAAATAATTGATACTTTGATAGATAATTGAAACATAATCTTCCTTACTCTATGTTACATACTAGCAGCATGATACAATCCTAAGTTGGATACTAGTACTAGTATAAAAATCTACATGCCATTTGAGCAAATAAACCCACGTCCACATGACAAATATACGTATAGAAAACCCAATAGCTCCAACAGTTCCCACTAAATATTTCTATTCATTTAATCTGATCGCAGATTATGACTATGCCAGAAGCTTCATGCTTTGACTTTTTAGCCATCAACCCTAGCTTATGATTTTCCTTGTGAAATTAAAACCATACATCAGGAAGATACCGGTTGGTTTGGTTGTAGGTCAACAGGTGCTTCAAGGCTTACATGTATTTTCACCAATTTCTTGCTCTCCCTCATGCTCCTATCCTAGGAAAGAAAATGAAAACACTTGCATGTTTGGAAATAGAGTGTACCACCAAGTGTGAACTGTAGTGAGATACTTTAATTCAAGTTTGGCTTCTCATGTTGGTGATTAGTTGGTTCAAAAAATGGTACAGTTGAGTCAATCCAACAAATCGGCTTATCCCTGATAAGCAATATTATTCCGTTACCAACCCCTCATAAATGACCAGTTTGTGTAACTGATTCGTCAGAACAGTCAAGGTAGTTTGGGAAGCTCAATGTACTAGGCAGTCCATCAACCAACTTTTTCTTTCAGCTTGTCATTCAATCTAGCTATAAAAAACTAGAACCAATTAACACAAGAAGACATTAAACCAAAACTTTTCATATTCTTATTGAATAATATTGGTTTACAACTATATGCCAGAACTGAACAATTTACTCACCAGCGGAAGTAGTCACTTCTGATCCCCAGAGGGGCAGCAAGCAATATATCAGTAATCCAGGGGGACAAAGGCCTTAGAGGTTTCCTCTCTTGTTGCCCTGAAGGCGTATTGCAGGATTCCCCATCTCTGGAGTCACTTGTTGTAGCATCACTGCTACTACTACTTCTCTCTGTTTCACGAGTCTGCTGTTCCATTTTGTATATTGGGCGATTGTAATGAGTTAAAATTCGTAAAATCTCGGTACATGCCAAAGCCCACTGTTCAGAATACTCATTCTGTTAAAAAAAATATATATGTAATTGAATCATCAGCAACATAAATTTTTTCCTCAACTCACAAAGTAAATTATGTTCTCTATTCAACAAATTCAGACATCAGCAAAGAAGTGCAGTAGAAAATGTAGCTTATCAAGAATGAAAGATATTCAGTATATAGTTAAAAGGGAGAAGAATATAATTCCCTAGATTAATCTATCAGGTCACATACCTCACTGCTAGGACAAACTAAGGAAATGAACGAAGCAAATGGAGGACTGCTCTTATCATACACCAGTGTTCCATCAATGATACATGATATAATTGGAAGAACAACAGCATGCCCGTGCTCCGGATGATGAAGGACAAATATTGCTGTTTATTGAATAAAAGCATAATATGTCATTATGTGAATAAAGAAATTATTGAACATAGTAATTTAAAGTTGCAATTTTTCTTTAAAACTAACAGGGGTAAAGAATCAATACCCAGAACATCATCAAAAAGGAGCCTCTCTTTGGATGGATATCGGTTACGAATCAGCTGCACGAGAATGCAATGGGTAAGCAACATCTCTTATAAATCTTTAAATCTTGAGAGTACTGCTGAAATTGGCATTTTCCATGCTATACAGAATACATGATAAATTTCTACAGAGGTAAAGCATACCTCCGCAATGTCCTCGGGGAATTGTTCTGATGTAAACTGGCCAAAGTAGTCAACATAGGCGGTAGTTTGAATCTATCAAGAAGCCAAACGATAAATTGCAAATAAAAGTTGTATAAGTTAGAACTAGAAAGCAAATTTATCAACCAAAATAAAAAATAAAAATTAAAAAAAGGGGATGGGCAGTAGATAGCCAAGATTAAAATCAAATTGATAAATGAAAACATAAATATTGTATTCCACGGAAAAAAAAAAATTGAAAGCCAGAGCGTTCAGCAGAACAGTAGTGAATTAGACGTAGATAATAGCTCTAATATTTTCTCATGTTTATGTTGAAAAGAAGTATCCGTAATTATGTCACTGGGAACAACACTCAGAAAAGAGTTTCATATATCATGAACTGTAAATTTTCTATTTCTGCACTCCTATGATACCTTTCTTCTCTTTGTCTAATATAGAGTAGCAAAACAAAAATGACATGAACATTTTATATATATATAGTTTCTCCTGTATCCCAAATAACCCTACTTTCCAAACATCATAACCTAAAAAGAAACAGCTACTTGAATTCTTGATAACTAAGCATCCACTCAACAGAAAAGAAAGAAAAGCATCTAAGAAATTTGCAGGTTATAAGCATATTTTTTTTCTTGGATTTGGAAAAAAAGCATCTAAGACCCAATTGATAATTGATCCAACCAATCATTTTGGCAATAATGTGTCTAGCAAGGATTTGGAAAAAAATAATAATAATAATAATAATTTTCTAGGGAGGACAATTTTTAATTTCAATAGTAACTTTCTTGCTGCAACATTAGTGTCGATTTCTAATGAGCTAAAGGATATTTTCCTCTATTTTATTTAAGAAAATAGGGAGAAAATCAGAACGCTGCTTCTAAATTCTTATTTTGTATTAGCTCCTATTTCATCTGCTAACCTCTTTTCTGTAATATTACTAAAATGTTAATGTTTCTTATCAGCAAAATTGAAATTCCTATGAACTAACATATAATCATAGTCAAACCCAATGTTATAGAAACTGAACCTACTGATTCGGCTGGATCAGCTTGATTCAATTCTTTGGGTTACTCAATCCGAGTTACATCCATAAGTAAGATTATCATCGAAAATAAACAATTAATAAAAGGTAAATAGAAAAGCTTCAAGCATTCTAACAAGAAGATGCACCAAATAATCCCAGTGTCAACTCCTAAACCCATAAATAGTTTCCATCACCATTAATTTCTTTTTCATAGGTGCAAAACATTTCATCGCCACTCTAAAGTGTAACTTCAGCAAAGTCACACAACACGTTTGCATCACCATTTGTCTTTAGGAAGACTATTTTAACAACATTTATTTTGCAAAAAATCATGAAGCACAACGTGAAGTTTTCTAAAACAAATGGACTCCCAAGCAAACTCCACACAATCTCCTCCCCAACCCCACCAATGCACCCAACAACCCCCAAAAAAATGAAAAGAGGAAGAACAAGAAGAAGGAGAAAAAGAAAAAAGGGTCTACAAAGAAGAATCTGCTCACGCCAACTCATAATTTATTTCAACGGGAAACACAAGTCCCCAGCCCACCAGTTATTCCTCGACAGAACTTTCTTAACACCATGTTGGATCATTAAACTGCCCGATCCACCTTCAATCTCATAACTTATTTCAACAGGAAACACTAGTCCCCAGAGAATAAGACTGCCTGATACACCTTTATCCTTCAAATTAATAGAAAGGCCAAAGCTGAGTAAAAAAGGTTTTGTAACTCGGTTGTGTGACTCTTAGTAGTTTTAATGTTTTAAGGGTAACTTTAGTCAGTAAAAGATAATTCCTCAGGACTAGTCTTCCACCTAAACTAAGGACAGTGTTAGTTGATAAAACAAACACCACACACACGGCACTTGGTGCGTGAGAAAAACAGAATGAGCATCCATATCAACTTGTACTCGGATGAAGGATATTGGAAAACACGCTCACATAGATAAACACAGAATAAATTTCCTGTGAAGTTGCAATGAGAAATATAATAAAAGTACACGAACACAGAGAGAGAGAGAGAGAGAGAGAGAGAGAGAGGGGAAAGAGTACTTGATTTTATGCACACTATTCAATTTGAGTAACCAATAATTATTATCAAATCAAGAGGGCTGAAAACAAGGAATCAGGAAACCACAATTGTTCAAATAGCAACGTCTCATTTTTATTACTGGTTTAGCAGCCACACAAACTAAGAACATTTTTCTTTCCTTTTTCCATGCTATTTCTGAGATAAGAACGAACCAAAATAAATACAAATAATGATATATTCCAGAGATACCACACCAAAATTAAAATAAAAATTCATACTTGTTTACTACAATAAAAGCTAGCAGTCTGCAGCACAAAATTCAAAACTTTTGTCACAAAGAAGTCTATTCACAGCTAACCCTTCCTAATAAACTGCAGTCCAGAAGCAGGAAAATTAATTATACTCGCAAAAGATTAACTTCTCTCCGAAAATTATGCATTAAAAATAAAAAAAAAATAACACAAAAATTTACCCTTCACATTGATATCATTTCCATTTCAAATTCATAATTTTTTTTTTTTTGACAAAACCATAATATTATATCAGACAACACAAATTTCTTTAGCTTATACTAAAACAAAACCAAACAACAAAAATTCATTAATAGAAAGTAAAAGAATGTCACACCTTGCGTTGCTGGGCATCTTGTGGCGGAGGCCAAAACAATGAGGAGAATCGAAGTCCATCAATCCACCTCTCAGATGAACTGGCCATCTAATACAAAAATTGTCGTTCAATTATCCCCTTCCTTTTTTCAGCCAGTCAGAATAACACAAATTTTGCTATGTAACCGTTACCAATCAAGAATCAAAATATCGTAATTCAACATTCCAATCAAAGATAAATTATCACCGAAAACAAAGAAGGCAGCTTTACAATTTGCAAATTTCTATTATTATCGTTGTAGCTGCTCCAACTCTTTAAAAATAATGAATTTTACTCCACTTTCTTAGTCTCTTCCTCAGTTCGGCCCTGAAAATTCCAAAATTTTCAGAAGAAATCATATTAAAATTTATATTAAAAAATAAAATTACAATCAGTCTAGAGAAAAAGAGAGATGTTGAAAACTTAACTAAAAGGAAAATTATTTACAGAAATTTGCAACTGGAAGAAATACATAAGCAAATATCAACAAACAAATTTCATTTTTAAATTTTTTTTTCTCCTTAATGGTAAAACCAGTAGCTACCTTTCCATTTCGGCTACTGGTAAACAATGGATGAATCTCTACAAATAACAGACACTTCACACACAAAAGAAAAAAATAATAAAATTAGTAAAAGATATTGCACAGCAGCAACCACTTGAGCTTCAAAATCAACACAAAAAGATCCAGAAAATTCTAAAAAAATTTGAAAGAAAATTGAAACTGAGAAAGTACCTGACGTCCCTGCCTTGAGAAATTCCTTCGGCCGCTGCTTCAAGTTTTATTTATGGTATTACAATTGTCACTGTAAAAAATATAATTTTATTAATAATAAATGCAAATAAGATTTTTATTTTTTATTTTTTTAAAAATTCCGCTTGGAATGTAATAAGAGGTGGCTGTTTTAGCAGAGATCTTTAGATGTGCTCTTGGCAGAGATTGCTGCGTACGTGTCACGGATATTTTCCTCTCAACTTAGAGGCCAGTGCCACGTCATCCTAATATGCATGCATGGATGATTGTATCATGTCATACATGAGTAGAATTATTGGAAGGAGGATGCCTGGACTATTTGAGAAATATTTTATTAGTTTTCAAACTCCACTGCCAGAAGATATTTCCGCAGGTGTTTGGTGGGGTTCTCATACTAAGGACTAGTCCTACCTCATGTTTTGGCCGTACACGTGTTCTCAGATGATACTGAAGCGTAAGATTCCAGAAGTATCATGACTCTACTACCATCATAAATGAGAAACAAGAATAAAATCTGTTGACCTGGCTTTACATATCATTGTTACTGAGACCGAAGGACAAACGTTGGACTGAAAAATTGTAAAATTAGCGAAATCTAGAAGCTCGATCCCAAAAAAGAAATACAATACTGTTAACGAAATTTAAAGATATTAAATAAATTTTTAAAATTTTGTTAATTTTAAATATCACAAAAATTTTCGAAAAAATTTTAAACCATATTTCTTTAGTAATTTATTAATTTATAATGGCAATTTTTTTTCCTTAATAGGTTATATTTATAAATAAAATTTGATTATACATATGATGAAAGTTATTACTAACTCATGGTATGTGTGAAGATAGTTTAAAAAGATGAGGAAAGCTAGGTATTCTAATTCGTATTCTAAACCTTGTATTACAAATGATTTGATGTGATATTCGTTGCCAAGGTAATTAAATGGAGTACTAATTAACTTTTAAAAAATTAAACAGACTCATGTTCAATAAATGATATCACTCCACGTGTCATGTCATTCAAAATGCATCTTTTAAAATAAGTTTTGCTGACTAGATATCATCAAGTAGGCAGCCATAGAGATAGATTTGAGAGCAATTCATTCTCAAACTTCATGGAGGAAAATTTGAGGTAAATTTTAAAATTTTTAATACACAAATTCTTGGACCATTCTATAACAGTATTGATTGATTCTCCCAATAAATTCGATTGTCTTGAAGGTAGATTTTGATCAATTAAATGGTTACTAAAATTTTATTGATTAAAAATGTTATAAATATTTTTTTTAAGAGTAAGATATCTACTCGATCTTATTTGAACATACTTGTTATTAAATGACTTGAATCATAACCTTATATAAGTGAGATTTGCCATTGAGTAGCCCAAACATCTAGTCCTATAAGAACAATTTTTGATCATATATTTGCAGTAAAATTACCCAAATTCTGACCTCACTTAAGTAAGACCTATTATAAAGCACCTTAATATTTAGTTTGAGCAAGATTATTAAAATATGCATTACACCTTTTTTATAAGTTAGATATTTTTTGAAATATAGTTGATCAAATTCATTATAAAATAATCTAAATTATGACTTTGCTTAAGTGAGATTTGTTATAAAGGAGCAATTACCCTTATTTTTTAAATAAATCTAATTCTACAAGTGATAACTATTATAAAGTAGTTATTACTCTCATTTAGAGAAATATCTAACTCCATAAGTGTGATTTGAATCATTTTTCACCGAAATAAGAAAGGAGATTCTAACTATAACGAGGATTATTTATATAGGCAATAAATATCTTGTTATAAGTGAATATTTATCGAAACCTACTCGATCATATTTACTATAAAATAATTTATAATGTAATATTACTTGAATAAGACTCAATTATATAGCAATTAACGTTTTGATTTTAAGATATATTTAATTTCATAAAAAATAAAAAATAAGAAATATAATTTGAACCACCACTCACCTAGGTATTCTTATTTTGAAATATATTAAATTCTATAAAAAAAAAGGAGTGATTTAAATCATTATCTAAATTGAATGCATGATAAAAAAAATATCAAATATATTTACAGAAAATAGTAGATATTTATTTTGAACGCTCAAAAAAAAAAGATATTAGTCAAAATTTGTGAAAATTACGAATATTTATTTTTGATTTGGATTATAAAAAGTAAATTTTAATATTTAATTTCTCATAAAATTTTATGATTTAAATTGTTTGAAAATAATAATAATAATAATAATAATAATAATAATAATAATAATAATAATACACATTCCATCAAATTGCTTGTTTGTTACTCTAGATACGCGTTGATTGNAATTACAATAATTATGAAAATATTTCATAATTGTATATAAACAAGCAATTAATAATACCTATATATTCATATTATATAATTATATATATATTTATTAAATTAAATTATTTATATTTTTACACAAACAAATAATTATGGTATTATTCTATTAAAATTAGTATTTAATACATATATTTATTAAATTAAATATTAAAATATGACAAATAAATTTTAAGAATATTTTTGATTAATTTTAAAATTTCAGGAGAAGTATGTGAAAAATATTATTAATATTTAAAATTATATATAATATTATTTTAATTATTTTATTATTTTAATTAGTCAATTAACAGTTAAATATAATAATTTTATTATTTAAAAGTATTTTATATTAAATTTATAAAAAATTTTATTTATGTGTGATTTTATTAAATTTTAAAGAAGTATTTGAAAATATTCTTAAATAATAATAACAGTAAAATATCACAGTTCAGGATAAGAATTATATTTTGAGTGGTGAAGATATTATCTTATTTAAGACACTCAACGTAATTTAGACATACAATAATACGATTCACTAAAACTAGTCTTTAAATGGACTTTCTAAATATCAATTTAAAAAAAAAATTGTTTTTTTCATTTTACAGATCATTAAAATAACTCGGTCGAGTCGGACCCGAGTTATGCGAAAAAAAAAAAAAAAAAGCACTTGGTACATTCGATTCTTCAACGCGGGTCCCATCGGCATGTACTAAAAAAAGGCAACGACCAGTGGCTGCCCGAATAGCATCAAACCACCATGTCATCGACACGTAATTGAATTCAATGGCTGAAAATTCACGGGCAAAGGTTCGCGGGCAGCCCCGGGAAATATCTGGTTGTCCACGCACCCTTTCCCGATATTTTTGCATTTTTAAAAACCTGGGGGAAGATTGATATGACGGTATCCAATCGCAGAAGAGCAATAGATATATACATCATAGATCTGGCCTAACACACACGTGGCACAATGCTGTGAGAGGAATATATCTCCGCTGATCTTCGTCTCGGCCACTTGCTTCCTCTTGATTTGTAGTGGGCATAAATACATTTACGTGGAAGGTTGGTGATGGCGCATGAGTAACATATCGATGCATGGCCATGCGTCGTCCTATCCCATACCATGCAGAGCCATGTTTTGATCTTCACTACATACGTGGCGGTCTTTCGTTTGGAAATTATTTTCTTAGATTAATATCTTAGTTGACTCTTAAGCCGTGAGAAAATTTACACGTGTCATTATAAAAATATTGTATAAAATATACCCTTTAATTTTTTAATTTTTTTTTTACACTCCACCTTATCTCATAAATATATTTTGATGGATTTTATAATTACTTATTTACCAAAATCATAACTTATGCATGTTAAATTTAAAAAAAAAGCTAAAAATACACTCACTAATTTGTATAAATCAATATATTTTGAAATTTTATGTTATATTTCTTAAATTCTTCAAAAATTAAGCTACAATGTATACAACAATGGTAAATGAGAAAAAGAGTCTAATCTTAATTAATTAATTAATTAATTAATAAAAATTAACTAATTAATCGTTCTAAGAAGCGATGATTAAAAAAAAAAAAGGAACAATCTAGAATGACAAACGACACTAAAATTGACATAAAGCGAAAAAATAAGTGAGATGAATGTCGGTTACGCACTCGCAATTAAAATATTAGAAAAATCGAGTGGTCGGTTTGATTATAAAAGACCAAATTAATATAAAATTTAGCATGAATGCAACTTCTCTGTAGAGTGAAAATCAAGAAACGACAAATTACAGCGCGAAATTTTAAGAAAAGAAGAGAAACCAAAAGAGCATAGCTCTATTTATTGGACACGTATTATGCAAAACTTTCATTGGTTGGGGCCCACTGTTGTGATGGTGGTCTTTCGGACAATCATAAATTTACTTTTGACAAGGATTGGACGGCTGCAGATGCTGACGATGATGATTACAACTACCGTCCTGTCTTATTAAACTTCCATTATTGTTCGTGCTGATCAAACTAATTAGGGATATTGACGTATAGGTGCCTTACTTTTGATGTTATAACAAACAAGGACAGAACACACAGCCAACTGGGGGATTAATTCGTTATAAATGATTTAAGTATATATAAATTTAATATTTTTTTAAACTTTAGGAATCTATCTGTTATTCTCTCAAATTATTAATTATGTGGATTTGGGACGGTTCAAGATCGAGAGATCCATCAGTTTGCTTGTACGTCAGGATTATCAAGTGTGCATGGAATTCATTCTGAATTTTGGTCAAAAGAATTAGTCATATTCTTAATGTGAAAATTTTTATACACGAATGAACGTATGTAACTGAAGGAATAAAATTAATTGATTATTGTTACAAATATAATTTTTTCTTACCAAAAATTAACATGACTTTGTTATACAAAACAAAGTGATAGAGCACTTAAATTTTTTCTTAATTAAAAAAATAAATATAATTTTCGCTAATTAAAATTTAATATGACATTGTTATACAAATCCTATTTAAGTTTGTGATGAAAAATTAGAAAAAAATAGGCACTAAATTTATGTTTTAAGTGAAGAAGAGGAGAATATACTTTAAAAATGGTAAATTTTTGGATAATTCACAAAAAAATTTATTGTGATTTATAACATTTTTATTATAATCTCTTCCTTTTAACAAGAAAATAATTATATTTTGTATTTTGACATAAATTATAATTTATTAATTGTAATTTTATTGTATCATAATCATTACATTATAATTTATTTTATCAAACTCGTATTCGGAGCATCATACTTTTTCTCAAATAAGTTAATTAGTTACGATCTTACACTTTTATTATATCAACTTTTTATTGTTGTTAGTAATCGAGATATAAATAAAATACTTCAATTTTTTCACTGGTTATAAAATTGAATAACTATAATAGAAATACGAATAAATTGTCCATATACGTCTTTGTATTTATTTCAAAAAATTAAATGCACCCACTAACAAAATTTGCTTGGAATTTGAGGCTAATCTTAAAAAATTTTCAAACAAACTCTCCTATTAGCATTTACAATATCATTAATATTAAGCCATAAAATTTTATAAATAATATATACACCTTAGATCTCCGTCATCAACACACAACACGAGGCTTCATCTTTATCACATATATATATACATAATTATTTCAATTATATTCACATGCATATGTATCTCTTAAGACCGATATATGTATAAACATGGAATACGAAAAGGATGAGCTGTGCACTATGGTATTGTGATAATTACATATCACATATAAAAATGTACCTCAATGCATGTCTACATAGTCATGCCAGCTAATACTCTTGAGAAAAATCTATCATACTTAATAGTATTTACTGTTGCCTTAGTGGTGTCAAGAAATACTTAGTTACACTTTACGGCATACTTCACTAGCGGCTTTCAGTGTTCGACCAGTGCTTGATATACACTCGAGTGACCTTTAGTAGCTTTCAATGCTCGATCACTGCTCAACGGCTTGAGCGGCTGTTTTTAAGAGACTTGGCATTAAACTATTGTTCGGTTGGCACTCAAGGCCGTTCTTCAAAAATTTGATGCTTGACTGTTGTTTAACCTTCACTTGAGTGGTTTACTTAGCTTACTTATCTGGGAAGCTTGCTTGACATTTATTCGAATGTCCCTGCGTAAAAATAAAATTTCAAGTCATGATTTTAGTTATTGTGATAACTATTTTTGATTTTACTTATTCTTTTGAATAGAGATCATTATTATGAGTTTTTCATAGTTTTCCAAACATATTTTGTTTTCAAAAATCACAAATATTTCTTATTTTTTATAATTTATAATTAATTTCTCTTAGAAGCCATAATCAATACAACTTTGTCTTTTTAAAACCTAACTATAAATTTTCAGAGTTCTGCTAGGTGTAGGTGACTAGAGTTTCAATCTTAAAATATGTCATTTGTACTTTTATAAAAGTAAAAAACAATCAGAGTTCTAATTACTGGGATTGTAAGAGTTTTTATTGGAAAAATTATCGATTATAAATTTTCTCTCACTAATGAAATTTGAGATGACTCTTAAATAATTTTGAGAATTTTTATTTTATGTAAAGTTTTTCACATTGTTTTCTTTCGATAACAAATTGTTTTATTGAATTTACTTTTATTGCTTATGATTTATTGATTAGATTTGTTATTACAATTTGTTTATGATAGATTTAAATTAATTAGTTAGAGATTTATTGCTTTTGATTTATTTAGAACGTAATAAATCTTAATATATTTTGATATGTTAGTTTTAATTTTTAATTTTTTACATAAACACCTTTTACTCCCCTTAATGTGTTCTAAAATATCATTTTCAGTATAAACATCTTTCTAAAATCACAAACATATATCTATAATACACTTCATTAATTTTCAAATTTGGATTCCTAATCTAAAATATCCAAAAATATCCATATATATATATATATTACATGAATTTAAATAAAAAAATTAATCAATACTTTACTTTATTAGAAATATAAGATAATTTAAAAAAATCCACTTACATTCTTAGTATCCAGTTCTAAGAAAGATTTGGATCAGATTGAACTCTCGTTTCAAAAGCACTTTTTATAACACAATATTAAAAGATTACCCGTTAAAACTAATATAAGCATGATATGTATCACAAATAATAAAACATATTTGATTTAATTTTAAAGACGTATTACTTAACAAATTTTTAGATTTATTTTTAACTGTCCAAACAAGTTTTTCGCAACTTTTGACCCACCTTCAATTTCATATTTCTTTTATTCTTTCATTTCTTATTTTTCTTATTTTACTTGGATTGTTTTCTATTTTTCTCTTTTCTTTTCTTTTTTTTTCCTCTTCTCATTTTTGCTTTTAGTTTGTCAAAAATGTGCAAATAAAATTAATTTTGTTATTTTTTATATAAATATATGTTGAATGCAAAAGAAGTAACTTTCTAGTTGCTTCCACTGCTCGAAGCAGTTGGCGTGTCCACATAATTTCCTACCACAAGGCAAAAAATTGACAAAAGTTGCACACTTTACTTTTAGAACTCATAACATTTTCAACAACATTGTTTATCAGAGGCTAACTAGTTTCTTAATCACAAATTATTTCTTCAACACAATAGTTAAAATTTTTTTTATCATTTAGGATTGAGTCTCACGATGTGCTTCCTTTAATTAGGTCTTTTAAGTTAAGAGTTTGAAATTTTTAGCATAAAAAATAAAATCATAAGGGGTTAAGGTAGGTCCATTCTTCCACCTTGAATTTGCCAAAGTGAAGAATATCATTCTGACTAGAGGAGTTACCATAAATGGTATTAGAACTAACTTGCTTAATCAAAAATATGTCAATAAGAATGTTGGGTTTTAAAGACGTGAATTATGCAAAATATTATATATTTATAATGCTATTTTAAGGTTTTGATTTCAATCTAAATTATTAGATTGAATTTTTTTTCTAAAATTCAATCTATTTAGTAAAGGATGTATTCAAAAATTTATTTTAATTTTTATATTATGGGTTTAGTTAAATAAATGAATATCTATATGTATATATAAATTCATCTTTATAAATTAACATTATTATTATTATTCTCGTAACATTGATAATAGTATTAAAATCTAATTTTGGTATTACAAACAGTGAACGGTGTCTAATAACACATCATGATTATCCAAGTGATGAGAATATTAATAGTTTAACATCACTTTATCTATAACCAACGTTACTATATAATTTAATTTTTTTGCCATAGATATATTAATTGAATACGATAGTATGGAATTCATCATTATTATATAGTTTCAATTTATATTTTTTTGATATCATAAGTGAATTTATTCTAACAAACAAAATTTATATAACATATTGACTTATTTGAGTACAACCATACATTTTAATAGTCTCATACAATTAACAGGTTCAAAATATCACTCTTATTATATAAGAGAGATAAATCATATTTTAATCGCACACATCTCCTTACATGAGTTATGATATTTCTATTTATTTTCTTTATAATTTATCTTATTACAGGTGATATTTAAAAATATCAAAATATATCATTCTCAATATTTAAAATTATGGTGATCTCAAGTTCAAAAATTATATACCATTGTCACTATAAGAATCGCTTATGACATTCATATAATGATCTATATAGCGTTCTCATGGTAAGTCGGTTCACTATATTAGTTTATTAACATGTATTTATGTATTGATTTAATAACTTATATCATAACATATAATATATTTTCATCAGTCATTATTCATGTTAGTCTTTATGTATTATTATTATTTTATTCATAATAATAATTGATTAAAGATATGTAAGAATAACATTTAATTAATTAAACTTACTATTTTAAAAATATTGTTATATATATTAACTACACAGATATATAATAATAAAATAACAAACGATATATAAATCGACAATAATATGATATATAAGAAATAAATATATTAAATATAAAAAAAATACTATTAAATTTAGGATATATATTAATAAGAAGTGGATTATAATATCCCATATTACTTAACATTGAGTTTAGAGATATAACTATAAGTATCTACCTTGCCTTAATTGAGATAAAGACTTTTGGTCAAATGATTTAAAATTCCTAATGTAAAGAATAAAGTTGTGAGAGTTATAACTTGTTGTGCCACCCTAAGTTATGTCAAAATATATAATATTATGTTATTTAGGCTAGGTTATCATAAATGGTATGAAAACTTACTCGTCTAACTAAACATATACTAATGAGGATGTTGAACTCCAAGAATGGAGAATCATAAGATCTCATATGCTTGAAATTTTGTTTGGAGATGTGCTTATAAGTATTCTAACCTCCCTTAAATAGTATAAGGCTTTTTGGGATCAAAGGTTTAAAATTTTTAATGCCAAAAATAAAACCCTAAATACACAAGATTTAGGCCATGAACTAAACCAAAATGGATTCAAGTCATTACAAATGATAGCAAAACCAACTCACCCAATTAAAAAACATGCTAACAATGACGTTAGACTTTAGAGGAGTGAATTATAATATCTCACATTACTTAAAATTAAGTCTAAAAATGTATTTGTAAGTGTTCCGTCATCCTTTAAATTATATAAAGTCTTTTGAGACAATAGTTTAAAATTCTTGGTGCAAAAAATAAAATGTATGTGGCCAAAATTTTAAATCTATTATACTACCTTAAATTATGCCAAAGTAAAAAATATTATACTAGTTGGGCCGAGTTGTCACAATAGTAACAACAAATTATTTCATAAACTATAGTAGTCTTACATTAGCACAAACCTATAATTTATAAATATAAATTAAATTAAATTCATGTTTGAGATTGTTGTGAAAAAATTAGGAACATCTTGTTTTATAATTTAGGGCTAAATTTGAATTTGGTAAAAATTAAAAAGTGTTTATTTTGTAATCTAGTGAATTTTGACAACTTTTAATACTTTTTTGGTAGAGCTAATTAGTATTTCGTATGTACTAAATTAAAGTATACATATCCGTGTCTTTTTAAGTTTAATATAAGTGATTATCAAATTTTCTAAATTAAAAATAATTTTAAAATTAATACATAATTACATACTAAATAAAATAGAATTTATGGTATTGTTACATATTTAAATATATACTTTTTTAAAAAAGTGCTAATTAATCTATAGAAAGAACAACACATATAGTTCTAATAAGTCCTAAAAACAATGAGTCATGGTGTTTTTGTGAAAAGCTTAGGTAAAAACTAATTGTGAGGTATCGTAATTGATATTATCTTATCTTAATGATGTTTTAGTGTGTATCATTAAATTAATTACAAATTGCTGAATTTATTCTTGAATTAATGACAAGTTATTCTATTAGAAGATAAATACATGCACAATTTTATAATGTTAGAATTAAAAAGGGGAGAAAATTTTGAATATTTATTTTGAATAATTTGAAGTAATTAACACTATTGATTATTATTGATATTTAAATAAGAATTTATTCTTTAAAAAATTTTCAATCAAACAAATATTATTATTTTTATTATTTTAAGATATCATATCAAACATATTTTTGCACTTTAAAATCAAAACTAATTCTTGCAAATATTATACTATACATATTTTCATACATTAGAAATATAAAAAATGTATCTCAAAATTTTGAATTCTATTCTTATTTTTTAAAAATAACTTTCAAATCCCAAATTTAATTGGGCCTAATTAATTCTTAGTACAAATGATGTTTGAACAAAAAAAAGATTGGATGACATTGGATACATTTTCAAGAATTAGGATTGAAACATCACTTTTAATTTTAATTTGATATCTAAAATATAAAATGGTATCTTACAAAATTATATGGGCCATGGCCCAAATGCCCAAATATAAACTGTTATTTGGTTCTCTCAATAAAATTTATCAAAAAACTTTAAGTCATTTTTAAAAATATTTTATATTTTATTTAAAAAAATCATTGATATCATATAAGCAAGGTGTGTTTATGTTCAAAAATGGTACATAAGTAAAATAAACATACAATAATCCTACGTAAATTTGTGCTACATTATTTATATAAAAAATTATTATTATTATACAATCTCATTATTAAAAATTGAGGTGGTAGTGTTATGTCAATTTCACATATCTTATATGTTCACAGTATAAGAAAACACATTATTCGGGATATATGGTGATATAATAACACTATAGATGCAAGCTCTTATATCATTATCATAATATTTTATATTTTCACGAAAGTTAGTAAAAATTCAGGGAAAAAAAAAATTATGTTGAACCTGTGGCAATAATATATCAAAAATCAAATACAATTCAATTTGTTTCTTATATTTTTAGAAACAAATTAGAGCAAAAGTGAATTAAAAAATGAATCATAATCACTTCAAATGCAACGAATCGATTAGTTTAATTTATTTTAATTTTTTAAAAGTAACTTTTATTTGTAAATATTATTATTATTATTATTATTTATTTTGTAATGATATATATAATTATATTACAATTAACTAATTCAATCATATAAAATATGCATGCATATTAGTTTATTTAATTAATTTGTTTTTTAATTCAATTCAAATTATTAAACTTAAAATCAATATCAAACCAAATACCACTCAATTCTCTACATAAAAATCTAATACACATTTTTAAAGTACAAAAATTAAACTAAACTAATTGATTCGGTCTAATTTTTAATTTTTAATTCTTTTTCACAACACTAAATATAATTTTGTCACTAATATTATTTTGTGTAAATAATACGATATTATTACATTAATTGTATAAATAAAATTTTTAAGCGAATTGGAATTTTAATATTATTATTATTTTTAATACTAGAAAATAACGACACGTGTGCAGAAGGGACCATAATAATAATAATAATAATCACAATGAAATGAAGCAAAAAGGGTGGCGTGGGGTAAGGTCACCTTCGCGTAATTGCGTCCCAATCTCGTTTCAATCCCAATTCCCTTTGCTCTCTTCTCCATTCCTTTAAAGCCTGCGCTTTTTGTCATCAATCTTTTCAATCTTAACTCTTCTCCACATCGGTAAGAAGAGAAAATCGATTGCTTCCAGTCTCGACGCGGTCGATCGGAGCATGTACGCCTCATTTTGTAGCGGCCCGAATTCTCTTTCTCAACTTTACACCCAGCCTATGAACCAGTAGAAACTATCCTTTCAAGCTGGTGAACGCCATGGACTTGTATGTTTTTCTTGATTTACATTTGCGTAGATATATATTTGCGGTGTTATTTATCAGTTTTTACCCATCAAGCATCTGTGCCTTTTTTTTTTCCCTCTTTTGTTTCTTTGCTTTGTAATTGGAAAATGGCGTTTTGATTGTTATTTGTATGGTATCGGATTCAAATGTCTGTTTACTGATTGAGATGGATTATGTTCAGTGTAAATGGATTGAATGGCTATTTTTTTTATTGGGTTCTAATTATTGATTGGTTGTTATTCCTTGAGTGAGATGATTGAATTGGTGTATTTTGAAGGGAGTTTATGAAGGATGGAAGAAGAAAAGAACTGATTTTGTGTCAATAACCCTCTTGTAGAGCAATTGGAATATTGTCTAGAATGAAAAATAAAAAGTATGCACGTTTTGTGTTGAAGAGGATAAAATTGTCTTACTAATTTCAAGGAAATAGTATAGTAATGTGTTAAGCAATAGCATGAGTTGCTCAATCACATTTGTAACACCCTCCTTTCCTTAAATATATGCCATATATTTATATGTAGATAATGAGTTATGCTTTTTGAGGATATATGTATTATATAAGAAATAACTAGATGTTTTAAGAATAAATTGTAAGTTTGGAGGTTAAATAGATAAAAAGGGTCAAATTAGGGACCAAATTGAGATCTTATATTGTATAAATAGAATTGTTCAATTGTATTTAGAGATTTGATGTATTTGGAAGGAAAAAAAAAAGGATAATAGCAAGAGACAAAAAGAAGAAGAAAAAAATAGTAAGTTCTATTACTTTGTTTTATATTGTTTTCAGATTAATGTCTGTCATTAGTTTAATAATTAGTTTGGGTATCTATATTTCAGAGAATATACTGATTAAAACTTATAATTAGATTATGATACTTAGGATTTAAATTTTTCATGAATAAGAAATTAGAGATTTTTATTTGTGGAGAAATATTAAGGAAAAAATAAAATTTTTTCAGAGGTGATATATGACAGTGGTTCAATTTGTGAATTTTATAAAATTATGTGTTTAAATTTCACTAAATCGATTCAGAGAAATAAACTAGACACCTGTAAAGTTACTATGAATTTTGTTTCATAAAAAAAAAAATTAAGTTCTCAATTTTTGACGATTTTTTGAATTTGACCTTATAAGTATGAAAACTAGTCATTTTTGTCAAATAGTTGAATGGCAAAAAGGTTTTAGTTATCCAAACTTTCTTGAAAAATTACAAAATTTTATATACTAATTTCGAATTATGTCTAGTTTATTATACCAAAATTTTAAGGCCCAATTCTATATCTTTTATTTGTTATGAAATTTTGAATGAAAATAGTTCACTGACAATTTTTGTTTGGCAAAATTAGACATTATGAAAATAAAATTTATTTTGGATAATTAGAGTACAAATATGGACCTAAAAATTTTAATAACTTATTTTTTATATATTTTTATTATCTCTACAAAATTTTGTGATATTTGAGAATATATTATAGTTTTTAAAAATAAAATATTCAGGGTTACTTGGTATCTTCTTAAGACTGTTAGAATAAGTTATCATGCTTGGAATATAAAAAGGTATAGTTTTATGAGGATTAAGAGGTTAATACCTTTATTAGGTCTTATATTATGTTTCATGAGTCTATTATGTTTTTTGGTAGTATAAACAAATCTTATAAAAAGTAATTTTGATTATAGGTTAAAGTGCTTAAGTTAGCATTCGTTGTCGTTGCAAGAAGTAAGTACACTAGACTTTTAAATAGATCATAAAAAAAACATATGTATATGTTTAACAATGTTTTGAAAGTATTTTAAGTTGTATATAAAGTTTTATTTTGAAAGTATTTTAAGTTGTATATCTTGTTTTACAAGTATTGATATTGTGTTTGTTTGTGAATGATTTTATGATTTTGTAATTAAGTAAAGTATGTATTTTTATACAAATATTAGCTTTATGCAAGTGATTATTTTATGTATGAGTATGTGAATATGATATGATAGGTTGATGCGTACATTTACAAGCATTGTGCATCAATATTAAACATGATCATATGCATGATATTTCAATAAAAGAAAATGTTCTCGTACAAAAAAGTTTCATGAAAGTTAAGGTTTATGTTTTTTAGGATATCAAACTTCATTATTCAATTAGTAGACAATTATAAGTAATGCGGGGCCTTTATTATTTTGTGTGTCTATTCATTCAGGTTAGTATTATTGTTATAGGTTTCGCATGATATGGAAGAGACCTTTGGGGGTACCCCTAAGTATAGTGGTCTTTACATTTGTGTGAAAAAAATATTTGTGTATGTGGGAGGACTCACCACTGATCAGGGTGAGGGTGTGTGGCTCTTACCTTTGAGCATAAGTGTTTATTGTTTTCAAAAATTTTATGCCTCACTTGTATTTATCTCACATACAATATGTCATCGACGGGTGACACTGACTCAATTATTGTTAAGTGATATGTAAACTCTTACTAAGTGATAATTAAAGGAAAATATTCTCAGTAAATTTGAAAGAAGTTTCTACAGTGTTCAAGCATTAGGAAAGTTTTCGAAATGATTATATTTGTCTCATGTCATAACAAACGTGCATTACACACACACACACATACATACTCACACTCACATATTGTGTATATAAAAATTAGTACGTTTACTGAGTTTAAAACTCATATAGTTTATTGTGATTTCAAATAATTGAAGAATTGTGTACATAGAGGATAGATTTGGTAAAACTTCTGCTGTCACTTGGTTTTCTAGACTTTAGGACCTTTTGAAATTTTTCATTCATTAGGTTATTTGATTTCAAGATTTATTTTAGAAACTTATGGTTATTTATAATTAGAGATATTTGATTAGTTGTCTTATTTGTAAGTTTTTAATAAGTATAAAATTTTTTATAGTTTTATGTGTTTTGTAAATGTTTTGAGTGTTGTTTGACTCTTTTGATTCAGGGGCGTTACAACATTACTCAACCAAGTTGGTATTATAAGCGCACAGTTTTCTTAGGTGGAGGAGGTAAAACGTGTGAGCTGAATTCTAATTGCTAATGATAGTATTTAGAAAATGAGAGTGGTGAGGATTCTCCGGTAGAAAGCAATCCCTTTTTTTCTTCTTTCTGTTTATCTTCCTGAATGAAATTCACATCAGTGAACTGTAAACTTCACATAAATACTGTGGCTGCTATGCTTTTTCTAATTGATTCTATTTACAGCCATCTTCTATCTTGTGTTTTGTTTTGGTGAATTTTTGATGTTATCGTCCTTGTCTCGTTGGCTGTAACAATATATATGTATGTAATACATACATGTGTGTGTGTATTCTCTTGTCTTGTGCATTTGGCCTTAATATGTTTTTTCTCTATCCTTTTTTAGTTTGTAACTTGCTTGGAATTTATATAGACAATAATTTATTTACCATGTCATCTGATTTTTAGGAAAAACTTCATCAATGGATTTGGTGATAGGAAGAGGGAGGATCAAGAGTGACAACTGTTGATAGAGTTAATTACCTCCATGTTTGGTCCTTATTCATTTATGATGTGGCATATTTCTCCAAATGTAGATGTTTAATTTTCATATTACAAATATATCTCATACTTACACTAACCATATATGCATTGCTAATATTGACTCACCTACGGTATGCATCAAACAACCAATAACTGTACTGATGTGCAATTTCTATAACCAATTGGGAGATCAGCACAAATGATCTTATTAATATTAAGCTAAATTAATAACATCAACCACCTTATTATGTTACTACTGGTCTTAAAATTTGTCTGTCTTCCTTGCTGTTATTGCAAAATTTTCATGACAAATAGAGAAAGAGGATTTTCATTGGAAAACATACCGCATCAGACACTTTCTCCACCTGAACCTTTTATTGTCAGTAAAATTTTTTGTTAACTTGTTATTCCCACTTAATTAAAAGCAGAATAATCAGATGAATGCCACAATATTGATACTGTCCTTTCTATAATGAAGAATGTTTGATATAGTTAAGTTGTTGATGATCTTCTAGAGTGATGAGATCATTTTTATCAGCACTTGGAGCATAAAATCTGCGGATTATTAACTAGTTTTAGTTTCTAAAGAGGAAATGAAAAGAAATGTTGCTACAGGAAGGGAACTGTCCCTGCACCCTCCAAAAATAGTCTTATTTTGATGTGTGGCATAAAGGTTAAAGGACGATATATTGAATGCAGATAAAATGGTTGATTTGGTGTTATGTTCATATGCCTGCAGAGACTTTCCGTGTCTATTTGAAGAGGTAGACTATGGTCATTGGTCAAAAGGGATCATTACTGTTCTCTTATTTGAGGAGAGCTAATAGGCATGGAAAGTTTGTTAATTTTTATTAAATATCCAGAAATTCCTTACCTTTCAATCACTTACTGCTTATTCTTGAGTTGTGGTGGCTTGCCGTAATTTGGATGCTTGAATCTCAAAGATGTGATGGATCTAGCTACATTGCCGAGTGATTGATAATTTTATTGCATTAGAAAAAACCAAATAGAATTTTCTGATGTCCTTGCAAAATGAACTAGACTGCAGTGTAGAGAGCCATCAATGTCCCCAAGGACGCAAGTCCGACACCAGCATTCACAACGCACAATCAGTTCACCAGTCCTGGCTTCCGGATCCATTCTGGTTCCACTGGCCTAATTAATGGGCAGGGAACTCGGTCTGAGCACTGCAATCAGCAACCCAAAAATTCAGTGTTCTCGAATGCTTTATCAAGCCCCATTCATAGCAGTCTTCAACACTATCGCATTGCACAGGGAGGAGGCTACTACCCAAATGGAGGCATACCTCCGACAACTGGTGGCAGCAACAATGATTCCAACTTTTTTCAGCAGCAAAACAGGGAGTCTAATGTTCCAATGATTTTTCAATGGACGTGCATGCTGATTAAAATTACTAGGATGATATGTTTTAAGAGGCCTTGTGCCATCGAAAAGCTAGTAGGACGAGTTGGATTGCAATTAGTATGCTATTTGACTGGCATCCTTGGCAGATGGAATTGGTTACTTGATAGAAGAATAAACTGATGATGCTGGTGACTTGTTGAAGTGTGTGAAGAAGAATGGTTTTGTTGTATGTTCTCATGAAGAAGCAACACATGATGAGCACCGCCCCACTATCACTTGATCATTTGTTAGTCTTTTTAAGTCAGTTAGCTTGGTTGTTTTAGGCCGTATGTAAAAGCATGCATTTTGTTGAGTTTAATATACAACTTAAAAAATTAGTTTCCGTTATATGAAGCTGCATGTTTATTTATCTTTTCTATTGCATGTTCTGGTTTATCTCTGCAGATTTGGGGTTTTGTATATCTTCTGCTCTGTATGGCATAAAGATTCGATTCACCTAAAGCTCCTCTTTGAATCCATTTCATCTCACTGCTAAGATAATACTGGCTTGGAATTTTCTGCTAATTGATGGTGAATATTTCTTTGGTTGTGACACCAAGTGATTTGTCTATTGGCAATGGCAATGTTGCTGCCTGACAAGAGACTACATGTTTTCAGAAAGAGTAATATTAAATTTTACAATTTTTAGCCCAATTTTGTATCCTTGGTGACCTGACTTTCATTTTTGGATTGTGAATTTTATAATTTTGAAAATGACTATTTACCTCATCTCACCATCAAATGAATAAAAGCTACTTCACTACTTGAAATAAAAATTGGGATAAGAATTGGGAAGCATAATAGTTTTTTTTTTTTAATGACACTGGAATGGTCAAATCAAGAGCAACAGGAGGAACAGTAATATTATTGATACAAACTCGTCCATACCTATTGGACTGCATTTACGTTAGTTTGAGTTTGTGTAGACAACTGCATCTCTGGTATTCTTCTTTCAAAGAAGGTAATTGCAAATTTTAGGATCTAGATAAAACTTAGACTCGTAGCCAATTGGATCTCTAGTATTATTTTTTCAAATAGGGTAATTGCAGGTTTTTGCCTGTAGATAAAACTTAGACTTTCCTTTCTAAACCAAGTGACAATTCCTTCACTAAATGGGACATGTATGATCTATACCCCAGTTTTTAATGGTTCTCCTCCTCAGATAACGTGATCACTTTTACCCCTTCTCTGCTCTGTCTTGTCCTTGTCCAAATCCGAGAATGCTTGTGTGTGCGGGCGCGCGCGTTCTTCCAACAATCAATTTTAGGTAATATGTGTGTAGTAAGAAAAATTATCATATTTGGGGAAAAAGAAATGATTGTTACATGCATGTGTAGGAGCTGAAAAACAGAGTTGTCGGCGTGATTGGTGAAGTTTGTATGGGACAACTCAACAATCATGGGTCCAAATCTATTCTGAACCCACATGCCTCAGTCTTTATGCATGATTGATTGATTTTACATTCACAAAAATGGCAATTGCGTTATGCATCTTACCTGGCATCAACTTGTTCTTGCTCATGCATTGCTCTTTCAAGATTTAAGAAACCCAAAAACACTTCTCTCATTCCCTAATTTAGGCAGGGCTTGCATAAAATAATTCATATTATTTCTCTCGGGGTTTCTTCAGTTTGTGTTATCATAGGCGCAATAAGATGTCATACTTCGAATTACTAATAATCATAACATGCGAATTTGTATATGATTTTTAGTAATTCGGCATTGAAATGTTAAAGATTATGAACAAATTTGCATAAAAAAGTTCAAATTTAAAAAGGGGCTCTCTCTTTTTACATGTACTATAATCTATACAATTTATGATGACTTTGACAAGGACATATAGTAGGTTATTTGATGACCCTACCCTACAAGAAGACTTATCTTTAAGCCAAAATCCATATGCATATGCATGTCACTTAAGAGATAACTCAAATTTGATTACAAATTAGATGTTTAAAGATGAATAAAGCTTAAACTGCATTCCCTTTTTGACCACTCAAATCATTGATCCAACAAGATTAGCTTTATTAATTATATACTTGAAAACAACCATCTCTTTTTTTCTTTTCTTTTTTTTTTTAAATTGTACTTTATTTTTTGTTTTCTCATTTCCAAAGCTACACTAACAAAAAGTATAAAAGATAGATCATAATTAAAGTTTTAACAAAGTTAATTATGCAAATAACTCTTGTTTTACTTTGATTTTCTCTCCTTGGAAAAGAAAGTGGAGCTTAATCACATCATATCACATCATTCTAGCTCATTCAATAAAATAAACTTTCATTATTCTTGATTTTAAGGAGATTTTGTTAATCATGGATTTGTAAATGTAAATAATACATACATGTGGCCAAAGGCAATGAATCACAATACAATACTTGTGGAAGATTGAGAAAAATATATCAACATCATTGTATGACCTATAAAAGTTGACTGCCTTGAGTAAGAATTTAGAATCATAAGCTGGGTTTTAAGTTTTTTTTTATTATGCCAATCAATGGTTGCAAAAGCAATTCTTCTTGCTTTTTAGGGTATACCCTTTTGTTTTAGGACCACATGATACTCATATCATCCTTTTATTGTTATTTTATATATGCAAAGCCATACAATCCTTCTCTATTGTTATTATTATTGTACCAACTCCTCCACACTTGAGACAAAGTAGTAAATGGGGAGCATTAGTTCTTCGGGAATTCTTCTTCTCCTTGTTCTACTGATTTCATTTATTAGAATGATTTAATGCTCCTTAATTTTTTTTAATATTACATAAAAATAAATTAAATCTAAATTTTTAACATCGATTTAATTAGAATGATACTATTGCAATCCTTTTTAGATTATCTTAAAACTCTATTCTTTTATATATTTTATTAACAGTCAAAATATAACAAAAAAATGAATTGTGCTAGACTTCTTCCTTTAACTTACGATTTAAAAAAACACATTATACGTGTAAAGCAGGAGTATAAATAATTTTTATCAAAAATATAAACGGATTTAATTAGGTATATCATTTATTTTTTATTTAATTTAATTAAGGTTAAAATTATAAAAGAGAGACAAATAAAATAATATATATATATATATATTTTAAGTTTAAGAATAATGTACATTCCTAAAATTTTAATATCAAGTGACTTGATATTCATCAAAATGATAGTGATCCGATGTGATAAATAATTTTAAAAATTACAAAAATTTATTATTCAATCTATGAATATCACGTCATGTGCAACATACTTCAATTGAAATAAAATTTTATAATATTTAACATTAGTATTAATTTGATGAAAATATTTATATATTTATTTAAAAGTTTAAAAAATATGTCATGTTTTTAAAGTGTTTAGCTTAGCGTCAAAATAAGCCAAACTTAGAGGTATATAAATTATTTGGATTTTTATCAATCGTTTTATAATTTAATTTAAATAATAAAATATCATAAAAATGTCACAAAATTAACTATTGTTAAAGTTTTAATAACTAAATTAACACTTTTTAAAATATTATACGAGATTGTTAAGACCACGTCATTGATTTTTAAAAAATTTTTATTTAGTTAATATTATTTGACGATGATATGATATGATGAGATTAATTAAATAATTTTTTATTAATTAATAACTCATTTTTTAAATTAAAATATCTAAAAATTTATGATAATTGAAAGTTTCAATAATTATATTTTTTTTAGAAAATTATATGACATTAAGGTACTAAACAATCCTATTAAAATCAATAAATAAATGAAACTGAAATTAAATGTATTTAGTCATATTCATAATATTTATTGAAAGTACCAAAAATTTTGAAAAATAATCTAATAATAAAACATCAAAACGGTCCACAAGAATCACACCAAGCCATTTGTATGTTTGAAAAAAAAAAAAAAGTCTTGCATTCACTTCACACCCATTTTATTAATTTAACGTGACCAAATAAACAATTCTTGACGAATATTGACATTGAACAACCAATTTATTTTATTTTTATTAAATATTCAATTTACTTAAAAGTTATGATACTTTGAAGTTTTAACAATTTTTTTTAATTAATTATTAACCAGCAATTGATTGTTAGAATTGATTGATTGCTTTATGCTGTATCAAAAATAATTATATTGTTAAATAAATAATTATTTATATAAATTTTATTTATTTATTTTTATAAAAATATAAGATATATAATAATAATAATAACAACAATAATATTATATTAATTTGCATAAATATACGTGACAGTTTGAATAAATAACGTATTATGTATGATTTCTTTTAAAATTTTATCAAAATTTAAATTTAAATGATAATTATAATAATTAAATTAAATTAAATTAAAAAGGAAAGTTGAGTTAAAAAGCACTGGGTATGCAAACAAACAAACAAAAGCATATATATATATATATATATTTATATATATGAATGCATGTTGCTTTTTCCACAAGTGGGAACCAGTGTGGGACCCACCTGGTATCATGTTTCCGAGGAGAGGAGAGTGTGACCATCCCTTCCGCTTTCCCTTTCCCTTTCCCTCTTTAAATAATTCCAACCCAACATTTATCCTTTCTTTCCTTCCCTTTCCTTCTTTAAATAATTCCAACCCAAAATTTTTTTTTTCTTTTAATTCTATTTATTTCCTCATTTCCAATTCCTCGCCGATTTATTCGATACAACATGCCGGCGCCGCCGATTTAAGTCAGTCAACTTGATTTCTCTTATCAGATCCGTGAATCTGTTGTCCGATGGTGTTTTGTTTGACTGTTCCTTTCTTTTCGTTGTTGCTTTGGTCTATATTTTCTCTTTGATTCCCGAGAAAGTGAAGGAAAGGTCATTATTGAATGAAGGACATTTTTGCGCTCAAGTATATCAAGTAAATGAAGCGTTGTACTTGTTGTCTGTGCATGTTAGCTGCTTTGATTTGTTGCACTTCTTGCTTGCTTTCTAGCTACCGGATCTTTAAGTGTTTTTCGAAATTCTGGAAATAAAGATTGATTTTTTTTTGGTCATTTGACTACATGTTTATAAAATTCTCTGCTTATAGATCTTTGTGAGCTTCTAAGGAGAAATTGAAGATTTGATCACTCAAAAAATTTTATATTTATTTATTTACTTTTGCTGTTGTTATTGGTGTTGATGATGTGATGATGGTTTAATTTGCGAACTCGATAAACTGACGTACTGTACATTTTTGGTGGATGAAGGACCGGCTGATGAATTTTGAAGTATTTGTGAGATTACGGTGGCGCAATTAAGAAATCAAATCGGTGTTGGATGTACAGATGAGCAAAAGAACTCATGTTATTGGCAGTGGAAGGAGGAGGGTTCTTCTCTTCTTCGGCATCTGGGTATAGTAAGGGGCTGACCCTTTTACTCTTGGGTCAGAAGAACGAAGACGACAAACCCATGAGAGTTTCCCCGTGGAATCATTACCAGTTGGTGGACCAAGAACCTCAATCTCACCTCCAGCTGGCTTCCGCCGCCAAGAACCGGCCTTCCCGCGGCTGCGCTTCCTTTGCTTGCTTCGGTCGCGCTTCCGCAGGACTTGATACACCTTCCCCTCTCAAAGTAGGCCCTGCCCAGAATCAGGATGTCTTGCCTGGACCTCTTGCATCTGACAAAGGAAAAGATCATACAATTGATCTTGAGGATGATGATGGTAATGCAATGAAGGTTTCTCTTAAAAGTAGCCTGAAGAAGCCAACAAATAGCGATCCAGTTCCTGTCCAGAATATTAGTGAGCATGAGCAATTCAGTGAAAAAGGTAATGATATCCCTGGTAATACAGAAGGGAGGAAAGTGCAGTGGACCGATGCTTGTGGCAGCGAACTTGCTGAAATTAGGGAATTTGAGCCCAGGTAAGGAAATATTTCGTTCCAAAATGGAATAATTTGAGTGTGATTTGACCTTGTTATTTGAACCTTATGTGAGTATTTGCTTTCTTGTCTCTGCTAATACTTGTGTGCGTGATGAGCCAGTAACAACCCCTTGCTTCTTATACGCTAGTTTTATAGAGGTAATGCAACAGCAATTAGAGGATTCACTATAATTTGTAGGTTCGGAAAATTTTTCTTTGGAACCAGCGTTTGAAGACTTAAATCTATTTTGTTAAATACTTTTTAGTGCTTGAACCATTGGGAACCCAAAGACTGAGGTTGGAGCTTAGAATTTCAATATGATGAGCAATGATTGTGAGCAAACTGGAAGTATGTGTGGGAACCTTGAGTTTGGTATCTTGTTTATGTAGTGATAAGCATTTAGTAATCAGAACTCAATTTGTCAAGTCAAAGTATCTGTATCTTTTTTCCCGGTTTAGTCAAACCTCTCAATAACCAATAACATTATTCTTGCTACTGTGAACCACTTTACATATTTGCATAGAAAAGTGTCTGACAGTATGAATTGTTGAAGATTTTGGAACACAATTTGTCTTTCTTATTTGGTACCTTATTACCTTCACGAAAGTTCGTTCTCATTGGATACAAGCAGTTTTTTGTTCACCACCTTCTTTGCAGTTTCAGTCTATAACCTTTTTATTTTATATGTTTAAGCTATTACTTACACTGGAGATGAGTCAAGCTGGAACTTGGAACTGACCTTTTTTGGTTTTTATGACATGTTGTTTCTCCCTCTAGCTTAACTTTTAAAAATTCTATGGTAAGCAACTATTTTTTTATTAAATTTCAGGGCAATTTTCCTATTGGGACAGACTTCTGAAACATTCTTTGTATCAGGGTAAATCTAACAGTTGTATTAGTTTGATTTGCACTCTTTAAGTATCTTTTTTTTTTATTTTTCTCAAGTTTCCTACTGATTTAATATAGCATTCAACAGTTCAGATTAAAAATAGTGTGTTCAAGAATTGGCTTCTTATGACTTTAGATGCTTACTTGTGAAGTAAAACAACGAAACTTGTACCATTGTCACGATCTTTTTTCCCCCTTTTATTTGTCAATTAAAGTTAGAATATCTCTACGAGGCTTTGGCTAGGATCGGGGCTTTGATGATGCCCACAGATGAGTATTAACTGATGGTACTTGTTCGCTGGTCAGGATTATGACCTCTAGAAATTTACTGTCTGTGAAACAATTTGTTCTATAGAGATTAAGTTTTGTATGTGGTCTACTTGTTGCATTTCTTCCATATATCCCGTGCCAGTCAATGTTGATGTCAATGCTGTAGATCTGGATTCAGGTCTTTGTTCTGTGGTCCTGTCTGCCAATCTGAAGAAGAATGGGCTTGATTATGTTTGCCGGTATCTCTTTCTCTCTCTTCTTGCACACTTATTACATTGGCATTGTGTCTGTCTGTATAAACATAAGTCTTGTTTGATGACATTGAGAAATTGACAAAGCGCTTGTATGTTACTCCCAATTCTATGGGTTGCACTAAAAATAGAGTAGCATAAATGTTTCTGTAGTACTGTCAGCTTCTTCATCAAATATAGTTTTAATGTTTTGCCAGTCCAAAGTTGTAATAAATAGAAGTTATATGAATATGTGAAATATCATTGTTTAGCTTGTCTTTCTTTAACTCATGCCAAGCAGCTGTGCTTTATATGTAGAAATAAAGATCCGTGATTTTTGTTCCCTTGCTCTCTTCTTCTTTTGTGTATTTACTATTATTATTACACATTTTCTGTTTGTTGTAATTGTATCGCTGAGCTTAGTCGGAAACTGTATGTAATAGCAGTGAAATGGGCGGATCAGATGACGAATTTGACAATGGAATTGAAAGAAGTTGTTCATGCATGATCATGTAGCTATGTTTTTCAGAGATAATACGTGGGACTCAACTTTTCTGAAAATGCAATGATGCGACAGGTAAATTACTACTAATGCGGTTCTGCCTGGTTGCTGCGTGCCTTAACTGATTTCCAGTGAAAGTAAAGTGAGTTTTTGGTCTCTACAGAAGAATGCACTGTAGGAGCTTCGTTTCTGGCCACTTTTGTGGGATTGATTATTTGTGTCTATATTTAATTATTGAGAATTTCAATTTTGTCAATCAGAGCTTCATTGTGTTTTGTTATATCATTTGTGTTATGCCTTACTGTACTATCAAATGTTTCATCACAATTAATTTTTTGTATTTTTGCATTCATGGTATTTTCACTTGATATGTCCTCTGGTTCGTCCTTTTTGTCTTTTAGAACATTATTGGGTGTCTTTTGGTTATATGCCCAATTTTAAGGTGCAAGCTGATTATAATTATAGCCCACTTGAAAATTGTTGTCATTGGTGATCAGAAAGATCCTATTTTGGCAAAAATGCTCCTGCCTCATAGTTAGTTGGTTTCTAACGTGTGCTTTCGATGTGTAGAACTTGATTTCCATTCTTGGGTTTAGAAATTCATTATATTTTTCAATGTGATTGATTTAGGTTCTAGTTTTTGAATTAGAAATTGATTAGAGTACGTTTTGTAACTGATTATTGAAGTAAATTGTTGATTTTGTATTTGAGTTGAATGGATTAATGAAGACGAAAAGCTATTTTGGATTTTTGAACAGTCTTGATGAAATTCATGGAGATAATTTAGAGTAAATTTGGTTTTTGTTTGATGAATTTTGTTTAGATTGCCTTTTGTAAAAGTTTGTCATTCTCGACGAGAATTTCAACAAGAAAGTTCTACAATCTTCTCTTGATGAAATTCACGAAGAAGTTCAATAAATTTGAGAAATTCTCTCAATCAATTTCGGCCAGGCGAAAAAAAATGTTGCACTAAAGATTCATGGAGAGAGCAAGATTGTTGTTATCTTAGAATCTCTTGCTAGCAGTTGAAGCATGGGGGTTGATTTTGTCAAATGGGCTTTTGTTGGCCACAGAAAACAACAATATTTCAAGCGGACTATAATGAAATTGGGCGTGATATAACAAGAAAACCCAGCGTTAGCAGCATTATGGATTCTCTCTTAATGTGAACTCAACTCACATGGGTTTTGAAGAGTATTTCGACACTAAAAATCCAATGCAATGTGAAATAAGGGTGAGGGGAAGGGCAGTGGTGGGGGGAACTCTCCTCCCCAGGAAAAGGCTTCTGTTTCTACTTTACAGTGGTGTGAAAAAACTGAGTTGGATGGAGGATATGCATTTAACGGGTTAAATTCTTTTGGTAAAATTTTCCATTGGATTTTCTTTGACTACGATGAATTTTTTGAGGTAGTTCATTTGCTATGCATTAAACAAGAGTTTGGTTATGAATTAATAAGCTGTTACTATTATTTTTTAAATTTCCTGTGAATGAAATTTGTACTCCTATTTGGAACCAAGATATCCCCACCTATTGAACTGAAGCTAACAATGTTAGACGTTGGTAATGAAGCTTAAGGTTGGAGTTGGACAAAATTTTGAGAATTGATTTCTTTTCTTCTTCTTTTTTTAATTTAATTTAATTTATATTGATTTTTTTTTCCTAACTAAACAAATTGGTTTGATTTTTAATATGAATTTTTAAAAGAAAATAATATAATATGGTTAAAAAATTTTAAAAACGATTCAATTTAATTTTTAATTTTAGCGGATATTTTTGATAGTAAAATGAATAATTTTTAGAACATAAACCAAATTTATATAGTCAATCATAGCGACACTCACAATTTTAAATCAATTTCTTGTGTCTCTAAATCAAGCAAGTTCAGATTTTCCAATATATTCTAATAATAATAATAATAATGATATTCATACTTCATACACAGAAAAATAATATATATATATATATATATATATATATATATATATATATATATATAAAAGAAGCAATTACCACTCGCACTATAAGCGCGTCATCTTGAAAAACACTTAGTATGATGCACGTTCTTTTGAAGCAGTTGGCGCCGAATAAACCAACCATTTCTTTCCCTTCAACCGGCTTATCAGCCGTAGCTTACTTGGCTTCAACTTATCCACAGAAGCCACTTCTGCTCCGTCTTTTGATTCTGATTCCGGGCAGCATAGAAAAACAAAGACAGAAATAGGATATCAGAACAAATACTAAAAGAAAATACACCAAAAACAAAAATGTATGTGGCATCATCAATACCATGTCTCAAAATCCCAAATTCATCTTCTTGTTGCTCGTCGTCTTCCCCATCCAATTCATGGTATTATTCTTTTTATAGAATTCCAAGAACAAAGATCGGTTTCTTTACTGTAACTTGTTCTCAAGCTGGGGGGCCGATTAGAAGACCTGTTGCGCCTTCCCTGAGAGAGCCTTCTCCGCCGTCTACAGTGAAGCCAGTCCCTCCATCGCCACCACAGCCCTCTTCTTCTGTGGCCCAGCCTCCAAAGCCGTCTGTTGTATCAGATGTGGAGGATAAGAATGTGGTAACTTTGGAGTTTCAGAGGCAGAAGGCTAAGGAGCTTCAGGAGTATTTTAAGCAGAAGAAGATTGAGGAAGCTGATGTAGGTCCATTTTTTGGGTTCCTTGGAAAGAATGAGATTTCCAACGGCAGGTAATGATTTCTTTTTCTTCGTGTGTATATGCAAATTTCTTAAATTAGTTTTAGTTATTTGGGTTTATGTGGGTTTTGTATTTACTAATCAATTCTGGGGTTTGTGAGGGATTTTTGTAATTACAGTTATAATGTTAATTTGTTGCTAAATTTTGGCAAATGGGTGTTGATTGATGGATTTGATGCATGATTTATGATAATTTTGGTTAGATTTTGATTTAAAAATTATTGGAAACTGTAAAGAGGACCAATACAGCCTGATGGAATAATTAGGACTTGTGGTTTAAGCACTAGCAGTTTAGGGCTCTTACCTTTTAATTCATTCAAGAATTTCTCTTGATAATGAGACTGAATTAGACATTGGACATTCCCTTACAAATGACGTGTGTTCCAACTTAAGAAAATATTTTTATCTACGAGGGTCTTCCCCAATTTACTGATTTCATATCAACTGATGGGTTGATGGCGAAAATGGGTTGAACTTGAGATTTAAATGACAACATATGGTTACTTAATGTTTTTCTTGCTGAAGAATATTAACATTTTTGTATTATAAATCATGAATTGCTTGGTATTCTTAGAGTTCTAAATGAAATTATTGTTTGCTCATGAGAAGACTGTTGTTTTCAGCTCAGTAAAAATAGAGACTAGTGAAAACAGTAGAATGTAGGACAATTGCGTCAGTTTTCTTCAAGTTTCATGCGTACTTAAGGGTACAACAAATCTTTGAGATAATATTACGAGTAAAAAAATTTCTGCCCCTCTCTTGTCTGAGTAAATATTTCATCTAGGTCTCTTGTATGATTGTCATCATTTACCGGCTAAGCTAGTTGACACACATTTCTGGTACTGTAAATTAAGTTTTGATGCTAAAAGGTTACCTTATTCTAGTCTACTTTAAACAGATTCTATTGTTAGAAGCTATATCTTGAGAGAGAAATGATATAACTTCTTTATTTCACACCTTTATTCTGTATCATATAGTCTATAATTTGAATTTTATTAACGGTTAGAATGAAAAATTAAAGCATATAAGAATGGGGAGCGAAAAAAATTCCAGGCATTTTATATTCAGAAACTCTTTTAGCAATATATCAATAAAACTGAGAAGTCTAATGCATTTTATATTTTGACTGGATGACTATATAATTGTGAATGATATTGTTTTAGGCTTGTTCTGGAAAAACTGGAATTTTAACAATAATAAGTCATCTTAATTTCATAACATGCAAGCTCTTTAAGCAGCTATTATTTCCTTCAGTGGACTTATATTACATGAACTGTGTCTGAAATGGGCTATATTTTTTCAGACACAATATGGATTCTTGTTTCTGTGTTTGTTTTGTTTTTCCTGATTTCCTACTTGTGATATTGGTGGTAGATGGGCAATGTTCGGTTTCGCCGTTGGGATGCTAACAGAGTATGCAACAGGCTCGGACTTTGTTGATCAAGTAAAGATTCTTCTCTCCAATTTCGGGATAATCGACCTGGAATGAGTTGTCTGCTTGATCATCGACACCGCTCATACTTTTTGGTTTCTGTAACTGTTGTATTCATATCCGATGTTTCATCTGCAACTTCTTTGATTGCTTATTTAATTTTCACTTCGTCAATTCAATATCAGAGAGCCTTATTTTCACTATTCAGTTGATATGCAAAGTACCATCTTTTTACTTTCGCTATTTGCTTGACTGCAGTATTGATGTCTCTGTATAGGCTAATTACACGTCTACTTTCTTTTGCCAGTCAACTAAAAGCGAATGACTAAAATGTTCGGGTACTTCAACAGTATGCAACTACAATAACCAACGAAATATACTTGGGTAAGTTAGAGTGTGGTAAACTGAAATGGAGAACTAAAAGAAATCATAATTTTAGATGGACTTGCTGCAAGAATACCAAGTCTGGAGTTAAGTCACAGAACAGCATGTCTGTGTTGACAGTCTCACATCCTGGATATTTAAATCAAGGTTAACTGTTAATCCCAGATTGCAATTTATGAGTAATGACTTCCCCTTTGAGGCGGGTAGGATATCATTGCCAAGATTTTATATGGTTTCCGTTTTCATGCTCATATTTCCTTGGCCTAACGGTATTCTACCGTGACAATGATTCATTTGCAGGGTGGCTAGAAAATGCGGGGACGATTGAAGTCCTAAACAACTATCTGAGATACAAAACATATTCCGTTTGAGATCTGAATTTGAATATACGCTCTGTACCAAGTACAAACCCAAAAGTAGACCATCCATCCGAAAGCTTTAATCCTAGTTTTGTTCTACTGCAAAAGCATGACTTTTGAAAGCTATAATTTGACTATGATACATTAGATATAAGATACATTTAATTTTTTTAATTCTTATATTAACGTTTTAAATTTCATCTTTGTATTTTAGATTTTTTACTTTAAGTGTTTTAAGTTTTGTATTAATGGATGTAATATATACGTGCATAGCCAAGACTTGAAAGCTATATAGTTAAATGCATACTAAAGTTCTAGCATAAGGAAAAAAAAAAAGGGAGGGATGAAAGGAAAAAGAATTCAAGTATAGTAACTAGTGATTATCACTCTCTAAAGACAGACAAAACATGGTTGTGATTATCATTAGTGTAGAGAGACAGCTTAAAGTTATATAACCCAATGAAATGACAATATTTCACCATTCATTGAACCTTTCCTTTTCACTAAATGTCTCAACTTTACTCCTGTTAATCTTTGTTTTCAATTTTGACAAATTTGACATCAGCTTGAGAGCATCATAGATTAAGTATCATCTTTCAATCCACCCATAGCACTGTAATTAAACGAAAAGCATGAGACACCAATTATATATCCATTCAAGGAAAAACAGCAAGGCTACAAATGTTGAGTTTAGCATATCAACATTTATTTGCTCATAGCATAGGCAAAGGTAGCCATAAACAAAACACATGCAATACGCAATGCCCTTTGCAGAAACAGCATCCTTGCCTGTAGCACCTCAACCCGAGCCTCAATCCTGGCTACACGTGCCTCTAACATATCCAACCTAGTCTCCCATATCTCTATAGGGTCATTGCCGTTTCCCGTTCTTGGTTCATGATCGTCACTCTGAGGTGAATCATCTTCCCATGGGTAGTAGTGACACATTTTCAATTGATGCAGCTGCCTGCAATAGGAACAAATTTACAAAGTTACAATCATTTCAGTACATATCTCATCCTTTTCTATTAGTCAAGGCATATCCTCTCAGAATTCTGCTTCACCAAAAAAATAATTACATGAAAATACAAACATTCAAATGTGACAACATTTATTTTCGCTAGTAATGCCATAAATGTACTACACGTGTGCTTGCACAAAGGCGCACGAATATATATAATACATGTGTGTACTGGCGCAAAGGCACACGAATACACACACACACACACACACACACACACACACACACACACACACACATGCATGTCTGGGAGCGTGGAAGTGTGGGTGTGTGGGCGTGGTAGTTTCATTTTTTATTGGAATTAAATTATAGATGGACAAAATTTAAGAAATCTTCCAGATCAAAAAAGATCATTCTTTCTACATCTGGATAAAGATGGAAGGGAAGACAAATCATTGGCAAAGGAATGTATTTTTCATTTTGGGGTGGTATATTATCCCTTCTTGAAGACACTTGCTTCCTGTTTAGTACATTACCAAACAAACAGATGAAATCACACTCTACATTTTGGTGAGTCTACTGCCTTTCTGTACCAAAGAATAGTATTTTCACAGACCAAATTTTACGGAAGACGGCAGATTACTCACACTAGCCAAACACTACTTAAATTTAACTGGATCACAGGAGCCAGCGAAAACATTCAGCTGATAATTTCAAGTTGATTTTCTCTTCTCATTTAAAAGCTTAAGCACTATAACGAAAGCAAAACTGAGCATGCTATCTTATGGCAGGCTATGCTGAAGCCATTATGAAAATAAACGTCAATTAGAATTTCAACAAGGAAAAGTGTGATCAGTGACCCCACAAAAACATTTATGATTCTGGTATGCCTGTTCATTCTGTGAGTGGCAAACAAACATTTCATCTGTGACATAGTTCAATCATCAGGGAAAAATTTGGTTTATCGTTGTAATCTCTTTACAAATATGAAGAAAACTTGAAAGAAAAACATGAAAAGAAAGCAAAACACTTCACAGAGAACAAGATAAAGCAAACTGTATTGTTTTATGCCACAATTGTTATTTTCAAAAATTAAAAGGGAAAAATTGAGCTAACAGAAATTGACCCAGTTAAATGGAAACAATATTAGGAGCTAAAATAAAAACCAGAGAATCTATCAGGAACAAAACGACTACTAAAGATTATGAAGCAAGCCTAAAAACTTGATTTTTCTCTACACTGACCACTGAAAATTACTTCAGTCTGAAACACGGAAGAGACGAAGAAAAATTTGAAGCAAACCTTAAAGAAAGACAGGCAAAAGTGAATACTTTTGTCTTCCACAGTTCCAATGTCCAAATTTATGCAGGATTATAATGGTCTTTTGCAGAAGAAACGGCCATGAAAACCTCGAGAGTCGAGAGTAGAACCTCTTACCGAGGAGTGAATTAGTTGAGTTACGCGTGGACAGAGCTTCCCACGTCAAATGGGGCCCACATTGATTCTATGACGTGGCAACATCTTAGTGGAATGTTTGTATACTTAACTGACACTTTACACAATCAGAACTGTGCCTGTTAGAACCCTATTGGGCCATTTGTCTCGTACATGTTTCCCTCCCGCCAAGAACAGTTGAAACAAAAACTAAACTCAAAATCAAAAGCCGCACCGGTAAAATGTGACGATAAATGTGTCTTTCGTTTGATCATACTCTCTTTTCTCTTTTCAGCGGAGAAAGCGAAGAGCAAGAACCAAAAAGGATTTATGACAAAGATACCTTTTTTGCACAGCAAAAATCCAAAAATGCCGGCCAGGGACGGCGTTTCTCGTCACCTTCTCCTCCAAGTGTCCCTCTCTCTCTCTCTCTCTCTCTCTCAAAGTCCACCAAATGTCTCCTTTTTCTCTTTTTATTCTTCTTCGTGCTCTCTTCTTTTTTATGCAATCAGGAACCAATAAAAATTAAAACTTTTGAGTATACCCAGAAAACAATGGGATGTGTGCAAGTCAAGATGAATTCATCCTCTAGGGGCTTGGATAATTTGAAGATGGAGAATGGGTATGTGGGGAAAGCAGGGATGGGTCACAGACGGTCGACGGGTCAGAGATATAATGCTAGAGAAACGGGTCGGATTCAAAATCCCGACCGGCAAAGGAATTATAATGTTGCTTACGGAATTGGGACCGAAGAGAAGGTGAATGGGGCACAAAGAGAGAGAGGTGGCGGTGGCGGTGATGGTGAGTTGGTGGATGGTTGGCCTAAGTGGCTGACTGATAATGTTCCTAGAGAGGTTTTGTCTGGTTTGGTTCCCAAGAGTGCTGAGTCGTATGATAAAATTGATAAGGTAAAATCTTTCTCAAATTTTGGTCTTGATTCTATTGTTTACATTTTAATTGATTGCAAATGATGATTTTATGTAAGTAGTTATGTGTTTGATTTGTGATTTTATAATTTAGTTGCAAAATTGTAAGAATTGACTATCCAGCTAAATGCTAAACCTTTCTTAGCTGATAGGAATAAATTTAGTTTCAGATAATACTCTGTTGCTGATTTGACAATCAGTTGCATTAAGTTCAGTTCATTAAGTAGGCTAAACTGCCATTGGAAGAAAGAAACCGGCTATCTAACATTGGATTAGCTGTTTGGTTACAGGTTGGACAAGGTACCTACAGCAATGTGTATAAAGCTCGAGAAAGGGACACCGGAAAAATTGTTGCCCTAAAGAAGGTCCGATTTGACACATCAGAACCTGAGAGTGTGAAATTTATGGCAAGGGAGATTTTGATATTACAGAAGTTGGATCATCCCAATGTCGTAAAGCTTGAGGGATTGGCAACATCAAGGATGCAATACAGCCTTTATCTTGTTTTTGATTTCATGCAATCAGATTTAGCTAGAATAATCTCCCGGCCTGAAGGGAGACTTACTGAACCTCAGGTCTGAATTATCCTTTTCATGCCTTTGAAAAATTTCAGAAATTTAAGGTTTTAGTTTGTTTAATGCCCATCTTTGAGTTTTTGATGCAGGTAAAGAGTTATATGCATCAACTACTTTCGGGCTTGCAGCACTGTCATGATAGGGGGATCTTACATCGAGACATTAAAGGATCGAACCTGTTGATTGATAAAAATGGGATGCTAAAGATTGCAGATTTTGGACTTGCAAACTATTTTTCTCCAAACCAAAAGCATCCTCTCACGAGTAGAGTTGTGACGCTTTGGTACAGAGCCCCTGAGCTACTGTTAGGTGCCACAAATTATGGAGTTGGTATTGATTTATGGAGTGCCGGATGCCTCTTAGCTGAGATGTTTGCAGGGAGGCCAATCATGCCTGGTAGAACAGAGGTAACTCTTTCCAATCGATTGTCATAACAAAACTGTGAATTTGTGTATGTTTGATCTGGCATCTGATAAACCTTATGTTTCCTAGTTACTAGTTAGTTTCTTATATTATCAAGTTTTTTTGCTTTCAGGTTGAGCAACTACATAGGATTTTCAAGCTATGTGGCACACCGTCAGAAGATTATTGGAAAAAACTGAGGCTGTCTACAACTTTTCGACCTCCACAGTTATACAAACCTTGTCTTTTTGAAACTTTCGGCGAGTTTCCTGAATCTTCTTTGGGTCTCTTGAGCACTCTTCTAGCTTTAGATCCAGCATATCGTGGCTCTGCAGCTTTAGCTCTCAAAAATGAAGTAATTATTAAGTACAAGCTTATACAACAACTGTCGTAACTTTTCATGATTTTCTTAGCTTGGTTGCTGGATTTGCTCTTTTCTAAACATATTTGAAAGTCATATTAGTGTTCATATCATATTGCAACAAATTGATTGCCTGCAAACCTGTTCCTCGATCTAATGTTAAGAAGTACCTTCTGCTTGCAGTTCTTTTCCACCAGTCCTTTGGCTTGTGATCTTTCAGGTTTGCCTGTAATCTATAGCAAGGATGATGATTTGATTGAAGCCAAGGAACTGAGAAAGTAAGTCAATTAAGCATCATTTTAATTGCTTTCCAATCCTATATTAAAGATGCAATGAGCGTGCTTAGTTAAAGTTAGTCATTGGAACATTTCTATCCTTTTAGATTGTTTGTAATGTATGTGCACTATTGTATGCACTCCGTTTCCATATTTGGATCTGCTGCATATCTAGGTTTCAGATATGTATGATCGAGAAATCCAATGATACCAAGCCAAGGCTGAATTTCCCCCCAATAAAACAGAAAATCATAGTATGCATTTTCTTTGGCCCTTTTCTTTTTCGTATTAACAGCCAATTAAAGGGTAGACTATGGATCTAGCAACGTATATCTTTATGAAGTATATCCTAAGCTGGAATTTTAGAATTTATAGGTATAACCTAAGCAGGAATTTATATGGATGCGGCAACATATACCCTTGCGTATTTTCCTTTTCCAAAACAGAACAAGGAAGTTTGTGTTTGATTGTGGCATATATTAGAATTTTTCCCAATGGAATTACATTGCTGCAATAATGTATTGTAAAGCTAACAATTGTGAGCTCAAAGATTGAGATTTGATTAAATACTCGTGGGGTTTGCTGAATTTTACAGGAATGTAAATTCCACTTTTTAATGGCCTAGCTTTTTATTTTTGTTTTAACATTTGGTATTATTCATCTTGTCTTTCAGGTTTAGGAGATCTAAAATGAAACAACGGTCTAAGACGGTGCATGAGTGCCGGAGTAGAGATCTAGCCTCTGAACTACCAAAAGGAGAAATCATATCTACTAAGGAGGTAAACTTTATTAATTAAATTTTAGAATTCAGCACATACCTTTTTCCCCAATATCCAGTCTCAACTCAATGTTACAACAGTTTTCCACACTATTGAAAGGCTAATCAATCTCTTCAACAAGTGAAGATAGATAATCTAATGATACATTGAAGAATTCCTCTACTATGATTGCAATTTCACACTATTACAAATTCTAGCACCCCAAATTCAAAAGTATCCTGCTGTTGTCCAATTTTTTTTTGAAAATATGAACCGGGAAAGTAGTCTGTCAACAACTTTTTAGGATTTAATAATGCCAGCAATTACCCTTGTATTATAAAGTTGCACATTATGATTTACTGCATGATCTGCTGTTAGAAGATAGTAAAGTTCAACTTACTTTAAGGTGGCTTTTTGTTCTTAAATTATTTTTACATGTAAACTATTTATCATTTCAGGATTCAGAGAAACCTGTTGAGCTAAATTTGCAAGGCAAAGAACCGCCTAGCAGCCCTAGCAGTGCCTCTTCTGGTGCAAAACAAATCAAGCAGTCATATAGCCCACCTTTCTTGCTCTCCCCGGTTGCATCTTCTCGTCAAAAGATGTCACCCAGAACTCAAGACCATCCTAATGCTACTAAGAACATCAAGAACCGGCCTCCATTACCTACCTATAAAACACGTCCCACCAATTACAACGAAGACAACCGTGGCTTGTATAGATTAAACAGGATCCCTAGGTCTGCTTCCACAAGAGAATTCAGAAAATTGAATGGAAACAAGAAATTCGAAACCCTTTACGCTTGATTATAGACCATGCGAGAAGATGATCACAAATGGTGCTGAGATTTTTCATTTCTTCAATTTCTTTGGTGTTTTTAGTTTCCATTTTGCTCATTTTTCATAATTGGTTTATATTTATATATTTTTCCTTGACATACAATGTATGAGTAAACAAACATAAGATGATATGATATACCAACAATTTGTTTCACTTGCCTTGGTGATAAATTTACCATTTGTTTTGATAATTGTAAGTGGAAATTCCTCTGCTTTCCTGTTTGATAATTTAATGCTTGCCAAGCAATATGCATAGAAATGAAGATTTTAGTTGCAGAAAAACATCTGTGATGATGTTCAATTCTTTTAAGTAATATCTTTCTGGATTTTATTGAGATTAATTTTTTGTAATTTTTAATCTGACATTATAATAAAATGAAATTAATGATTGTTAATTAGTGACAATTAGCTGATAAACATAATAATTACAAATATGGTCTTAAATTTAAATGTTGGTAGTCAAAGTAGCTTTAGCCAAAAGTGCTTTTTTAACTCATCAGGAAAAAACAAAATAACAATATGAAGAGCCAATGCATGGCCCATTGCATCCATGAGCCGAAAGCAAAGCATCATTTGACAGAAAAATGTGAAACAGAAAACAACAAAACAAAAAGGACAAAGCATTTTTTTTCTTAGGGATAAAATGGCGGGGGATCTTCAGAGAAAGAAATGAATGCTTAAAACATGTCCCTCTTCTTTTGTTTGTAACAAATACAATAATTAACAAGAAAAAATAAAGAAAGTTATTGCTCATTGCTAATTGTCGATTCATTAGAGATCTTAAGATTAATATAAACCATAATAGGTTACATAAAATGATTAATATCAATTTCTATTAACACTATGGACAAATGTACTATTCTTGTTTTTAGTTTTTGGTTGAGATTCCCTGTCTCATTCAACAATGCAATTCCTCTTTATTGATGGGCTTAAAATTAATAATCCCTTATAAACAATATTTTCAACTTCCACAGTACTGAAAAGAACAGCAAAGAAAAATATACCTTCGTAGTTCTCGGTTTGGTGATTGGGCCATGCATGTTATTTATTTATTCAATTCTTTGCCTGTGCGACAGAACTTTCAATTCATTTTTTAAAAATGTATGGCCAAAAATGTTTGACATCACAAGTTAATTTGGCTACAACATCCTCTAGATCATCAAACATAGTCTAAAATTAAAGTATGATCATCCATGGGATCAAAGCTATGCATTTCAATTTCAATTTGGTAAAATATGATTTAGATAGGAAATTAAAAAAAGAGAAAGGAAACTGGACTACAATTTCACCCCATGATACTACATCCCTATAGTTTTCCATGCCTGAGAAAATTTTGACACAGACAACCCGGTTTCTGATTTTTCCATAACATAAACTTTTGTATACATAGAAGGCGCAAAGGAAAAAGAGAGCAGAAAAATCAAAGAAGAGCCAATTTTTCTTAACAATAACTTTCACATACTGCCATAACGAACATCGGTGAATTTGTTTTTGATCCATTTGAAGCTGTTTCTGACGCTGGATTTAAGCTTATTTTCCACGGTGAAAACATTGTAAGAAGCTATTCTCTTCTTCCTCTTAAGCTCTGGATCATTAGATGTTGCAAATCCATATCCTTTGCTGTTTGGTCCATTGAAAGTATAAGAATTCGATCGGTACTGGTCATCAAATCCGAACTCGCCGGAAAATGATGATGAATATTGTGGGAATGACTTGCTCTTCTCCATTTGAACGGTGACTCAAAAATCAGAAGACAAACTTCGGTTGTAACTTGTAGTAGATAGCTTGTGCTCCTGCTGCCTCATTTCGTTTTCCTTTGTGGGTTTTATATTCTCTTCAACTTTTCTGCTCATGCACATCTACAAAATATTTGACAAAAAATGGACGGCTGTGATTAAGTTTACCTTAAATTCTAATCAACTTTTCTCTTAATTACTTTAACCTAAATATACGTAACAAAACAAATTGGGAGAACAAAAGATAGGTCCCTAATTTTGGCAAAATAACAAATAGTGACACACTTTGATTGTTTATAATATATACATCTATAATATTAGTTGTTATATTTCATCACTAAAGATTACTCTAAGTAGGGGTCATAATTTGTGATATGATTTGTTAATTTGTACATACATAACATAGTAGTTAACAAATTTAAATTGATATAAAATAATACAATTATTAAATGAGTGAAATTAATTATGTTATATTCGATTTTATAATTCTTGATATTTAGTGATATAATTAATTATTCGAATAATTATTATATTAATTAAATTATAATTATATAATTTTTTATATTTTTATTTTAAAAAATATTTAATTATAGTTTAGATGTAATTGATTATTACCTGAGTAGTTAGTATTATAATTATTGTAAAAGAAATATAAACAAATAATATGTTAAACATGTGAACTTAATTAGTGTTCGTGATAAATTAAAAATTTTAATTAACACGTTTATTAATTAGATAGATTTATTTTAGTTTTAAATTTATTTACTTTTATTTAATATGATACTAATTTAAATTGTAATTTCTACAAATTGTTAGGTACCTTTTGTTACGAATAATCTAAGTATATCTTTATTTATTATTTTAAAAAGTACCTATTTGTTAATATTCATTATATCAATGTGATTTTTTTAAATTTATTAAATGGCACGATAAATTTTTTACCAATAAATAAATTACAAATATAATATATGGGCAGCTAACAACAATTATTTTAAATGTCATACATAATCAAATTTGTAATAAAGATATAAATCTTGGTTGTATATGAAATAATAGTAATAATAGTGATATATATTCGAAGATGTTTTAAAAATGATTTAAATCGGATGGAAAAATTGATGATCCAGTGTGGTGGCAGAGCATGTGTGATGTTGGAGGCATGCTATTACAGATAGTGTGGTGTGGGGTGGGGGGAAATCTTGAAAGCTAGTGAGGATGGTGGGGCCTAAATGGATGGCAAGTTGGCAATAGAATCAATAACATTCATTGCTCATGCCTAAATTAACTTCACGTGTTAGTTAGGGAGCGAATGAAACAAATCCACGTTATCCCACCTCTTAAGTGCGGGGGGTCCAATTCAGCCTATTTATAGGCTTTTGATGACAAAGAAACTAATAAATTTATGCCCATCAAATTAATGAGTGTGGGTGGTGTAATCATACAGCTTGTGTTGTGTTTGGATTGATAAAATGTCTGATTCCCACTCGCTCCATGAACATGGCTTTATGAAAGGCAAATTGGAGTCATCTTCCTTCCACTTTATGCCAATGCTTTGTGGGCCTTTCTTGTTTTCCTTTTTTCGGCATTATCTTGAGGCTTCCACCACTTCATTGTTATTACTATCTTTCTTTGTGAATTGTTAGTGCCATATCGTGCATCATACAGGGAATGATCATAGCCGTTGAGTTTTCATCATGGGCTTACGAATGTTGTATGGCTATATGGTTCGGATGCATACGTTGTACTATTCTTCAATTTTTTCCACTTGCACAAGTTTATATATTTATTTTACTCAATTATAATTAACATCCATCTAATATAATTTTTATAATAAAAATGATAATATATAAATTAATAAAAATAAATCTTTATAAGTAATGAAAATAATTAATTTACCTCATTGGTAATATGCTCATTATTTTAATACATGTAATTTATAATTTATATTGAAAAACTTAAAGTTAGTTATTAAAAAAATTAATTAATAAAAATAATAATACTATAAGAAAATAACAAAAATTAAATATCTACAATACTCAGTTGCATATACTTGTGGAGATATTTGTGGATATTTATATGCACTCATACATGTTCCATCTCCCAAATTCGCTAAGAGTCATATTAAACTCGTCTTATAAGGGTTCATTACTATCGAATTTATAAATTTATAGATAAAATTGCCGTCCTTGCTTCTATTAAAAAAATTTGGCATTTTATGAAGTACGCCTTGTGTATAATTTGTTTGCCTTTTCTTGTTCCTTAATCTTTGGTTTGCTATAGGCAAACACATAATAAGATGAGCGTGAGTCGATGCACAGTAGAGTAGTTGGGCATGAAAGGCTACCAAAGAAATGCTAATGCGAGTTGGTGTACATGAGAGCAAAGACAATAGATGCAAGAGTAAAATAGTGCTCACGCAGAATGGTGCACAATATTAGAGCGATAGGCCTCATAGGTAGTAATAGTGGGCTGATTGTGTAGTGCAAGAAATGGGTTCACACACAAGTATATGATAGAGTCAAAATGCATTGCTTAGCAAGGTAGCAAAATCACACGGCGAGAAGACAAGTCAAACGTGTTGGAGCATAGATGATCCACTTAGGAAGGTAACCATTGTTTATAGCGACACCTTGTGATGCTCAAGTATTTGATTAGCACTCTTCTTTCGCTTCGTAAAACCTGCAAGGTTAACTTTACGCATACCGTAAGTATGATTAAACAATTAAAGAAAAAGAAATATGTTATTTACGAAGGCACCAACTTTCAATCTTTTTATTAATATCAATAAAAAGAAATACAAACTCATTACTCATAGTGAACTCATTTAATACAAGTATATGGCATTTCTTCACTTGTATTATTTATATGTAGAATTTTATATAATATCTTATGCCTTTAAACTCTTTCAGTGGCTCTATATATAGTGAAACCAACACCTTTGGTTTCTTTGGGTCATTAGGAATTTTAGTTTATTTACAATTTTAGTAAAGAACATCTAAACTTATCTACAATTATAATAAATAGCATCCTATCTTAGATAGAACTCTAGTAGATAACATCTCAACTTATCTATGACTCTAATAAATAACATCCTATCTTGTCTAAGACTCTAATAGATAAATAGATAGTAACTTGAAATACATCTAAAGTTTATCTCATGAATAATAGTTATTTGCAACATACTTCTATCTCATTTAGAAGTTTTGCTTCATTTGGCCACGTCGCATTCTTAGCGCATTTAAAAGTTTACCTATATCTAATTCATAGTAGCTTGTATTTGAGTGGAACTCGAATTCTCTTATTCAAATGTCCTACTAACGCTCTACTTGACCAGGAAGAGTTCGCTCACAATTTTACTTGCAAGTGGCACACTCCTACACAAACTTTACATTCTTAAATGGATCATCTATGCTCTAGCACATTTGATTTGTCTTTCCACTGTATGGTTATGCACTTTTATGATTTTTTTTTACCCGAAAGAGTCTCTCTAATCCTATATTAAGTGACACATTTTGACTTTATTATATACTTGTGTGTGAACCAATTTCTTGCATTACATAGTCAGTTCATTGCTACTGTCTGCGAGGTCAGAACTCTAATAATGCACCACTCTGCATACACTATCTTGCTCCCCCACATATTGCCTTTGTTTTCATGCATATCAGCCTATGTTAGCATTTCCTTGAATGCCATTCACGCCCAACTACTCTATTATGCATCGACTGGCACTCATCTTACTACATGTTGCACTCACATTTTGGCCTAGGATCAAGGTACAATTCTAACATTGATTAAATGCACCTCATATCTAAAGTTACGACACTCTACCATCAAAAATAGAGAACCAAATAACAAAAGCTATAAATTTTTCATAATCAAAACTCTTAATAAAAAAATTTATGTAAATTAATCTAGTGACATTTTTTTTATTTTTTTGGGAGTAAAAAATAATTATGAGAATAAAATAAATCATATAAAATATATAATAATAATATAATTTTATTAAAGTAGTTTCTATTTTTAATATTATTATTTCATAATACTATAAAGGAGTAAAGAATTTCAATAATTAATTATTCTATATATTATCGCATTAGGTATACAATCACACAATTACAATGACTTCAGTTATTATTGAATTGAATATTGATGAATAATTGACAATTTGTGTTAATTTTTTAAATTAAAAAAATTTTGTTCGCACCTAAATTTTAAAAAGATTAGAATCATAACAATTTGTATTAAATTAAACCTAATTAAATAATGAGTATTAAATTCAAGTATCATGATCAATACAAGGACTAACAAATCTTTTGGATTCTCTGCCCCAAATCTTTACACTTGCAATTTTGATGAGGATATACCAATACTATTCCATGCCATTTTATCTTCACACATACAATTATTGCATGTTGCACTAGGATTAGTGGCAAGAAAATAACATCACCATTAAGATTTCCTTATCGCCATTATAAAGATTTTAGGCAACTCTATATTGATTGTCCACTTAGCTGTAGCCTATTAAATATATTCAAATAATATCATTATATTAATAAAATCTAATTAATTTTTGTTAATTTGATTATGCAATCGCACCATATGGGATTAGATTGAATGTTTGGATTGTGCTTATTTATTTAGAGGAGCCCAATGCATTAAAAATTAATCATCCATCACAAATAACAACCTTAGGTTTGTATATTTGTATCTCATAATCAAATAAAAAATCAATTTATTAACGAATGTCACATGTTGGCACAAGAATATATGTTCTTGGTAAACTTTAATAGCACATGCAGGGACATATCATCTTGAGTTGTTGTGTTACAAGCAAGGCACTAACACTTCTTGGTGGCATAAGTTTGTAGCAGCTGTCTTAGACTCACAATGATCGAGGGTGATTTCATTAACAATAAAAATCGTTCTACATTTGATATAAGGATTCTATCATCAACCAAAACATGGCCAAATCACTAAACCCATATCCAAAGCAAAAGTGAGAAAAGCAGGCATATAATATTTCCCATGCACAAAGGCAAGCCTAATTGAATTGGAATATCGTGCTGCTCCATTATTTGATATATCCAATTCGGATAATCCAAAAAGTTGACACGTTCACCTTTTGAAAAAGAAAATACTCTCTCTATATATAATTGGGATATTATTAATAAATCAAATGTTAGCAAAATAATTAATCCGAACATACTTTGTAATAAATAGTTTTCTTTTTAGGAACCAATATAAAATTAAAGAAGAGTTAAAATTGGGATTGATTTGTTGAAATTATTAAAATATATCCTTATTTATTATTTTATTAAAATTTATAGATCTATTTTTTGCTATCCCATATATAAATATAGTTTCACTTGGTATTACTATGAGGTAACAAGAATTTTCCTTTTTTCTGGATTAACTTATTTTTTAAGTAATTATTATAAGAAAAATGGGCTTGATCTTTTTTTTAAGATAAAAATTTATGTCAAAAAAATTAATAAGTGTACAAAACTAAAATAAAATCTTAAAGAGGATAGATTTAAAAAATTAATATAAAAAACTACATCCTATATGGAATCAAGATTATTATAAAAAAATTATTTACACCTACCAGTTATTATTCTATCTAAAATAAAATGAAATGTGCATAAGCATATATGTATAGAAAAGAAAATTATTAGCAAATCTTAATTCGATCTAATTTAGAATTTATTGAGAAATAGAGAGATACATATTGAAAGAGTTGATAAGTTATCTAAATACAAAGGAATCCTCGTTGCTTTAAGGATTCCTTTTCTTTTTTTCATGGATCAACAAAAATAAACACACCTTACATTTTAAGTTTTTTTTAATCTTTTTTTTATTAATATATTTTCATGATTAAGCTAATATATGATGAGAATTTTAAAAGAATAAAAATTTATTAGAGTAATAGTTTAGTGTAAAAATGTTTATTATATCATGATGAGTACCAAGAAGGTGTCTAGAGAAAAGGAAGTTGAAAAATATTTGATAATCTATCTTGAGAATTTTATGAATTGATAGAGTAATAATTTATTTTTAAATTTAATACTATGATCTATTAAGTAAATGAGTGTTAAAAATACTTTTTAAGGTGCAAATAGAGTTATCTATAAATTGTCCAAATTATCTTTCTAATTTTTTAAATTTTAAAATAATTTTGTATATTTATCGGTTATTTAATTATAAAATATTTACTAAACAACAATAGACTAACAACTCTCTTTCTTATAATTATATTTTTATATTAATCAAAATATATCCCATGTTATAAATAATGATAGAAATGTATATATAATTTCATTTTTATTTTGTACAGTTAAATTATCATCATCATCACCATCATCATCATCATCATTATTATTATTATTATTATTATTATTATTATTATTATTATTATTATTATAACATTAAGATTCATGTATTAAATATGTTAAAAAATCTGTAATAATTTATTTAATAATCTAAAATTTATATAAAAAATCTACCAATTTACTTTTAAAATTGATTGTTTTGTGTGTGTGTGTGTGTGTGAATCATAGGATTTTATTTTAGTACAAACAATCATGCAACAATTCAATGAATATTATGAGAAATAAAAACTTTTCATAAAACTAATTTTCTATCATCATAATAATTAAAAAAAATCAATACTATACTACTACATTAGTTTGTAATTCATAATTTATGTAGAGAGTTTATATATCTAACATTAGTTTAATTCAATATACGATTTCTAATATGCAATAAATATTAGAATTTATATACGTTAAAGATAGCATTTTAATGAATTAATAGAGATATAAAAATTACATTAAACTTTTGATATTTAAGAAAACAAGTTAAACAAGGTGAATAGAAATCTATTTATATCAAAGTTTCAAGCAAAAGATATGTACTTGTTTACACATATTAATTCTCTAATAAATTAATTTAGAATTACTACTTTATATAAAATTCATAATCTATATTAAAAATAATTTTACTACATAAATATTCAATTCTAATTAATTCATAATAATAACATTGAAATATTTCTATTTTTATTATTTAGAGCATTTTTATATCAAAATTATTTTATTATAAAATTTTAAAAATTTAATAATAAATTAACGAGATTTATTTTAACTTAACTAAAATTTTAGAATATAAATTAATATTTCATCTAAATAAATTAAAGAACAAAAAAAATTAAATAATAATAAGTAAATTAAAGTTTTACTTACAAATAATAAACAAATTAATAATATATTTATTTTTAATTAATCAATATGTTTTTCACAGAACTTATAACAATTCGATGAGAGATAATTAATATAGCTAAGTACAACTTTAACGTGAGTATTTTAGAACGACATATGCATTGCTTTAGCATAGTATATGCTTAGAACAAAATTTCTATAAATTGAAAGCTTTTCTCGAAAAAAAATGCAGGAATTTATGATAGGCCATGAGGACTTGATCCCAAACCTTCAAGTGCGCTGATAAAAGGAGGCAACGTGCTGAAGAGTGAACAGGGAGACCTGGTCCAAGTCAAGAAAAAATCTAGCAAATTGAATACAGAGTTTATTTCACTGCTGTTATATTGTTCCTATTTTTGCGATTGTTATTGTTACTATTTCTTAAGTTCTAGATTTTGAAACTTATCTTTTTGCTGTAAAAGCTTATAAATAGTGTCAAGGTATTGAATAAAAGGCAGAGAAAATAATTCAAAAACTATCTCATTCTTTCTGCTTCTTTGTTTTTGTCTAAAAATCTTTAAATTCTTCTATCAAGTTGTATCAGAGCCCGATTTCAATCATGGACACCCGTGGTAAAACCAACGCTGAATTTTGTAACGACGTCAACAATATCCTAACTCAACATAAATCTAACTTTGATCAAGTTACCTCAGCCCTACAGAAAATTACAAAGGAGCTTGAAGCCATGCAGGTATCCCGAACTCCCTCCGTTGTACAACCCGACATTAACCTCTTTGCCCTTACCAAATCCTCTCAACAACCATTTTCACCAGAAACTACAAGAACCAACTACCGCCACGAGCAAAATCACCACCACCTTAAATTGTCATTCCCAAACTTCAATGGAGAAGACCCCACTGGATGGATCTATAACGCTGAGTAGTATTTTGAATTCAAAATTATTTTAGCGAGTTAACAAGTACAATTAGCTTCGTTCCACCTTGAAGGAATTACAATATAGTGGCAGCGCTGGTTGACCAAATTCAAGGGACCTTTATCTTGGGATGAATTCAATAAGGCTGTGCTTCAATGATTTGGACCCATAAACTATAAAGATCCATCTAAAACTCTCACCTGTCTTATTTACCGCAGCTGAGTATCAAGAGGCTTTCAAAAAATTATCTCATTGTATGGATGGCCTTCCGAAAAATTTTTTGGTTGGTTGTTTTATTACAGAACTCAAGGACGAAATACGGCTAGATGTCAAGATTAAGCAACCCACATTTTAGCTGATTCAATTGGAGTAGTGAGGTTAATTGAAGAAAGAAACCACCTACTGAAGAAACACTCACAGTCATACCATTTTTCAAATCAACTTATGACACGTACCACCGGTAACCCCATGGCTGGTGTCTTAGGACCACCACCGAATCAGAAGCAGACCTACTTAAATATCAATACTCAAATTTCATTCAAGCGAATTACAAGCCAAGAAGCTAAAGACTACCATGATCGAGGTCTATGCTATTATTATGATGAAAAATTTATTCCAAGCCACCGTTATACTCGTCCACAATTTTTTATGCTAGAAGATTCAGCCCCAACGGACTCTAACAATATTGAAGAACCTGGCCTAATAATAGAGGAATAAGAGGCAGTATCTGAGATTTTCTTTTATGCTATATCTAGCATTGATCACCCACAAATCATGTGAATGCAAGCAAAATTCAAGAACAAACAACTTATTGTGCTAATCGATGAGGGCAGTACCCATAATTTTATAGACAAATTAGTTGCTAACAAACTTGGGTTGCCAGTACTCCAAGATAAAAAATTTTAGGTAGTGGTTGCTAATGGTGAAAAAATTGAATGTGCAGGAAGATGATTCGCTCTCTTCCTCAATATATAAGGATATACAGTTACTGCCAATTGTTACATTCTTTTAGTGGCAGCATGCCATGTGATCTTAGGAGTGCAGTGGCTAGAAAACTTAGGCCCTATTGAAACTGATTATAAAAAACTCTCAATGATATTCCAAAGGGATGGTCAAAAATGCACCTTTCACGAGCTCACTCGATCTGGGATAGAAGCACTTTCTGAGAAATCAATTCCCATATTTACAATGCATGGGGTTTTATTTCAAATTGCTTTATACCATACTAATAAGAGGCCCCATCAAACACCACCTGATCTTACCTAATTACTTACCAAGTTTCAAAGAATCTTTCGCATGCCAACCAGCCTACCACCTCTACGTAACTATAACCATCAAGTTCCCTTATAACGATATAGTGAGCCAATTAATGTATGCCCCTATAGATACCCATATCACTGAAATGCTGATATTGAAAGATTAGTGAAGGAGCTATTAGAGACTGGATTAATTCGACCTAGCAACAATCTTTTTTCTTCTCCAGTTCTTTTAGTTAAAAAAGTAGATGGCACATGGCGATTTTATGTTGATTACAAAACTCTCAATAACATTACGGTGACGAATAAATATCCAATTCCAATCATTGACTAGCTATTGAACGAGCTACATGGGAAAAAGTTCTACTCCAAATTGGATTTGCGATCCGGATATTATCAAATTAGCGCAAACGAGGCTGATATTCCAAAGATGGCATTTCGAACTCATAAAGGCCATTATGAGCTTTTGGTCATGCTGTTTTGGCTCACAAATGCACCAGCAACTTTTCAAAGCCTCATGAATAATATATTTTGCCCTCGTCTCAGGAAGTTTGTTTTGGTATTTTTTGACGATATTTTAGTTTATTCTAGAACTTGGCAAGATCATCTTTCACATTTTCAAACTGTTTTAATGATTCTGGCAGAAAATTTACTTTTTGTCAAGGAATCGAAGTGTCAATTAGGAAATGTTATTGCAGAATAAAGAGTAGCAGTTGACCCCACCAAAATTAAAGTTGCAATTAATTGGTTATACCCACCACAACCAAAGCAGTACGTGAGTTCTTGGGATTAGCCGATTGTTATAGGAAGTTTATACAAGGTTTTGGAATGTTAGCAGCTCCACTTAATCATCTTTTATCCAAAGAAGGTTTTACTTGGACTCAAGAGGCAGCTAATACTTTTGATCGGTTAAAGAAAGCGTTAACCTCCCCTTTGGTATTGCGTTTACCAGATTTTACTCAACGTTTTGTCATAGAATGTGATGCATGTGGAACAGGAATTGGGGCAATCCTTACGCAACGTAAGCAACCGATTGCATTTTTCAGCGAAACTTTGAAAGGATCCTCGTTATCACTCTCTACATATGAAAAAGAGATGCTTGCCATTGTCAAGGCTATCAAAAAAATGGTGATCTTACCTCCTAGGCAAACCTTTCACTGTAAGAACAAACCGGAAGAGTCTCAAGTATTTACTAGAATAAAGAATTACAACTCCAGCACAAACTCGATGGTTGCTTAAAATAATGGGATATGACTACGTAATTGAGTGCAAAAAAGGGGGCAGAAAATTAGGGTGCTGATGCATAATGAAGGGGTGGGTATAGAATTAAATTTGTTAGCTATTTCCTTGTCCGCAAGTTGACTAGTGAAAAATACTTCAACAGGAAATTAAACAAGACTCCTTTTATAAGCCCTTATCCATTCAAAACAAAGTAATGGCAACTGATTGACTTCTTCAAAGAGATAGAGCCTGGTTCAAAAATAATAAAATTTACTTGAGTCCTACATTATCTCTAATTCCAAGTATATTAGCCGATAGCCACTCATCGCCCACTGGAGGATATTTTGGGTTTTACAAGACTCTAGCACGAATACGAGGTAGCTTTATATGGCCACGCATGCAGCAAAGCTTGAAAGAATTCTTACAACAGTGTGATACTTGCCAACATAATAAAGCAGATTACCAACTTCCAGCTGGACTCCTTCAACCACTCGTATTACTAAAAAAAATATGGACTAATCTATCTATGGATTTCATTGAAGGACTGCCACAATCAATGGGCCATACAGTGATCATAGTGGTTGTGGATTGGTTAAGCAAATTTACACATTTTTTGCCTCTCAAACATCCTTATACGGCATTGGTGGTAGCTAAGGCTTTCAGCGACAACATTGTTAAGTTTCATGGAATTCCCAATTCAATTGTCAGCGATCGAGATAAAGTTTTCACAAGTACTTTCTAGAAAACTTTGTTTCAACTTCAAAGAATCAAACTATGTATGAGTTCAAGATATCATCCCCAATCAGATAGTCAGACTGAAGTGGTGAATCGAACACTTAAGCAATACCTCCGTTGTTTTACTAGTGAACAGCCTCGAAAATGGGTAGAATGGTTACCTTGGGCTAAGTTCAGCTACAATACGTCAGTCCATTCGGCAACAAAACTCTCCCCTTTTGAAGTAGTGTACGACATTTCTCCACCTAATGTACTATCATGTGCCTGGAGTTACTTGCGTTCAAACAGCAGATGAGTTTATGCGAGAACGAGATTCCAAATTGAAAAACCTACAATATAATCTACGACTAATACCTGAATGAATGAAAATCATGCTGATCAACATCGTAGAGAAGTTCACTTTAAGGTTGGGGATTTTATTTATTTGAAACTACAACCGTACCGATAGTCTACGGTGGCTTTTAGAAGTTCCCTGAAGCTAGCTCCACGATTTTTTGGGCCTTATGAGATTACTGCCAAGATAGGCACCATTGCTTATAGGTTGGTTTTACCCTTTGGTTCCCAGATTCATGATGTACTTCACGTTAGTCTTTTATGCAAACATTTAGGACCAGTAACTCAAATATGTCCTCAACTTCCTCCAATCTCAGACGCCTCTATGGTTCTGCCTTAGCCTGAATCAATTTTGGATCAACGCATTATCCAAAAAAAATGGTTATCACCCAAAAACAGAGATTTTGGTCAAATGAATAAGGGCACCAGCTGAAGATGCCACATGGCAAAATCTCTGACGATTCTCTAAGACGTATCCAGACTTTATCCTTGCGGACAAGGATACATTAAGTAGGGGGAAATGATAGGCCATAAGGACTTGATCCCAAGCCTTCAAGTGCACTGATAAAAGAAGGCAACGTGCTGAAGAGTGAACAAGGAGACTTGGTCCAAGTTAAGCAAAAATCTAGCAAATAGAATAAAGAGTTGATTCCACTGCTGTTATGTTGTTCCTATTTTTGCGATTGTTATTATTTCCGTTTTCTAATTTCTAGCTTTTGAAACTTATCTTTTGGCTATAAAAGCTTATAAATAGCGTCAAGGTATTGAATAAAAGGCAAAGAAAATAATCCAAAAACTATCCCATTCTTCCTGCTTCTCTGTTTCTGTCTAAAAATCTTTAAATTCTTCTGTCAATTTATTGTGATATTTTTGGTGGCGGCAACGACCACTACAGCACCACTGCTGAATGTGATTGTGCTGAATGTGAACAATCAATTACTATCAATGGGACGAAAACAAAAATGGGTTTCTTGTGATCGTCATCCGTGTAAATTGGAATGGAATTGGCTTCCACTGAGGCTGCAAAGAAGCTTTTCACAATAAGAATTATTAATGGTATCAATTCAAACATAACTATCGGTTTTATTAACAAAAGCCATGATAAACAAGAAACACCAGTCTGAAAAACAGAAACATATCCATTGAAAAGAAAAGTTGACACAAACAAAGTTCACAAGTTAAATAAAATTACATTAAACATCACTGTTAATTTACTTGAACTCAGACAAAACTCCTGCTGCTTCTACTGCTTCTTCCACAACAGAAGCTAAAAGGCCCTTGTTGTCAGCATTTCTCACGGAGCAATTGGCACGAATTTCTCCTTGGTTTCCCGTCAGCACGCTCAACTGACTCATCTTAATCATCGCCTTCGCAAACTCCTCGAAGAACAGCTTTTGGTCCACAGCAAAGCTTGTAACGATTCCTCTTGTTCTTTTATCAGTGTAAAGATCTTGGTCCGACGTGAACAATCCTTGTCTGTTCATCAGATCAACGTAATACTTGTTATCGAACACGTTCGGTGAACGAATGTCGAGCACGGTGGTGTTGTTAGAATTTGTTGTGGGGCAAATGTTTTTGAGATTTTTGGCGAAAGTTTTGTCCATGGTGGGGTCTTGATTTGGATAGAGACGGCTGGTGAAGGAAGTGCAGTGGCTGATACCAATGGTGTGACCACCTGAGAGGGCGACGGCTTCGGTAGCATCAAAGTTTTTGCTGCCAAGAGAGGTGAGGATGACGGTGGTGTTACCGAAGGGCGGTGGCAGGTTGGCCAAGGTTGCGTCTACGGTTGCGAAAGCAAGGCCGTCGCGCCTTCCCAACGGCACGTCGTAGTCGGGACCGCCGGACTGCAGTGGACAAATTGTAGAAACATTAGAATTTGCCTATACTTTTGTTGATTATTTGAAAAATAGTACATAAAAATTAAAAATGCCTTGACAAATTAATCCATTAATAATACGATATCAGTATAAATATACATGTGGTTGGTACAGTAGTTAGTAAATAAAGATATGATAATAGAAATAAATTTTAATTCTACGTAAATAAAAATATAAAAGTACCATTGAAAAAAAAAATCAATTTTTAAGTCAAAAGTCAAGTTTTAGATGGCAGAAGATCTACGGCTACGGATATGAAGACTGGAGAATAGATAAGCACTTTTGAAAAAGAAGTGATATGCTACAAGTTGCAAGGCTCTATGTCAGACATTGTCCAAGTCAACGTGGTCATAACATAGGAACCCAACCACTACAGCAAAATTAATTTTAATTTGGCCAACAACCCAAGCCTTTGCTTGTTTCTTGCTAGATTTAAGAAACTTGCATTTGGATTTTTATGAATCACCAATTCTCTATATATATATATATATATATTTCTAAATAATTGCACAAAATAACTGAGTATTATGATTTTCTGCTTAATGAAAATTAGTACTACATGTTTTTTTTTTTTTATTTTATTCTGGTTATAACACAGTTAAGATTTTCTTACCAGAAAAACAGAATCACGAGCAGCAATAGCAACAATATCAGAGCAAGAAACAACTCTTCCACACTCCTTGTGTACACGAGAACGAAGATCGTTGATGATTTCGAAAGCCTGTTTCCTCAAAGTCAGATTTGGAATCGCTTGCTGCTCACCGGGTCCACTCGCTGATCCTTCCAGCAACACTGAACCATCGCATCCCTGCAGCAATAATTAATGCATGCATTCACCATCAATGTTATGACTAATTTTATCAATAAAACCAGCAAATGGATGGATATTAAATAACACCATCAGTCCCTGGTTACCTGAACGAAGCAGTCGTGGAAGTGGAGACGAAGCAAGCCAGCAGCTTGGCCAATATCTTTCTTGAATACCTTCCGCAACTGTTTTCTGACTATGGATTCAACTTTGGGACAACTCTTTTGGTAAAAACTCCATGACAGACCACTCACGATAGGAGCAGAAGTTTGTGCCTCGCTCACCAGTAAAAGGGAAGATATCAGAAGGAAAGAAACTAAGGAAGAAGAGGAAGAAGTAGCAGAAGTTGCCATTGTTGATTAGTTGTGTGATTCTTTCTATGGAGTGGTGGGTATTTATAGGCAGGTAAATGACTTAAAAATAAGCTGCTTTTATGAATGATTTATGTCTTGGTGCCCTAGCTTTATGACGCCCACTCTTTAATAAATAATTAACAAACTGACTAAATTAGGGAAGCCTTTCTGAAAAGTTGTAATTGGAAATTCGGAAGCCTGTGCCAAACACACCACACGTTAATTTCCATGTTCACACCATTATTCCTTTGTTTCTTTCATTTTCCAACTTGGGATCTAATGTTTGTCAATTGGTGCGTGCCTGTGCCTGTGCCTGTGCCTGTGCCTGTGCCTGTGCGCGTGTGTAAGAATCTCTACTTTTTAAATAATTTCTTATATTATTTATATAATTCAATATTTTGCCAGTGCATGTATCGTATGCCTCTAGAAATCCGGATGTGTTTACTGTTTATTTATAAATTTTTGTTAAAAAAACTTAGCCAAGAGACTTGAGTCCTCAGTGAAAGCATTTCGTTGTCAATATTGACTAAGAACAGGAAGATGCTGAGGCCCGCAATAACAACATATTGTTATCGAAAACTGTCGTATAAATTTTAACTAATAAACAAAAATGAAGATTTATCTGTGATGTTGTGCATCGCAAGTCACCGACAGCTTTGAAGACAAAAGAGACAAAAATCTTTATGACTGTGAAATTATTAGAGCGAGGCATCTGCCTCGTAGACCACTCCAGCATTACGCTAAATTCAAGCAAAATACAAATAAAGATCATATCACGTCGTCATTAATCCTCACCTGTACCCATGAAATCAGATTTGGACTTACATAAATTATATATCAAAAACTGTAATATTTACTCGCACAGTTATTAATTAATTACTAGCTACTGATATTTTACAATAATTTTGAGTTAAATTTCACAAGATTTTAAACTGTTTATTTAAAGTTATTGTTGTTATTTGAAAACACAATACATCTAATATTTGATAAACATTAATTTTTAATAAAAATTATTTATTTTTTAATTAATATTTAACACCTATATTTATATACATACGTAACTTTATTTTTTCAATATTGGAAAGAAGATAAGAAAGTTGGTAGTGAACGCGGGCGGCCGGAATTGGATATTAGCAACATGGCATACTTTAATCCACAGATTCCAAAGAGGTCTTTATTAAACGCTGTCATAATAGAGAAGTTGCCTGACACCAGTCATTCTTTATTATTATTTTTTCAAAATTTTAAAAAAAAAAAAAAAAAAAAAAAAGGGAAAAGAAAATATCATGATGATTTGGAACAAACTTTTTGTGACATGGGAACACCAACCCTGCTTTTCAACAACTCTTTTTAGGCAGAAAGTTGAATATCGAGAGGTAAATTAAACGTTGCAATTCATGGCGTCGTTCCACTTTCCTCCATAAATCATTACTACTTTCTCCTTTATTTTATTATTGACATATTATTAAAAATTTTACCTCTTTTATCTTAAATTTTTCAGTCATATTTTTAAATTAAAATAGAATATTTTTACCTTCCTCTAAAAAAAAAAATCCTCTATATGATTTTATTAATATATATAAAACACAAAAGGTTACATTAACTCTGTCGATTCAATTTAATACACCTAATTAATATATATGCATAACTTTATGAAAATGAAACAAAATTAAAGATTATATAGTATTAATTCAAAATATTAACGCCAATTGTGTAATGTATTGTTTAAATTTAATGTCAAATAGTTTTGTTGACATGATATTTATTGATTGAATAACATTACCAAAGTTATGGGTGTTCAGTTTTCAATATTTATAGTATTGATTTTTATTAATTATTTATATTATTAAATTAAATAATTATTTAATAATTTTATTAAATTAATATTTTTATTTTATTAACTTTGTGTATATCACGTAATATAATGAATTTGTTTATGAATCAAAACATAATTATTATTTAGTAAATTCAATAAGTAATATGTGATTGGAATGTAAATTTTCAGTAATTATGATAATCTGTTTTCTTTTGTAATATTAAAACAGCACAAAATAACAAATAAATAAAGAAAAACTTTGGAACTTACAAGAAGTTATTGAATCTATGACAAAATGATTTTAAAAGAAAATATAAATTTTATTAATAGAAAAAATTCCAAATTAGTAATAATGTTATTTTCACTGCTCTAAGTTCAAATAAATATAACAAACTAATTAACAATAAAATCTTACCTTAAAAAAAACAAATATGACAAAAATAAGACCTTAAAATAAAAATTAAAAATAAAAATAATTTAGTAGAATACAAAATTTTCAGAAATAGTTTTACCCTAATGTTGTACCACATTAACCCCTCTCACCGCATGTATACATGTGCGTATGCGTGCGCACAGAGAGAGAGAGAGAGAGAGAGAGAGAGAGAGAGAGAGAGAAAACACAAGCTATATTTATATTATAATGTACAAGATTGCACAAAATAATACTTCATAGGTTATGTTTTAGTGTATAAGAAAAAGTTGTACAATATAGTTATTCAAATTTTTTTCTTTCGATTTATAACTATTTCTTTACAAATAAATTTTTAATATTTTATTATTATTTTTTATTGTATCTTTTAATTTATAACAAACGCGTTAAATGTTAAAACTTTATACATTTTAGAAAATTTTTTGGAAATAGTCACTTTTATTAATGCTTTTACTAAATTGATCATATTACTAATTAGTTTATTCAAAAACCAAATAACATATATTTAGACAAAAATGCCCTCCATTCGACTTAACAACAAAGGTTCTCTTTCTTCATTTTATCATTTCTCATTCTAGATCTAAAATTTACATTTTGAATTTGATAACTAAGATATTTATAGATAATTAGTTTTACATATGTTTATTTGTTATATGCATTTGATTTTAAATATTGAATGAACTGTGTTGAACGAGAAGAGATTAGGACTCAAAGCCAATTAAGATGGGATTGGAAAGGAGAATAGTGTTGCACATACATTTTATGTCTGAAAATGGCAACCAATTTTTGTTTTGAATGTAAAATAGCATGTTCTTTATCTGTCCTATCCAAGTACAATCACCTAAATAGAAAAGGATAACAAGGATAATTTTCTATACATCAATTTGGCTATCGATGCATCAATTCGAGGTTACAGTTCTTTTGTTAAACAAATTGTTGCCTTGATGACACATTGTTAAAGGGGCATATAAGAAAACTATATTCATCGCAACTGCTTTTGATGAAAATAATCAAATTTATTCCCTAACATTTAAAATTCAGTATTCAGAGAATGATGCATAGTAAATATATTTTTTTCTTTTTTTTTTTTGCAAATTAAGAGAAGTAATTGAAGCATTATTTGATTTAGTATTTATATCAAATTACGATAATAGTATCGAGAAGGGGATGCATACAGTATTTTTTAAATCATTACATGGATTTTGTATTAACCATATTTACAAAAATTTAAAGGAAACATATAAAATAAAATCACGAAAAAGTGATACATTCATGTTAGGTTATTTTTTTATAGAGAAAATGTACAAAGTAAACGAGTTTAGTGACTATATGGCAAAATTTAAAGTTATTCATCTAGAAGCTACGAATTATTTGGAGATAAAAGTTGACTTTTATAAGTGGATTCAACCACAATTTTTAGGAAGAATATATGACATGTTGATTACCAATATAATAGAAAGCACTAAAGCACTACTGAGGGATGCATAAACCTTTCTTATTGTTGTTTTGGCTGATTACATTCGTGTTGTACTACAGTAATAGTTTTACGCTAAAAGAAAGGTAGACATTGCATCAGATGGTTGTCTAATTGATGCATCACAAAATATGGTTGATAAGCAAAAAAAGTTATCTTATACAATTATAGTCTATCTTGCATCCCTAGTTGAGTTTAAAGTTAAAAATAAGAACAATCACTCGATTGTAGACTTACGAAATAAAACATATACTTGTTGACTATTTGATCTATAACAATTATCTTGTGCATATGAGTTAGCAGTATTGAGATAAATTTAAGATAGTTATTACTCTTTTTGTTTATAATATTACAAAAATAGTGCACTTATATCAATGAATGTAAATTTGATTTATTTTGTTAACGATAAATGCGATTAGGTGACCATAAATAAAATATGAGCCATTATAGTTAAGTCACCTATAGGACATGTATGTATTGGAAGAGCTAAGAAGTAATAAATATAGTCAATAAGAGAAGATGTGGTTTGTAGGACATGTTCTCATTACAAATAAGTTAGTCATAATCAAAATGTAAAACGAAATATAATTACTCCTGCTACTAATTAAATGTCATATAACCAATATATGTACTAGTAAATTATGTATTTTTCATTCAATTTTTATGTATTTAAAATAACTTATTATGAACCTTTTATTGTTATTGAATTAATTGGAAGTACTATTATTAATTTAAAATATGTTAAATTTGTGATATTATATATATATATATAAATATAAAAATTGAAGGACAGAGTGGATTGGTACAAATAAGTTAATTGAAATACATGTCGCTACTAAATACCTCTAATCTATAAATCAAGTGGCTTATCACTACTAAATATATCCGGTCCATAAATAAAGCATCATTTTGCCTAAAAAAAGTGTCATGCTCTGTGTAAATTCGAATGGTCTATTAAATCTTAAAAATTCAATATATTTACATGTAAATACTCTTTAACCACCAGGTATCTTCATTTTTCAATACCCTTTGCCAAACAATAAGCGCTTAAGCATGTAAAATAAAAGAGAACTTAACTATGTTATCATCGTTTATTATAGTAAAGTCAACAAAGAAGTTGTTGTAAATACATTCAACTGGCAGAACTTAATCAGCTTATGTTTAAAATAAATGTCCTTAAGAATTTATTGTGTTAAAATAATGACCAATATTCAAACCCATCACCAAAGCAAACTTCTACCAAGAAAAATTAATGATGATGTCTCCTATCAAAAAATATATTGCACTATCATTATTATCTATCACAACGACTTATTGTAATAACATCCAGTGGATGAAGTTACTTGAGAATTGGAGATGACTAATATCAAAAAAATGTCCAATATAAGTTTGCTGTTATAATATTTTCTGCAATAGAATCACTTCTTTTTTAATAGTTTCTATCTCCCACATATACAATAATGGACTCAAAAAATTCAAAAAGTAGTCATCTTCTAAAATTTTTAATATTTTCATTGGCTTCACTATTTTTTTTCTTATAGAAAGGTAATAATAAGAGTTACCAATTTAACATTTTAAGCAATTAATCATATAATTATAATTATGTCATATTATTAGTCTAAAACATTTATACTGTAATAAAAGTATTAAAATTATAATTAAGAAATTAAAATGCATAATTTTAAATTCTAGTTAAATAATAAAATTGTCTTTAATTTTGTAAAATTTCAAAATTTTCCTACAACTCTCAAAATATATAATCACTGTTTTTATAAAATAAGTCCAAATCAAAAAATTAGTCCAAATAAAGCCTACCTTAGTATTTTCTTTGTTTTATAGATATAATTTAAAGGTTACTTACATTTAGACTATAGAACACCTTAAGGTGGGTAAAAAATATTTATGAGAAAAAATTAAAAATTATAATTATCAAAATATATTAAGATTTGTTACGCCGTAGATGAACCAAAAAAATAAATAAATCTCTAACTAATTAATCCAAGTCTATCACAAATAAATATCAATACAAATTCAATCAGTAATTGATAAAATAATAAAAAATAAATCAGACACAAAGATTTATTATCAAAGAAAAATATTGTGAAAAACTTCTTCACAAGAAAATCATTTGGGCTGATAATAGGAACCACTAAAATATTCCACTAGTAAAAAAAAACTAACTTACTTGACTGATCCATTCTAAGATATCCCATCTTCAAAACTCTAAAAAAAAAATTTTAATAAAATTTTTGAATACACATTCATAAGACTAAATTTTCTAGTTACTAACAGCAATCAAAACTCTTAAAATTTTATAGTTAGATTTGCAGAGGGAGAAAGTTTAAAAATCTCTTAAGAAAAAATATTCATATAAATCTTACTTATAATAATGTGATTTATCTTTTATCTTAAGAAGAATGATGAGTAATGCTATTAAAAAATATAGAAGATAAAATTTTTATTCAAAAAACTTTAAAAAAAATATAAAATAATTATCTTTAGAATTAAGTTAAAGTTTTGAATGTGTGTATGCGCGCGGGTGTGTATTTGTAAGTACTGTTTATACATTATTATTCACATTCATTGTTCATTGCCCGAGTATTATTTAAATGTAATTCGAGTGTACTTCCCAGATAATACGAAAGTTGAGTAGAGGTCAAGCATTGAGATTATAATGGCGTTGTCATCACTATTCACATGTCATTGTTTATGATAATGTTCACCTCGCTCGAGCTGAGATCAAGCAGCACGATCCTGGACGTTCAGCACTATTCACCTTGTTCATGTGACTATTTATTTATTACTGTTTATATAGAAATTTCTACTAAATATTATTCATCATATTATTTATTAAATTAATTATTTTAATATAAAATAAATCAACATCAAATATGAACTTGACATAATCTTTGTGTTTTGTCAGAAAATGAGTTGACAAAAAATTAAACTTAGATAGAAAAATAGAAGTGGGAGAGAAAAAGAAAATTTGTTTTTAAAATCAAACTTAGCTCGAAAAAGAGAGACGTGGGAGAGAAAAAGAAAACTTGTTTTTTTGATTTGATTATTGAAGAATATTTTTGTTTAAATATATATTATTTGACTTTTTTAATAAATTAATTAGTGATATGGTTAGTTTAATAAATTCATTAATAAATTTAATTATTTTTAAAAAAATTTCCATCATTTTGGCCCAGCTCAAAAGTTAAGCAAGATGGTCTCCCTCCTTGTCTCAAAAGACGGGAAAAGAATAAAGACATATGCACGCACGTGCAAAGCAAATAAGATGCCTCAGCCCATTTTGTGGGACTAATAATTTGATAATGGATTAGGTAAATCTCTTTTTGAAAAGGAATGAATTGCCTGTTCCGTTCTGTTGTATCGTTTCCATGAAATTAAGTGGCCCTTCGAGTAAGATATTGAGTTTTTTTTTTTTTTAAAATTAATTTTCATCTTTATTTATTTATTTATACATGGTGGGACAATTCAATGGGGTTAGCCAGTTGCAACTTTTCTGATAAAGTTTCAATATTATAAGATTGTAGTGTGGCATATTCGCATATGTTAAGTTCAAGTTTGAAAATCATTTGTAAATTGTGTTTAAATTGAGAATATTCATCATTATTCCTATACTCACGGCTTTAAATTGTCGTTCTTCTTCTAACATTTTCTCTTTTTATTATTATTTTTATATACTCTGTGACTTTAATTTTATGCATACATAGATGATGAATTATGATAATTTGTCCCATGGGCCGCCCAAGTACATCCATCGTCTATGTATAAAATATGAATTAATTTCATAAAAGAAAAAATATATATATATATATATATTAAAAAGATGTTTTAAGTAATTATACAGCTGCTTTATTTAGTGAATATGTTCTCTTCCTTGATATCAAGGAAGAAGATTCTAATCTCAAAATCATTTATTTTAAATTTTACAATTAAGATAAGTCACAACTAAAATAATTTAGAACCCAAAAAAAAGTGTTCATTATCAATGTCACACCTAAAATAATATAAAAATTACATAAAAATTATTCATTTTAAATGTCACAATTAAAATAATCTAGAAATTAAGTAAAATTGTTTACTCTAAATTTCAAAATTGAAATAACAAGACTGTCACTATTTAAAAAGAAAAAAAATGCTAGTATCTTTTTGAAAAAAAATCTTATGCAACTCATACTTCCATAATTTTGAACATAAATAATAATAACAGGCAATAATTTAATTATAGTGTAGTAATAATATCAATACTCACTGAAATAATTTAGAAGATAATTTCAATAATTTTTTTTAATATATATATATAGAGAGCGATATATATATATATATATATTAAATCTAATATGTATAATTAATATATCATAATTGATGCATTTGTGAAATACAATATCAACTATTCAATTGAAATTAATTCAATAGTATATAAATGTCATAAAAGATTGGGTAAAAAGAAAAGAAAGTATTTTTAATCTGGTAAAAATATGAGTATTTTTTTTAGCAAAAAAACTCACCATACAACTCATATAGTCATTTTCATCAACCAAAGCACAAACAATAATAACAATAGAAAGAGGTTTAAGTTTAGAAAAACATCAATGTTTATTACTTTATTTCTTAATTTTATGATATAAAACACAAGTATTTTATTTAATCTTTAAGTTTATAAGCAATAGATACAAACTCTTATACAAACTTAATAATACAAACTAATATAATAATGTTATACCATTATCACATCTTATATTTTTACAAGAGTAAAAATACTTTTTTTTTCATTTTAATACTTAATTTGTTGAATTTAGCAATTTTATGTAATTAAGTTGTTTTATTTCTTTAATTTAATAGATTTTTAGACATTTTTACTTCAAAACAAATTATTAATTTTACTTTTTTGGTTGAATCTAAAAAGTATGAAAAATTTTATCAACTCTCTTCTCAAAAATGCACCTAATCAATTATTTTATTGACATTATTACCTATATAAAACTTATATATATTTTTTAATTTTCAAATACAATATTTTGGTAGACTCTCTCTCACTCATTTACATTCATCAAGATTTTTAATGAACTACTAGTCTTTAAATTTTATGTTTGTTAAAAACAAACAACTTAATATAAATTACTTTGTTATAATTTTATATTTTATTTTATTTTATTTTAAGTTATAATTATAAAATAATATATTAACATATTTATGAGTTTCATGTTTAATTTTTTTTCAAGTATTTTATTATGTATTCAACATTTTTAAAATTTATGTAATACAAACGTAAAAGTGTTGATTTTGGGACTTTTGATTTTTTAAAAACAAAATAAATTAACACTCATATTTAAATTTTAAATTAAAAATAAACAAATTATTCATATTCAAATATTCATATGCATTCATATAACGCTGCTTAAAATGAAAGTGCATGAGTAAACTAAATATAAATTATATAAAACGTAAAATAATATTAGAATTTTACGCATTAATTTGTACGAAAGAGGTTTCATTAGAAGTTTGTATTTTATTATTATCCTTGATTTTGTTCATATTTTTTATTGGTCATAACAAGCATCTTTATTCTTATTTTATTGATTTATTATCCTATAGAAATTTTTTTTAAAAAAAAAAGGTAAAATACTCTCTAAGGCAGTGCTTTCGTGGGATCATATAGGTTAAAAGTATCCAGCTCATTCTGAAAATGAGGCAATAATCTATTAAGTCACGTGTGCCCACTTAATGAGTCGAAGCAAGGCCCATTACTCCCCAAAAGTCATTTATTCAAGTCGATGATATTTCCACCCATACTCGGTTAATTAAAACGCTCCATTTTAATTTTAAGAATTATAATGGATTTTGACAAAAATTAGCTTAATTTTTGAGTGCATTTATATTTGTATCCTAAGTTTTAAAATTAATATATTTAAAATTAAAAGTTTAACTTTTAAACAAAATTACTACTATATATATATATATATGTTAAATAGATAAATAGCACTTCTTTAACGAATTTCTACAAACGAGATTAGAATAAAAACAGTCTCCCTCAATATCTTATTCGTCGTCTCTTGATAAATTTTGTTGAGAGAATTATTTTTATACTAATCTCTTCATATAAAATTTGTTTAAAGAATTATTTTTACATTAATTTTTCTCGATAAAATTCGTCAAAACAATACTATTTATCCAGTTAAGAATAAGTTCCCACAAATGCTTTACTTTTGGCTTTAAATTTAAAAAAGTTTTAAATGGGACTAAATTTGTTAATGAACTTGAAGCCATTTTTTGTCAAAAACCCAATTATAATATGTATTAACTTGTATGATACCAAAATTGATCCCATTATAATTTTAAATTATAATACTTTCTTCTCGTGTATTTAATTCAAATATAACTTTAAAATTAAATTTTTGGGGTTTTTTATACTCAATGTGTCTTGAATTTTTTTTTATTCTCAAAATTATTTTTGTTGTATTAAAAAAAATTAATTTTTTTTTATTCTCAAAATTATTTTTGTTGTATTATTTCTTCTTTCTTCATTTCAAAATAATTTATAAAATAGTTGTTTTATTTATTTATTTTTAATTATTTCACTCAAAGATGAAATTATCAACCCCTTTATTCAAGTTTTGAATGGACCGTATGACATGAGTGAGATCGAAGCCTCTGATTTATTCTGAACGAAAAAATACACACACACGCGCGTACATACATATAGATATCAAAAGGTCAACTCAACAAAAAGAACAAAGCGACACACACACATATATACATATAGCCTCTTTACATCCCTTTGCACATTTTACTATGACAATGAAGAAATTGAATTGCCATGATAATGATTTCACCAATAAATTTGCAAATTCATGCTACCAATCCCTCCAACAATTCAACCACACTGCTCATAGCTGGCCTCTCCCTTGATTTCTCGTTGGCACACATAGCCCCTATTCTAAAATACTCCTTCAACTTATCTTCCCTTAACTCTTCCCTTGAAATCTTTGAATCCACCATTTCCATTTCTCTATTTCCCTCCACCATTGTCCTGGCCCATTCCAGCAGCCCAACTTCCTTCCCCTCTAACATTACCGGCAAGTTGGGCCTCTTCTGCGTTGCTACCTCGATCATTAAGATCCCGAAACTATAAACGTCCAGCATCACCGTCGCTGCCGTGTTCCCTCCCATGTACTCCGGCGGCATATACCCCATCGTCCCCGCCACTTGCGTCGACACGTGCGACTGCGACGTGTCGATTCTTCTTGCCAGGCCGAAATCGGCAATATGGGCCTCGAAGTCCGAATCCAACAAGACATTGCTGGACTTGATGTCTCTATGTATAATGGGCTTATCAAGCCCATGTAAGTAAGCCAGCCCATTAGCCACACCCCTAACTACCTTCACTCTCGTCTCCCAGGATAACGTACACAGGGAATTCAACTGTTTTGATTCCTCCCCGTCATCGTTATCCGAAGTGTCGTGTAACCACTGGTCAAGACTTCCTTTCTGGATGAACTCGTAAATCAACAACCGATCTAAATCCGAAACACAATACCCAAGAATCTTGACGATATTCTTATGGCGAAGCTTAGCGAGGGTTTCCATTTCGGCCCGGAATTCACGGAAGCCTTGGAAAGCGTCTTTGTCAAGCTTTTTGATGGCGACGGTGACGCCGTTAGACAGCGTAGCTTTGTAGACGAAGCCGAAGCTGCCGTCGCCGATGATTAAGTCGGAGGAGAAATTCTTCGTCGCTATAACGAGCTCATCCATGGAGATTCGGTTGAGAGACGGGTCAAAGGAAGCGCTGTCGAATGTCGCGACGGAGGTGGGCTGAGCAACCCGATCGGGCTGATTTCGGGTTATGCCTCGGGTACGTTGCTTTTCCTTCCGTTTGCAGAAAAGTAAGATGACGGCGAAGATTAGGGTTACGAGGAAGAAACTTGCGACAGCAGCTATTAAAGCCTGGAGAGACGAAGTCATGAAGAAAAGTAAAGATTTGAGAAGATGAGTATGGTTGGCAGAAGGATTAGACGAAGGAGAAGAACAGGAAAGGAGTTGCTATTAAAGGTGTGGGTGAACTTGGAAATGAAGATGGCATTGGAAGCCGGAGTCAGTGAGTCAACGGAGGAAGGTAAGGATTGTGCGGAGTGGTGTGGACTTGAGAGGCTTAATCATCAACCGTTAAATGTGCCCATGGGAACCACACCACATGGCACTGAGGAAATCTCTTGATTTTTGTTTTGAATTCTAACGTTATACTACGATCTCTTATAATGATTGACCAAGCGTTTACATTAATATTAATATTATTATTTAAAATTTTATTTTTAAATTTTATAATTTTTACTTTTAAATAAAATGCCTCCGTTCAAGGGTACGACATATTCCAGCGTTATAATTAAGAATTTCATCAGAAGTTTTATTTTCACGTTAATAAATATATAGTTAAAATTTTATATTCAAAAGTTGAAAATTAAAATTATAATAAAAAAATTGGGTATATCCGGGTGCGCAATCCTAAATTAGGTACGAGACGTAGGAATTGACTAAGATGGGCCCGGGTCGGGTCATCTACTATCCGAACGAAACCGCTGAAAACCACCAATAACGAAGAGAAGTATGTGGCTGGGACCCACGCGCATTTGCTTTAACTTTCTAGCAATTTCGAGCACCGAGACATCAGTCTTGTATCTATTCAAAGCTGTAATAATCTATGTGTACTTGACTGTTCTACACCGCTCTTTTTTTTTTTTTTTTTGGTTAAGAATAATAATAAACTATAATTTTCACTATTTTTAGAATGAATAATTAGCCCATTTTGCTGTACAATCGATGGAAGATGCATTTGATGGGATAAGAGGTGTCAAATTAGACTATCCTGTCGTATTTATAACGTATTATATTTATATTGTATTAATAAAAATTAATTTATTTATTATATAAATAATTCAAATATAATTCGTTTAAATACAATTAATAAATAAATTATAAATAAAATTAAAAAATATTTTTATTTATTTATGATACAAATTTTTTTATTTAATTATTATTCGTACTTTAAATAAATAAACGAATCAAACAATTTAAATACGAATATGACATAATTATTAAATGAATAAAATAAATATAATACATTTATTATTCGAGTCAAATTTTTAAAATTTAAATTTATTTATATACCTCAAAATCGTGTCAAATATTAGTGTTGTAATCCATATTACTACCCCTACTTGGGTAATCTAAAAATTAGTCTATTATTTTATGTGAAGTGTAATATCACATTTCACCATTTAATTAATAAATAACATCTCACTTGAGATAAAAAAAAATTAAGATAATTACTTAAAATATATAGTATTACTATAATATTAGATTTTCTAACTAACTTTCATCTCAAATAGTAATGTGCTTTCATCGATTAAATAATAAAATGAGATAATTAGTAATTGAGTTATATTTTAATGATAATGCATTTATTAATTCGTAATCAGAATATATTAAAATTAAAATTAATTAGAATTAAAATGAACTAAAATCAGGATGAGAAATGAGAATCAAAATAAATTATTTTCTTCAATCATAAAAATTAAAATCAAAATAGAAAAATATTTTAAATTATTAAAATACCCTTAGTTAATTTTTATCATCATTATTTATTGTTGTTAATTATAATAATTATAATTATTATTCAAGAAATTATTTTTATTAATAAATTAATTATAATAATAATAATTTTGTTAATAATAACTATAAAATATGAATATAAATAGTACTAATTACTATATTTTTAGAGATAAAAATCTTATTCCCAAACTCTTGATAATCAAATTCTTATTCCTATTACACGGGACCTATTGATTTTATTTCTAATCCTATATTTATTTTAACAAATAAATATAATATTTATTTTAATTCTGAATTTCGATTTTGAGTTAATAAATATATCATATTGATTATTTAGATAGTGGTTCAAAGACATAAAATTCGTGTCTTTTAAAATAATTTCTTCTTTTTTATGGCATTTATTGAAATTATTGGACGTGTGTTTGACGGTATGAATTACACTCAATTAATAGAACTATTTGCATAATATCTATAATTGCCCGTATTTTACTAACAAAATAACTTGGATAGTCAATATTATTTTTGAAAATAATACAAATCTACGAGTGATGTATTGACCGGTGCCAACCCACAATTTACTTTGCAATGTACTATGTTTTTATTTCTTTAATTTAAAATAATATAATATTATATTAAAATAATTTATATTATTATTTATTTATATATAATAATATTATGTTATATTAAATAAAATATAAATTAATATAATAATATTTATTAACATACAATCCAACTCTATATCAAACACGATATTATATTAAATTTTATCAATTTTAATTCATAACAATTCATTATAATTCATAATACAGTACATGTAAAATTATATAATTCAATACATACAATCAAACAAGTCCATAAAATACAACAATTATACCGTAGTTTTACCCTGAACAATTGATGAAAAATTACACAACTATTTTACATATGAATTAGAATAATTACTCCTTGTATTACTCTTTATCCCTCAAAAATCAGGATTTCATCCGGAGTCAATTTTTCTCCTATCTATTTTTACATTTTAACCAAAAAAAAAAAATTAAAATAACTTTTTTTTATTTTCTAACATTTTTTTGAAAAATAAGTTTTCAAAATTAATTATAAATAATCACTTTACTCATTTTTTTTAAAACATAAAATCAAATAAATATTTTTAATAATTTATTTTCCGTCCTTCAAAAACATTTTTCAAAACATTGTTTCCATATTTTTTTAAATATAATATCTTAAAAATGTTTATGAGCCTCTTTATTAATATCAAAATTTGCAAATTTAATTTTTAAAGTCTTAATTATTATTATTTTTTTGGGTTAGTATAATTTTAAAATGAGGTTTAAGAAAAGAATAAAATTAATTTGGGAAGAAGTGGTAATTTTGTCAAAGGGGTCATAAGTTCCAACAAAATCTCATTCTGCATGATTTTAAAATGTCTACGTGTCATTATATCAGGCAGTAGATTTAAAAAAGGCATATCTAGATCCTGCTGCTTAATAACTATCTTTAGGCCTTTCCTCGTTATACGTAATTACTTTGATAGACCGGGTAGACCGTATATTAGTACATTGACGCGAACATAACATAAAATAACATTGAAAAAAAAAAGGAAAAATAATAAATACATAACATCTCTAAAATTTGACAAAATATGTACTTTTATTTTCACTAATAATACATTTAACTGTTAAATTAGTGTGTTGTTATGATTAAAAAAATATTTAGGCTGTCTTGGCTGTCCCTCTCTCATGCTCCTCAATGGCATGGCGAATTTCATTGTACAAGGAAGCAAGCTGAAAGGCGGCTTGCTTCCTTCTTTATTTCCTGCAGATAATCGGCAGGAGATGGAAAAATTATAACCAATCAGAAAATCGAGTATAAATTTATTCTGCAAGACTGAAACATGTGTACATCATTTTCTTTAAGTAAATTGTTTCTTTGCTTAAAAATATACAGGGAGAGAAAAGATGATTGTAAATAGAAACGAACTGGGTGACAATTGGGTTTCAATGTACAAGGACCGTGTCTTCTGATGATTAAAATGATGTGTCGTCATCATCATCGTCCAAGTAATGCATGTAATTGACCAAGAAATGGAAGTACATGAGTTTTTTAATTGACAGATTTATAGAAATTCCCGGCTCACCAAATTAAATGGAAGAAAAATAAGAGGAATTGGATGAAGCATCCATTATCCTGACTCCCCCAGAACATAACTGACATCCAAGCAATATATATGGGAGGGTACTAAAGTTTAATTTTTGGCAAAGCCTAATAAAACCATTTTCCAAATATGATGTATAACAGCCAAAACACTCTTCCAACAGAAAGGAACTTGAGCGTCAATTTGAGCGCAAAACTGCTGAGAAAAATTAGTGATGCATCATTACCTTCACAAAGAGAAACTTCTGAACAGAAAACTCAAATTGGTGATAAAATAAGAGATAACCAAGAGAAAATGTGCAAAGCAGTTTAAACTTAATATCAGAATTTTCTGCCATAGCACGAAGCTTAAATGATGTATAAAGGCAAGAGAAGAGCATAACTTCTTTTCTGTTCTCTCTTTTTTTTTTTTTTTCCTGTTTTCTCAATGTGCAGTTAGAACTCTCCAAAATTCTCATGATAGTAGAACCACGAAATTTGCATAATTGTATTCAACTTAACTCATTTCAACTCCGGTCACTTATGTAAAGCCAAAAATAATAATAAAAATAATGATATGCCATGCTTGATTGAAAAGCTAAAAATGACCTTGAGCTAGACAATAAAAATCAAGATTAAAAAAATATATATTGAGTCCAAAATTTGCACTAAGAGTAAGTGTTATAATTGCATCATGTCCAGATTAATGCACCAAAAATGCAAAGAACAAGACTCTATACACACATTCCCGGACGTAATTGTTTAAGTACTTCACATTCGTCGCATAGCAAGTGCAAAAGCATATTCAAATATTTATGAAATTTAAAACTTTGAAGTTAAAATTTGTAAAGCAGAGATGAACTCCTGCTTCGCTAGCATAAATAGTCTATTGTTATGTAGAGAGGTGATTCATACCTGATTTCTGAGAACCTCCTCTTGTCTTTCCTTCGATGGTAAGGGCTGAGCTACATGTTTTGCATCAACATGCTTTTGAGCAAGATGTTTAAACTTTGCATAGAATTCTGCTGTGACCTTTTCTTGGGCATATGCCCAGATCCAATATGGTAAACCCAGCATGCACTGTTACTTTGGATACAAGATACCGTGGCATTCTTTTGTGAAAAGGCCTGTTGAGTATCTTGCAGAAAAAATTTTGTCTCTTTACCTTCTGTTTTAATTGTATTCACAACTACACCTTCCGTAGGAACAGATTCCAGTGGCTGAACAGCAAGAAAAGTGGACTCAACCTGGTTCTCAGTCTTCACACTAACATTCATTGCTGTGTAGAATTCACTTTTTCCACCATAATGTTCATATTTGGTTGGGTGAATAGTTTTGAGAAGCTTTGAGGGAGGCTCATCTTCAGTAGAATCATAGGGCAGAATCTTTTCAACTGAATAACTGTACCAGAAAGGAAGGTTGAGATAAATGTAAAAACAAGGAATCATATGGTCAGGGAAAACAATGCTCAAAAAGAATCTTAAAACTCAGTGTAGGGTTTTCAATACCACAAACTAAAAGGTTGACTTCGAAGAAAATTCTCTAGATGCACATCAATATCCTAGCCATCAGGAGACATAGTTCCTGTTTCCCAGTGCTCTTCTCTGGAAATAACAAGAACAAAAGAAAAAAAAAAAGGTCCACATGTCCAGCAATTTGATTTGATTAATAAACCCAGCACTTCCCACTGTTTAACCTAAAATCAGATGACACCTTTTTACAGACAACATGAGATCAGAATCAGTGAAAAACTTATGAAGATTTTGCTGCACACAGCAAACACTGAAAGCATTAATTAGAGTTGTTCTCAAGATGACATCGTCTAAAATTTCATCAAGCAAATTAGCGGTTGAAGAACATCTGACAGCAGTAGTGGCATCCAAAACAGTAGGGAGTTTATCTGCCAAACTAAGCACTTTTATAACTGGCATGTGAATTTAGAATGAGAATGCAAAGATCATGTATTTTTATGATCTCAATCTCAATCAATTTGGAAATATTTAATGCATCCAGAAACCTAAACCTTCTGCCAAGTTTAGTTGTAGTTGCAGTAAGAGATGAAAAGACAGGACGAAAGGCGGTGTTTACTCCAGATAAAGACAATCAAGTGAATAATATAGAAATATGAAGCCACTCACTTAAAGAAATCAGGACGAAGCATAAATCAAACCTCTATACTGCTGAGTACGAAAAAAGACCTATTGCATAAATAAAAACTTAACAAACATCTAAGAGCAAGTGGTTGTTACCTAATCTCATTATGTTTTCTGTTTCCAGTAAACCAAATAAGCAATCTTGTACCAGGTAAATCAATTTCATATTCCGGAACAGATACACAAACCAAGTATAACATTGACTTGAAGATATACTGTATATTTATAATTACATCAAGCAAACTTCACCTTTGTCAACTATTTTCTTCACAAAGTCCCCACATTAAGGCTGGAATGAATATCCACTTGAAGATAAGAATCACTCATCCTCTATTCAAACTAGGTGTAAATATCACCATTCATCAAATTCTGTAGATGTGACTAAATGAAGTAACTAAAATATCACAGGAAGAGACTTGGTTCTGTAAACCGAATTTTAAATCATGTTTCAGACAATATGAGCAGACAATATGAGTGACCTCAAGTATAAAACCAACTTTATATCTGGTTGAAAATGGATGGGGTGGGGGGGGGGGGGGGGGGGGTGTGGTTTGGGGAACTTATGAAAGAATCACTAAGAATATTCTGAGTAGGAATAGGATAATCCCACTAGCTTGGAATGTTGGAAACTTCAAGTTACATATAAATATCTCATAAAAGGCAAATTACCTTTCATCATCATCTTCCCAGAGGTAAGTGTCCTCCTGTTAGATTTTCACACAACATGGACAAGAATATAAATTATTACAATAAGATCAATAAAAGAAGTAACAATTTCACCTATGAAAGACAAAATACAACAGAGGAAAAACACACAATGAGAAAGCCGTAAATGGAATCACTAACAATAATGCATATGTTATAAAATGGATAAATACCCAGCCCATCAAAAAGAATGCAACATCAATCACATTAGAGCTGAAACAGTTAGAAAAGCTAATGCTAAATTATGAAATTGGTAATTAGGTACAAAGATATGGTTTTTGAGACGCATAACTTTTGTTATATTAATGGTCTAAACAACTAACTACTTATACAGTCTAATGAGCTGATCAGCAATTATCTCCCACAAAGGCAGACCAACTTCTGCAATTTTTCCAGTTCTCAGCATTTTGTATCCTTGTGTGTGCAATATTTCCATTGCAGTATCACATTTTAGTTATTTTGGTCGTCAAAACCTCATATTCTATGGATTCTGAATAACATTTCCACATTCATTCTTACCGTAAAATTATTGATGCCAGTCAATTTTTTTTTGCAAAACCTCAGTTGTTTAAGCAGGAAGCATGTCACACATAATATTGCATTTTTCTTCAAAATTCAAATTCACTACTGATCTATCTTTCAGGATATACCTGGAAACCATGAGACTTTGCTCCAAGAAATCCAGAACAAGTGGCTGCACCACAGAGGCATCGAACTTTGGCACCTCCATACCATTCAAAATTGTTGTCATATCCCAGTTCAGTTCCAACAGGAATGTCTTGCTTTGCAAGTATTCCAACCCCCCTTATTTCCCCAAGAACATTCCACTGTCTTGTCTCACAGTTTGGTCCGCTGCAAACTAAAAGAAGAATCAGTCAATGTTAACTTTGACCAACTGATATAAATAAGGTGCCTATGAATGACTCACAGAAAAATATTGATTGTTTTCCCCTACTTGTGCTCTCACCTAAGTGGCTCACCATGAATGATTTATAAATTGAGCACAGCTTCCCTTGATAGTGGCATCAATGGATTTAGAGGCATTGAGACAAATGATGTATGCAACCATGAGACCTGCATCAAGCCAATAAAAAGATGGAACTGGGATTTCTAGAAAAAGAAAAATGTTAAAAGATCGCCATAAACTTGCATCTGATGAACTGGTTATCTACCTTGAATTTCATAGAGTTGTGACCTTCGCCTTTCTTCTCTCCAAGATATCAGTTCACCACAGTATTCAATAACAAACTGTCCTGCCTGCAGCATAGGAAAAACCAACCGACCCAACCGCGCCCACCACCCCCAACCAGAAAACAAAAGTTAACGAAATATTGATAAACAAAAAGATTCCAACATCCCACAACTTTAAACAAAAACAAATAATAAACCAGAAAATGCTACTACGTCTATAAAGATACAATAAGTAAAGAAAATATCTAGCATTGTCGTTCAACATGGTTAATTGATCTTATCAAAATCAAAGAATCCAAAAAAACTAACAAAAATTCTGTATGACTGAGAATATATGCTACTCTGGTAAGTAGTACCTTTATGTTCTCAACAGCCAAAAGACCCCACCCACGGCCTTCAGTTTTAAACAACTTCGTTTTAGCATATTCACACTTCTGAAATCTCTGTGAAGCAGTTAACAAAGTGAACAAGTAAACCAACATAAAAAGAAGATACAATTAGACGGGCAGAGACAGAAACGTAAAAGCTCGTCACTTAGAAATGTTCCTGAGTAGGTACAGCCCAGTCCCATATTATGCAAGTAAATGAAGTAATAAAATTCCAAACAAACACGGAAGAAAAAGGTTACATACATGAATTTATGAGTGAGTATCAGTTCTTGAGAATCCAAAAGGAACTGAAGCAAAGTCAAACCATTATCATATGGTATTTATCAATTAAACGAAACAAACTAGAGAGACATCACTAGAAAAAATTGAGAACAACAAATTAGCCAATAATATGTGATTAAAAATTTCTATAATGAATTGCGCCATACACAAAACTGATTCCTGCCAAAAAAGAAAAAACCCACAAGGACAATAACCAGACGTACATTCAGTGCTGGTTAACACATTCAAACACCGGTCTCCACAAGCACTTTCAGGATTATTCGGATCGAATTTGCAAACACAGATAGCAATGTCCTCTTCCTTCTGCTTTTTGGGCCTATCAATGACAAAATCAAAATAGGAAAATAAAAAATTGTTAATTTTGACGGATTTTTTTAGTAATTTTGATAAATTTGAAATTTACCGAGAGAAAAAAAAAACCTCCGATCATACAACGGATAGAAAGAAGTATCGAACAACTTACTTCCGATTTACGAGCTCCATTTGATAAATATGTTCATATGATGGAAGGTCTTCGCTCTGTAGATTTTCCGAAGGAAATTTTTGCATTAATTACTGATTGGAATGCATAATTTCTCGTAAGTTGGCATGAAATCGTTCTTCGCCATGCAAGCTTTGAAAGAAGAAACATAAAATACATATTACGTGGTTATATAGACCAATGGACGACAACGCTCCTATCTTTTTCTTTTGTTATTTTCCCTCCCAGCTAAAATGGGCTTTCAACGAAAATAGTTGAATATTTAAGCCCGTTAACTAATCTAGTTTGACTTAAAATCTTTTTATATTTGAAGTCAAAAATTCAATATCTCAACAAAATTACTCTTACAAATGAGTTGATGAATGATCTCCTCGATGAAAGATTAGTATAATAAGAGTTGCTTTCGATGAATTATTTATTGAAAAAAAAACAAATTTTATTAAAAAAATAATTATTTTTATATTATTCGTTTGATCTTAAATATATAAAAAAATATATAGAATTCAAACCATAAACATAAATAGGTTCGAAAATTAGGTCATTTTCTTCAAAGGGAAAAAACTAATTAAAAACTCATACAAGATTGTATTTAAAGCTTACAAGTTTTAGTTTAAATCAAATATTGGTTTGTGTGCGTATTGTGAATTGAAAAAGTATACAAAATTTTGGCTATAATATTTGATGCAAATCGCAGCATTTGAATTAATTATTAAAGAAGATGAATGATTTTTGAATTTTTTTTAACATGAAACTAGACTACATTAACTCGATGATTCATTGAGACGATTCAAATAATATTGTAATAGTTCGACAACATTCATTAAGTTAGTTTAAAAAATCAATAGTGTTTAGTGTTTAGTGTATTTTAAATTTTTTTTTGATGAACATAACCAATTCAGAAAGGTGATAAATTCAGTGTTATGCAATGCCTAAAGAATACAATAGAACATATACAAATGAATAAAATTTCCTATGCATCTCTTGTTGGGAGTTTGATAGACGTCCATACTTATTGTTGGAATATTGGGAAGGTGTTAAAGTAATATGCTCACTTATAAAAAGTTAGATAGCTTGGAGGTCATTAGATATTGAAATTCATACTATATTGAATGTATTGATCCTAGAAAGTCTACTTTTAGTTGAAGAAGCAATCTGGTAAAAGAGTGTAAATCAGTTTGTAATTGCTACATTTATCCTGGAAGAAGAATTTGTAGCATGTTCCACATTGGAAGAAGAATTTATAGAATGTTTTAAGACCATGATTCATGGAAATTAGCTGTCGGACTTTATTTTGGGACTTAAAATTATCGATAGCATTGACAAGTTTTTAAAAATTTATTGGAATAATTCATCAGTAATATTTTTTTAAAAAAACAATAAGTATTTCAAGGGTGTTAAGTATATGCAATTGAAATATATTTCTCTTAAAAAAACAAGTTCAAAAACATAAAGTATCAATTGAATATATTAGCATTAATCTTATAATTGTAAATCCTTTAATCAAGGGATTACCTTCTAAGTGTTGCACATATTGAAAAAATGGATATTGTAAAAAATTTTTGAATATTTTATGAAAGTTATTAAGATGTTAATATGTTATTGAGATATTATAGTAAACTATTATTAATCTTTTCATTTATAAATCACGTTAAGCAAAAAGCTCGTATCATAGTACTCGGAGGGAACTTAGTTGATATGACGACTTAAAACTACCATGACTCATATTAGTTTATATTTAATTATGTTATTATAGAGTGACCAATTTATGAGAAATTTTAAGTTAAAATTTTATATTGTATTTTGTCTATTAAACCATGAAAATTAATTTTTTTTACTTAGTTAAGTGAGAGAATATAAGATAATTATTTAATTCGAGTGCAATATAAAATAATTACTATAAAAATTTGGTCCAAATGCAATAAAATACAATTAATTGTTTTATATTTTTTATGAATGTTGATTTTGCTAAATAAATAACGGCTAATTTTCTATTGATTAAGATTAGAAAATAACATGAAATGATTAACACATTAATAGGATGCATCTTTTCAAATTAAGAGAAAAGCAATCATCTCTCTGCCTGTAAAAGAAACATTAACAATAATAAAATTTTATTGTTTATGAATTACTGTTATTATATTAAAGAAAAAAGTTAAGAGAGAGAATAACTTATTTTTATCATTTTATTATTTAAAAATAAATATTTTTTTATAAGAAAATATCTATGAAATAAGGTATATACTTTAAATTACTTTTATGAATATTAAAATGTGTGAAAAATCATAAAGTCTAAATTTTTGTATTATTTATTTATAATTATTTAGCATAATGTTAAGATTTATGAATTTTTATTTTATTTATTATTGTTAAGAATTAAAATTACAATTTATCAATATATTAATTTGTATTGTTTATATATATATATATATATATTATTTACTTATATATATTAATTTATTATTGTTATTTAATTTTAATAATATTTTATATCAATTTTTTATTACCTGATAATAATGAGCGAGGATGGGTCCTGCTTCAAAACAGGTACGAGATGAGGACGAAAAAATTCTTTTTAAAATAGAAATGGGCCGACAACGGGAATACTGCTTCAACGGGTGATTGTCTAAAATTCTATATGATTTCTTTGGTTAATAGATAGATTCCTTAATTAATAAATAATTATCTCACATTTAATAAATAGTTATCACTTATTTAATGCGGTTACCCAATTTTAATTAATGGACAGTGATTAGTTCGTACATGTACATGTTACATGTACGTGGCACTTTTGGCACTCGAACGACTATTCTTGGTGCTCTGCTCTTGATATTAATATTTTTGAATAATTAATCCTCAGGTATAGAATGAATGGAAGAAGGAATTGTAGATATCTTAGTGCTTGGGTTCTCAGTTAGACTCCCAATAATCATAATCACGCTTAAACTGGATCTTGACCATATTATAAGAACTATTAGTGAAAAATTAAATAAATTTGTATGTATGTATGTATGTATGTAAGTTATGGACATAGATGCCGGATAATATACCAGTTGTAAAAAACCAATTATTCTCTAAATTATTAATCCAAAATAAATGAATAATTACCACTTAAATTGTATTGAGTCATGTTATCGTGTATGTGGTTGTACAATGCATCTCTTCAATTTTTTTTTTTATTGCAATTTTCAACCCTCTTATTATAATTCACAATTTTTTCGTTGTGAGTTTTAATCTTTCGGTAATTAAAAACTACAATAAAAAAGTTAAAAATTTTATTAAAGAGTTAAAAGATTGTAAAGAAAAAATTAAAAAAAAAATGTTAAGAGATATACCTTGCATCTTTTGTACCTTTATCCTAGTGATTCTATTCTCTTTTTTTTTTTTTTTTTTGCGTACAATATAAGTTGTCCCAAATTTAATGTAGTAGTTTATTTGATAATATGGGAGATTTGGACAGCAATTTTTAAAAAGTAGGGAGGAGTTGCTTTCGAAAAGCAGCCTATGAAATAATTCAAGATGATGTTTGTGGTCTATTTGGCATTGAAGTGTGTTAGACTTTTAAATTACAATTGAATTGCTTAATAATAGAAGCATTAAATATTAAATTTTAGTAAAAAATGTGTGGGTCTCACTAAAAATTAGTTTAACATAATACATTTTTAATTTTACTCTCAAAGTTGATTTGAATTTATAATAACTCCTATTATAACTTTGTAAATTTAATAAAAATAGAATTTTTTTTTGGTTATAAATCTTAATTTATCGTTAATAATTTTATTGTATTTTATTATTATGTTACATATTGATATGACATATTAAGGTACGAATGAACTTTTTTAAATTAATTTAATTATTATTATTATTATTATTAAATTGAGATATGTATAGTAATAACTGCATATAATTATAGGTTCTCACAATACTTTTAATCTTAAAATTTATCAATTCCACAATACTTAAAATATTTATTTTTAATATCAAGTGACAATAATCTCAAAATGACTCCTACATTATATTTAATCGACATAAAATATTTATTTTTAATTTTAAATTATAATAAAAGAGAAATCTTTTTTTTTTTTACTTTGAAATATCCGATAATTCACTAACACTCTGCATAATTATTTAGTTAATTAAATAATAGAAACTTTTTTTTCAAGAAGTCTCAACAAAATGAGAAAATATTATTAAATAAAATTAAAAAAATACACTTAAGTAGGGCAAACATAACTAATTTTATTCTTAAAAAAATCACGAATAAAATATGATGAAAGAATAAAGGAAAATTTGGATGCAAATCAGAAACCAAAAAAATTATAAATAAAAATTAATTAAATCGATTATGACAAAAATAATTGACATTCATTCGAAAATGTAAAAAACTAACCAACAATCAATTATTGTATTATTTTTTTAATTTTTTTATTGTTCTAAAAAATTGTATTTGATAACTTTTTTTAAAATTTGGATGTAAGTTACAAATAAAATATATTATTTTTAATAATAGGAAAAATTCTTTTTAGTTTTAACAAATTTTTTTATGCGATTTTAATCAATTCTATTGATAATAACAATTCTAGATAAAATTTTAAGATAATTTACAGAATTTTAAAGCATATTCGGACCAAATGAATGATTCCCCCTTATATATTTTCAATCGAAATATGAGAGAAAATGATGTTGAAATAATGGATATTATCGGTGTAATGCATTAAAATAGTAAACGATTATGACTAATAATATAAGTGGCTGGAAGAAATTATTCATAGTGTGCCTGCCCATGATTATGCAAAGTTAATATATATATATATACACATGTTACTTTATTATTAGCTGCAGTATCAATTTCTTACTTTATTATTATCGGCAAATGATATCGATACTTTTATATATATATATATATATAGATAATGTTGATTACAAATATTTTATATTATTTAGTTGACTTTAATAAAATTATTTAAAAATTATAAAATATTTAATTTTCACTTAATAATAACTGTTTTATAAAAATAGTTTCAAATTATTTATAATGCAATCAACCACAAATAAACAAATTAAATAATAATTTACGGTTATTTATTATTTATTTTTGTGGTTAATAAATAATGTATTAAAGAATCATTCCGAAGACATACATGTATTTCTTCTACACTACTTGCTAATCCAATCCGAAATATTGAATGTTATACAAGTGATTTAATTTAGTCATAAATTGATAATTTATCATTAATATAAAGCATTTATCTACTAAATAATTACCATTTTTTTATTTGGAATAATAAATAAGAAATGGGATGGAGGAGAATATTTGCTTCTGGAACGCATGGGGTTCCGCAAACAAAACAGCCAAGGTGAGCCGAGCTAAAGCCAGGGCAGGCGGAGGCAGAGGAATCCCAAAGAATCTAACAGTAGTAAAAGCTAGGCTGTTTTATTTGGTTAACCCGAGGTCCTTTCTACATGCTCGATTGTCTTATCCATGCGGCGTATTCCTAATTTATCAAAAATAAAATAAAATAAAATAAAATCTTAATATTATCTTGCCACCTCATATGACATGGCATTCTTCAGGCTGACGGGAAGGAAGGGGAATTCAAAAATTTTTAAAAATTAATTGTGACATTTGATTTAAATAACACATTCATGTATTATACTTTTCAAAATTAATTAATTAATTAATTAATTAAGAATAAATTAAAAACAGAAAAATAAATTGAAAATTAAAAAATAAAAATATTCCCCGTTCCGTTCTTCGCAAAAACATTTTACATATCACGCCGCAGAGGACCGCCATCGCCAAGATCTCTCTCTGTTTAGTTAATTTTATTATAAAATCCCCGAAAAACCTGGCTCTGACCCCGGAATTTATCGTTCAATTACCGAGAAACTGAGTTTAAGTTTCTTATATTTTGCGGGGTTAGACTTTTAGTTTTATTTATAAATGTAATGAACAGAAGAAACGCTGAGAAGTTCAAAATCTTCGACTCAGTTCCTGCGTAGAAGTTAAACAAGCATAAAGGAGTGTGAAATCGTCGCTCATGGCAAAGCGCGTATACGAAGTTTGGAAAGGCAGTAATGTAAGAGGGCTATGCTACTTTTTGTTTTTTTTTTTTTGAGCTTTATTTGGTTTTAACTTTCAATGTATTTTTTTTTCCGTCTGGGTATGGTCTAGATTTGTCTGCTTTTTTGATGAAATTAGTGTGTTTTAGTTTGGTTTACTGTGTTGCTCGGTGTGTGGTTTGAATTGGATTCAAATTAGGTTTTCTCATTAAGGTAAGTTTATGTGTGAATACTAGTGTCAGTTTAAGTTTCTGCTTGGCTGCTGAGAAAATGGAGGAACAGGAATGGGAATTTTGAAGGTATTTGATTGCTTTCACTGGTTGGTTGTTTTGTATTTCAAGAAACGGTGGTGAACCATTTAAGAATTAGTTCTCTTTTTTTTTTTTTGAACTTTTTTTCGTTTCAGATCAACAACTAATTACTGAAAGAAAAGTTACTTCTTGATTTCTGCTTTAGTATCAAGAAGCAAAGGTTATTGATGAGTTAGTGCGTTGTCTGATTTGAGATCAGTAATATTACTATGATAACTAGGAAATTAGTTTAAATGGATAATTTTGATAGCTACAGAGCAAGTATCTTGCTTAATTTTTTTTTCTTGAAATCTTGAATATCGTGAGGTTTGCGGGGTCAATCATTGGAGATTAACCAGAAAGGTTATTTATTTTATTATTTTTAAGTGCTAAAATGAATGAATAGGGTAAAAAGTTGAGGATAGGGATAGAATATAAACTTCTGGATGGCAAATGAATGACCGTGGCATCAAAGGTTGGGTTGTGGATTAGTTATGTTGAGCTCAGAATTGAAACTCAGTTGTAGTGGGGTGAGGAATTTGGAGGGGTGTTGTTCTTGGCGGCAGGCATGGCACTAGTATGGTAATATCAAAAGCTGAATCTCAGTTGTAGTGCAGTGAGGATTTTTGATGCATGTGGTCTTGTTGGTTCAATTGTGTGGTGCTTGTTAAAAATGCTTGTGCTGCGAGTATAGTAAATTTGCCAAAAAGATTGTCTTTTAAAATTTGGATGCAAAAATTTAGAAGAGGATCATGTTGATATTTTACCAAGAAAATGAAAATAGGACGAAGTTATTGAGGATATGGGTGGAATTCAAATTTTGGTGTGAAAATGAATGGCAGTTGTATATAGGGTTGGGTGGTGATTTTATTTTGTTGAACTTGAAGTTTCTAGATGTAGTGCTGTAAGGATTTTCATGCAGGTGTTGTGATGAGGTAGTGATAGTGATGAATGCATGGTTGTTATGTGTAGGGGAAGTGGGGTAGCTTTGAAGCTTGATGTTGGTATGATGTTCCCATCATATTAGTTACAATTTTTTTTTTCTTTTCTTTCTATAGTTTCAAGAAATAATTGCGATAGTTGGGCCTTTTTCAAAGTCAATTTCACATCATAATGAATAATTTTTTATTAATTTTTTCTTGGATACTAGACTCGATCTTACACTTTTCCTTTTGAACTTTAAAATTTCAAAAAATCATGATACATGATGTGTGAATCAAACTTTAATTTCAAGTAACTGCTTTGAACCTCATATTATACAAATTTTCTTATGATATATTGTGATTATTCTCTATGACTGACATATTTCCTTCCTGAGGTTCATGCCCTATTGCATCAGACAAAAATAATGTTCTTCACAATAAACAATACGAATGAACTTTGGTCATAGATGGAGATATTATAAAAGAAACTGTTAATAAGGCTGTTTTGATATGTTTGCTTTGGCATTTTTGGTTTGTTTTGATTGTAAAGGACATGATGTGATTACTCTGTGTTAATTATTCGGAGATCAGCTTGGTCCTCATGAAAGAAAATCAAAGAGAGGAAAAGAAATGATGGGGATGTATGTTTACCATTGTCAGTTCTAGTACTGTAAACCATTTTTATTTATACTTCTCAAGGCATGAAATCTTAGTTTTTATTGAGCTTGATTTACAATAAAAGGAATCTCTGTTTGGGTGTGAATAACCGTTAGAGAATGTATCATTTATCTCAATTTGGTGCCTTCTCCTTGTCTGGTGTGAAGACTTGATTCTTAAGAAACAGTCCTTAATGAGAAAAGTGTCACTCAAAAGTTCTAAATGAAGTCTTTTTGGGGTGGGTGTGAATATAATTTATTTTTGGGGCAATTAGATTTCAAAATGTTGGTACGACAACTTCTGAGGACTTGTGAATATGAAGTAGAAGTATTTGAAGGAGAATAATTTTCACATGATTAATGACATAGTCTTAGCAAGTTGTTAACATTTGAGAACTGTAAATCATTGTCATGGAGCTGCTATAATGAAAGTCTGTATACAATTTGAAAATTAGTGTCTTGGAAGTCCTACTGGTATAATTGTAACTAATTCAGTGAATTCTAGTATTCATAAAGATGGTATCTGGAGGCTCTTCTCTTTTGTTTTGCTTGACATAAGCATATATTCTTTGTAATGCTATGAATTTTATGAAATTTGCTACAAGGGGCAAATTTTTTATATTACACTGCTTGTTGGGTGGACAGATCATCTTTATCTACTTGTCAGTGACCTTTAGAGATTTGATTGTTTGTTCTAGCTTATTGGTCATACAATACTTCCGTGATGTTGGGCACAAGGTCCAGAAGGTGTAGAATGTTGCAGTATTCTAAACGTTTATCCATATCATACAACCTTAGATATCTAAGTAGCCTTCACCACATAAACAATTTAATGTGGGATCTACTGAAGGCTGATATAGTTGAATAAGGTTTTATAATTGAATTTCCAGGATAATGTTAGCACATAGTTTCTTTTAGCATCCTTCTGAGTTGGTGGGCTTAAACATGAGAAATGATATCATATTCTCTGTGGTAATTCCTATCCACCTAGTTTTTGAAACTATAATAGATTTTGATTATCATTTTTTTTAAAAGATATTTTTGAAATGGAGGGACGGGCAAAGTTTTAATTTTATAATGGTATAATGGATTCCATAGGACTAATGAAGAAAGCAAGAAGAGGTGGGTATATTATTCTATTGTCATTAGACATGCAGTTGACACCCCAACTTATAGCTGTGTGAGAGCATGTGAATCTGATTTGCACATGAACATGGTTTAACACTCTGATGAGACGCTCACTGTTGCCTTCCCAATTTTCAACTTAATGTAGCCTCTGTATAATCTTTGATGAGGTCCCTGAACGTTAGATGCTCGCTTGTCTTATTCTACGAGTGCTACAACCTTTGTTTTGCAACAGAACATGCTGCCTTGTAAACCACAATTTAGGCTTCTTTCATCAACTTTCATAAGTCTGCAAAACTATTTTGACATCTTGTTTCCAATTAAAGTTAATTAATCTTCAAGGAATTCCAGGGCCAGAAGAATAGATTGGATTCTTCTTTAGATAACTGTCATCGATGAAAAATCATGTGTAGAAAACTTTCTGATGCTGTAATGAGCCTTTTTAAACTTTTATACAGGCTTCCCAATGCTGTGAGAAGACCACTATGAAAATCATGCATTGCATTGTTGAATCACTTGCAACTTGAATCTCTGATGGGAATAGAAAGATAGCATTGTCTGACTGGTGGCAGCCTCAATGGCATGTTTTCATGATAGCTGACTGTTGTTAACAGCAGGGATATGTTTTCAGAAATATGGGTTGGCATTATGTTTTCTTGTGTACAGTTTTCCAAAGTGACGGCCCCTTACACAAAAACTTTCGGCATTCTGCAGCATACTTTTACATCCTTCATGCACTTGTGGAGGTGCCCCGTTCCATTTTTGAATGTTCTTGTGTTTTCTACAATTATGTCAGCAGGATCTTGGTTGACTTATATTGGTGTAACAAGCACTGCATTGATCCAGAAAATTCTATGAAAACCATGTGCATAACATGCATATTTTGTTGTTGGTTATGGATGCCAAAAGTTGATAGATAATATGCAATCTCATAGTTTATGTATGGAGATGCTTATAAGTTCATGAAGACTAATGAATAGCATATTACTTCTCTCAGGCCGCTCTATGTCAATCAGTGTAAGGGTTTTATGTTTGTCAACTGCATTATATGGTGAATGGCAGTTAAAAAGATAACATTCTTATGTAAGGAGCAAGATGACAGATCTAGTCTCCTTTCGGCTTTCATTTTCTATCCGAATTTCTTGCTGCATCTTTTCATTTGTAATGACTTAATATAACAGGTTTTTTTTTTTCCTTCTGTTTTTAATTTTATTTTTATCCACTGTTGCAGAAATTTCTCCTTGGTGGGAGGTTGATATTTGGCCCAGATGCTCGGTCATTGCTTGTCACATTATTGCTGATCATTGTTCCAGTTGTTGTCTTTTGTGTATTTGTTGCAAGACACCTTCGACATGAGTTTTCATCACATAATGCAGGATACACAATTATGGTGGTAGCAATTGTTTTCACTATCTATGTTAGTCCACTTTATCCCTGGGTACTTGCGCTTCATTTTACTGTTTGAATGTTATATAACTTTCTGTGGTCAAGTATGTTTACCTGTGGATAGATGACTATGTTCATCTATTGTTGTTGACTAGTGTTTGATAATGTTAGGGCTTGCACCTTGATCTAGTGGCAGAGTTGGCATGTCAATCGTTTTTTGTTGGTTGTTGTAGACATTTCTGCATTTTAATATTCTGTGCTTAAAATAAAGTGGTGCACTTTAATGGTCCAAAGTCATATGATAATCCTACCGTTTGGGGATTGTTTGTACTTCTAGTTGGAGTGTAGGGTTGGATACCTCGAGTGGACTTCTATCTGTTACTTACAATTGAAATTTGCTTAGATTAGGTGCTTCCATCTTATTTTTTAGATCAAGATGCCCCAATTCGGTGTTATTCGTTAGTCTATTACTAGCAACTTTTTATTTTTTATTTTTTTGTAAATATTTTCTAATTTTCAATTTTTTTTAACCTTTATTGTTATCTGTTTTAAGTCCCTTGTTGATTTCAATAGGTATTGGGCCTTCTTTTTCTCACATCAGCACGAGACCCTGGTATCATTCCACGAAATTTACATCCACCAGAGGAGGAATTTCGATATGATTCTTCTGTGTCACTTGATGTTGGGGGAAGACAAACACCCAGCCTCCAGTTCCCTCGGACAAAAGAAGTTATGGTCAATGGCATTCCTGTACGGGTGAAGTACTGTGACACTTGCATGCTTTATCGTCCTCCACGCTGCTCGCATTGCTCCATTTGCAACAATTGTGTGGAGCGCTTTGATCACCATTGCCCTTGGGTGGGCCAATGCATTGGACTGGTATGCTTTTATTCAAGCAAATAAGATTGAATTTACAACTTGTACTTTCTTCTAGACATTATATTGGTGCTTGTTTGATTCTCTTATTTTAAAAGAAGAGATGTACAAAGATGTGTGAAGATGTCAACAAGTCCACCAAGAAAGGCCTTTAAATATTGTTAAAATCTATACAAGTAAAATAATCAGCTGTCCAAAGCAACAATATAGGATCTATAGGACTTGGATAACTCAAAACAAGAGAAATATTCCCAAAATTTACAAAATTAACCCAAAAACCTTTCCCAATTCAGATGAATGAAAAAGAAAGAAGAGTCTTTAAATTCCTTAGTAACTTGTTTGTTTCTCTTAAGGAAGTGTTGGTGGCATGAATCTAATTGCTTTGTCCATTTGCAGCGCAACTACCGTTACTTCTTCATGTTTGTTTCTTCGTCAACCCTTCTCTGCATGTACGTGTTTGCCATGTCAGCTGTGTACATCAAGATTCTGATGGATGATTACCATGGCACAGTGTGGAAAGCAATGAAAGAGTCTCCTGCATCTGTCATACTAATGGCCTATTGTTTCATATCCCTGTGGTTTGTTGGTGGACTAAGTGGCTTCCATTTGTATCTTATTGGCACAAATCAGGTCAGATGATTTCTCATGTTTTCATTTCTTTTGGCTATAACATTAGATCATTTTAGATTAACTAGTTAGCTACTGTTGTTGCCAAGTATGAAGAACCTTTTTTAATCCCTGATCTGCAGCAAAATTATTTACAGCAGCATTCAGCTCCAGATCTACTAAAATGGTACAAAATGCATTGCAGCTGCGAAAATAGACGGCCTTGATTGCTATTTTTTAACAGACAATCTTGCTCTTCATTGGTTTTCCTGTTTGATTTTGACTGAATTTCTTATGATTGGTTTGATTTAAGATATAGAAATAATTCTTTGTTGTTAAAAATTAGGATTGTGGCAAATTTTCTTTGTTTTGAATAAAACTAAGGAATTTGCATAAACAATGAAAGAGAATGGTGACGTGGGCCAGATATCCAACCCCAAATATGCCACTTAGTCCACCAACAAACCACAAGAAAGAGGACAAAGGCAAATCTATTCAGGGGAAGCTATACTAAAATAGCCAAAATCTGCAAGGTTTACTAAAAAAATCATAAAAAACTAGTTTTAATTCTGGGAATGGTAATCTCTTCCTTATTTTGTATGTTTTTATTTATCACCGAATCATGCCATAGAAGCTTGAACTAGCAATTTTAAAAACCTAGTTCTGATTGCAAACTGTCCCTTTACATTACATGATGTGTCACTGTGACTAAAAGGTGGAAAAAATAAATTAATAGAGAAGATCATCAATTTCATGACTTTGATACAAGTAGAGGTTGAGGTGGGGTACTAGTCTTGCTAGTGGGGAGAAAGCAAAAGAAGACGTTGTTTAGGTTGCTATGCTTTCTAAGTGCCCCAAATTTGAAATATTGGCTTTATATATGTCATGGTTAGAATATTTTACTTGGTGTATGCTAGCAAATATTCTCAACACCTTGTAGTGGCAGAGCATGACAAATTTTTTTTCCTGGAATAATTTATAAATTGTAATTGATTAATGTTATCAGTATCTTCCTTGGTGTTGCAGAACTAATTTGCTCCTTGTTTTGCAGACTACATATGAAAATTTCCGTTACAGGGCTGACAACAGGGTCAATGTTTATAACCGGGGTTGTGTGAATAATTTTCTCGAAGTATTTTGCACGAAGGTAAAACCCTCAAGGAACAACTTCCGGGCTTTAGTTCAAGAGGAGGTACCAAGGCCGCCTTTACCCTGTACTCCTGAAGCAGAAGATTTGAGTGGAGATCCACGTTCAAAGGTTGAAGATGATCTAGAGATTGGTGAAGATCTATTGAAGATTTCTCAACGTCGTAACATTGAAGAAATTGATGAGGACATTCGGAGCAGAGGGAGCAATGGTCCTTCGCATAATACTGCAGAGGTAGACTCTGTTTTGGTTTCAGATATTCGAGCTCCAACTATTCAATCAGACACTAGGCACTCAAGTTGGGGAAGGAAAAGTGGGAGCTGGGAAATTTCTCCAGATGTACTTGCCAACTCCGGTGTCACTGAAAGCAGAGGCTACAGCACTCCAAAGGAAGGACGTTAATGATGGGGTGTTCAACTTGATCTTTAAGTGGGCGTTACATTAATGGTGCACAATTTCTTTCGCTGGTTTTCCTGGTTTTCTTAAGTAAGTTGACAGTGATGAAAATTTTAGGGTTAACCCATCCACGGGGAGTCAAATTTACTCCCCTGCTAGACAGAAAAGTTTGTATTAGCTTTTCATTTTGTGGGAATTCTAGCTCCTCCTGTTTTATCTTGGGAAGCAGTCAGTAGGGATGTGTGTTTGGAATTGTTTGAAAAGATGAAAGGTGAACAGTGATTTTGCCATATGATTCTTCTCTCCTTGTATTGTTTATAACATTCTGCCACCTTGGGTTTCATATCTGTTGCTGGTTTATTCTTTGTGTAAATAACTTCAGATCCAGAATTTCTGCATTTTATGGTCTCATTGATCAATATAAACTGGCTTTTAACTCTTCTGATATTTGTTTTCAACTCTTAGTCCATCTATTTTCTTATTTTCGGTGATAAAAGTCTGACTGATATTCCGCGTTCTCTTTGTTTTTGCAGCGCATAAGACTCTCTGTTTATTTGTAAAATGCAGGAACTATGTTATTGGGACTAAGAATTTCGGTTACTGAAACAACGGGTTTTGGTCATATCACGTTATCAACTAATAATGAATGCTAATCAGTTTACTGTTTACGTTATGGACGTGTCATATGAAGGAAAGCCAAGCAGCTCTTAGTTCATGGGTCGGAAGGACTGAACTGATCAACACCTAGACGTTGCCAGAATACACGGGAAGCGGTCTAGTTTTTATTTCTAATACTTCTTAAGTAATCATAGTAATAATGTATTACAATACAAAGAATAAATTTGTTTGTCGCTAACCTAGTATCCATTGGACTCCTAGTATCAATATGGTTTGCTAAAAAAGATTTACACTTTTTATTATTATTTTTTGTTTAGCTTTGCAAAAGAAAAAGAGAGAAGATGTAAGAAAGAGAATAGATTTTTGTTGTTGTTACAGTAATGGGCTTTGAAAACCAAGAAGAAAGAAAATGGAAGAAAATAAGTTTCCTTCTTGTTTTCACAGCATGTATAGCTTGCAAATAAAGACAAGAAAATGAAAGAAATTGGGATTTTCTTGTTCTTGCAGTGGGCACCTTTGCAAAACATATTTAGCGTCACTCCATTGTTGGATCCATCAATGTTGCAAAATATGTGCCTTTCCAAAAATGTATCAAGGGAGGTGAATTTGGCGTTGATCCATCATTTAAGGAAGGTAAAGAAAAATATATTTAGTGCCACCTTATTGTTGGCGAATTTGTGTAGAATTCAATCTAACTAACAAATTTATAGAGAGTTCAATTTGATCAAAAATATTATGCCAAATATAATAAAATATTAATTACATTGAAATATGATATTTTTGTATCCAAGATCTTTTCATTATCTTCTTTAAGGCTAAATGAATCTTCATTAAGATTAAGAAACTGAACAATTATAAGAATATTGAACGTAAGTTTTTTTTTATATTAAAATATTTTGAAATTTTTTTAATATAAGTAAATTGATGGATAAATATTTTGTTAAATTTATATTCAATTTACAGGCCGAATCAATAATTATTAAAATTTTCAAATATTTTATTTCAACTTCTTTTTTTCTAAGTATTCAATAGTTTTTAACCTCTCCAAAAGTTCTAATTGTATCCATAGCATTGAGATATACTGTTATAGTTGGCAAATTCAGATTCTAATTTCTTTATGAATGCTCACAAGCATGTATGATTATTAATATATTTACATTTTATCTAGTATTCACTCAAGTGAGTGTATTACATGAATTTTGATTGTTTTAATCCATATAAAGATTATTATAATTTGATTGAGAACAAGTTATAATCATTTGATTTATATACTTGGAGTATTCTAAATCCTTCAAGAATTTTTATATATAGATATAAGTGTCAAGTGACCTATATAAATAAATTGTTACTATATCTATAAGATGCATACCAAGCTTTTTTGACACCACCAAACTTATTTCAAAATTGAAACATTATGTTGCATTAAAGTCTACTAGGTTTTTTTGAAAAGCCTTGAACAATGAGTCGTATTTTATATCTTTAGTTAGGAAATGGTATGGTTATTTATTCCATGATCAAAACAAAGGATTTTAGCTGGATTCATAAAATCAAAAAGAAATCTTAAGTTAATGAAGCAAAGATAGTGAGAGAGAGACTAAATGCCATTCCTAGGCCTGTTTTGCGAGCCAACAAAATGAAGGATTCTGGAAGGTGTACCAACATCAAGTCCAAATTGTGCTCGAGCTAGCATTGTTCAACCTTGTCCGGAAGCTTGGCACCATTCATGCACCCAAGTCGTTCCCTGGTGGACAAAGTTTAGAAGCTTTACGCTAGCATTCTGTCTTAGTCACACTCAAGCCAACGACTTTCTGCATTCTTTGCCATTCATGTGCTTGACTCGCGCTTGACTTATGCTTGAGCTCATGTCAAGAATATAATATGTGTTTGATGTTTTAGGGTTTGTGTGCATTGAATTTTTTGAATTTTAGAGCTTTCTAAGTAGAGAAAACTTACCTTTGTGTTTTTTTTAAGAGCTTTACCTTTCATTCTTCTTAAGGAAAAACAAAAATTATATTCTTGTGAGTGAGATCTATTTTAGTATTTTCTCTTGAAAAATTTTCATACTTTCTTTCTTGACAAATTCAAATGTGAATTCTTCAAAGTTCTAAATAGAACTGATGGATGGAATTGAGGTTAATAGAGTGGGTTATTTGTGAATTTTATAGACGAAAAAATTTCAAAGTTCAAAACAATAGGAATAGGTAGAATGGGTTGTTTTGGGATAAATTCAAGAGTTCATATAATCGAAATCATTGATTGTAAATCTTTCTTTTTTTAATAGAATTTTGAAATGGCTCCTAGGCTTGGAGGGTTTTAATTAGGTAAAGAGTTTTTCATACTATTTTCCTTTGATACCATATTGCAATGTCCTTATTCATGTATTGCTTTTGATTGCATAAATTGGATTGGCTTGTGCTAGTCCTTAATTAATGTCTCAAGATTTATTGAAATTGTTAGATCTAGATATAGCATACAAATATGAATATGTATCTAAAGAGTTTGATATCTTTTGGTGTCTAGACTTACTTTTTTTCTAGAACTACACCTTTCACCTCCTTTCAGGTGTAGTTAAGGTTTAAACGTAGGATTTCAATTTCTTATGTTATTATTTTCATTATGTTTACATACAAATATGAATGTGTATCTAATGAGTTTGATATCTTGTAGTGTCTAGACTACATTTTTTAATACTTCACATTTGGGAGAGAAGTTAATTATACTAAATTGCTTCTTTCCATTAAGGCCAATTATGCCTTTATCTACATTTATTTATAGTTTGTAGGTTCTTAATCATCTTTTATAATTTCATTAGCTATTATAAATGGAATAAATTGTTGATGATTGTTTCATTGCAATCCCATATCTCCTATATATATATATATGTATATATGTATGTATGTATGAATATGTATATAATTTATAGATTTTTTTCTTCATTTCAAAATTCTTGTGCCTTTACATGAGCAATTGCCTCTTTAGGAAAAAATATCGCTTCAAGAATTGATGTTGTTTCAGGAACTTATGTTGCTTTAGAGATTTTTGTCACTACAAGGGCATATATTACTTTAGGAACTATTAACTCTTTTGGAGATTATGGTTCAAAAATGTTAGTATATTTATTACTTAAGCATTATTTTCAAAAACATCATAATTTTTCAATTTTTTCTTTCGTGAGCAGTATATTTTGAACCAATTGGTCTAACATGATTTTAGTGTGTGGTAAATTATTTATTTGTAGCCATTTAATTAGACTCTTTTAACATGTAAAGACTACGAAAGCATGGTGGGACCATATACTTAAAACTTCAATGTTTATGTTATGAAGTGTAAACCTAAAACTTGAAGTTCTATTTAAGAATTAACATTTGGAACTTCAAGTTTAACTCTGAAATTATTTTCAAAACTTTAGATTTTGATTTTGAACTTATTTCCAGAACTTTGTGTTCTAATTTTTAAATTCACAACCTCAGGTTTTGATTTAAAAATTGCATATCAAAACTTTGACTTTTGGATAGAAACTATATTTTAGAACTTTAGGTTTAAATTTTCTAATATTTTAGATTTATTAACTTAACAATAATTAAAATATAATAACTTATACTACTACAATCGTAGTATAGATACTGGACTAAAACCTATAGTCTCAAATGAGAATGCAAATTCATAAATGATCAAGTTACGATAGATGCAGTATAAAAGCCTTACCAAGGTTTGTAAAACAAGGCTCGTTGAAACATGCAAAGACTTGCAAATTTGATTTGAGTGAGCATTGTATTATGGAAAAATCAAAGAAAGTGAAGTTTGGCACAACAATTGATAATACTAAAGATATTACAGATTGTGCTTACCCTAATGTGTGTGGTACTAAGTCAACATTTAAGGGAGGTATGCACTATTTTGTTATTGTTGTTGATGACTTTTCGAAATGACTTTGGGTGTATGTTATGAAGACTAAGGAGATGTACTTAATCTTTCTTTAAGTAAAAAGAAAGATAATTGAGACACAAACTAGCAAAAAGATCAAACAACTCAGATCAAACAAAAAGATGGTTGAGTATCACAATCATTCTTTTTTGAAAGTGTGTCAAGATGATAATATTGTGCAATACTTTATACTTAGAAATGAACCAAAAATGAATGGGTTGGTGAAATTCATGAATCGAACATTATTAGGAATGTTTCAGGTGTATGTTGTTCAATAGTCGGTTGGGTAAAGAATTTTGTGCTGAGGCAATAGCTTTTATACGTTATCTCATTAATCATTTATCATCGACAATGATTGAAAGAAAAACTCCATAAATGGTATGGTACGGAAAACATGTTAATGATTGCTACACTTTATGTGTTTTTAGTCTCACTATTTATTATAATATGAGAATTTCTAAGTTGGATCTTAAAGACAAGAAAGCTGTTTTCATAGGGTTACTTGGGCTGAAGGTATACCGCTTTCTGTGACCAAGTTTGAGAAAAATTGTATTTACTAGAGATATTATCTTGATTAATATTTCAAGTCGAAGAAAACAAAACAACAGAAGAATACCATTGCTATTGTGAAATAAGTGGAGCAATTCAAAATCAGGTGGAATTTGAGACAACTATTAGTCCAACTAGAATTGTTATAATAGATGATGATATTCTTGTGCTAGAAAAGGTAAGTGAAAATGAAGAAGAAGTTATCACTTAAGAATCTTCTCAACAACAAGAATTAATTACAGTTAATAGGCCAAGACGTAAGATTTACAATCTACTTAATTTGCTGATATGTTGGCTTATGCACTTCAAATTGTAGATGATGATGTTTTTTTTTCATTATAAAGAAGCAGTTAGATGTCTAGAAATTGATAAATGGATGAAAGCTATAGATGAAGAAATGCAATGTCTTCAGAAAAAATAAACTTTGAGAGTTAGCTCAATTAGCAAATAATGAGAATAGAATTTTGACAAAATAAAACTAGGGAGGAAGCTACACACACACACACAAAACTGTTTCTAATTTTGGAGAGGCATATGTTAATATCAATTATATTTTATCAAACATTGTAATTGTTATACATTAAAGTCTAACAATCACAAACATACTTGAAAATATGTTAATTGTAGCCAAATATGCCATGATATTGTGAATAATCATTAAAACCTATTGCCTAAGTCCTTAATCACATTAATTTTAGCTCCAACATTTTTTATTCCATGCTTTTACTAAAACTTAAAAAAAGATTAATTTTGAATTGAAAGTCATATATTTTTATTATTTTATAATTTTTAGAGCTATAAAAGTTTTTCTCTATGTACCTCAAAAGGACGTGTGCATTAAAACAAGACTTCACCAATTTAAACATAAATATTAATCATAGTTGTCAGAGATTTAACAAGTAACCTATTTTGGTGATTGTACAATAAGTTAGAGATTTGAAATTTAAACTTGTTTATGTTAGGATATATGACTCTTTTTTAACAAAAATTTATATTTCAAGTGATTAGGAGTATCCTAATATATTTCTTGTTAGTAACTTTTTTAATTTTAGAAGAATTCCTGTTTTAATAGCTAAAAAGAATCCTTGTAAGATTTATTTGTTTAAAGTGGAATTCAACTTGTATAAAAAAAATTGAATAGTAAGATTAAAAGAAATATGTTATTAGTCACTATATATAGGAAGATTGAGATCACATATAAAAGAAAATTATACAATATCATTCACAATATAATCTCTCATAATGGATAGTTTCTAGAAAAAAAAAGGTTTAAGAAAAAAGGTTTATTGAAATTTAGTATCAATATCAAATTTATTAAGATGAAATATTAATCTATAGAGCAGACAAATTTTATTGCAACTATTGAGGTAGTAAAATTACTAGGAGTGTAGCTGTAACAATTTAATTTTTCACATAACGAATTTTTTTCTCGTCATTTTTAACGATGGTAATTTTTTTTTTCAGTATAAGAGTTTTTTATAATAAAATTACTGATAATGTAGTTATAATAATTTAATTTTCACATAATAAATTTTTCTCTCGTCGTTCTTAATGCTTGTAATTTTTTTTGTTATAAGAGTTTTTTACATAGATACTTATATTATGTAATTAGTAGTTTTTTCATTTTTATTATATATTCATTCTACAAAACTTTAGGTGAAAATTAAAAATATTCAGCAGTTTACACTATAATATTGTCAACAAGAATTAAAATTCAATGCTGTGTATCAATAATTCCATTAGTTTTATCTCTTCAAATTTGTATTCCACACTTTAACTAAAACCAAAAAAACTAGATTAATTTTTCTTCAAAAATCACATATTTTTTATTGTATTATAAAACCTTGAGAGTTCTAAATCTCTCTTAATATGTATCTTAGAGGGACATGTACACAATAAAACAACACTTCATCAATATTCAAATATAAATATCAATTGTGTACTAATTAATTTAACTGGCAAGAGTTTTTGCATGACACTAAATTAAACTCGCCCACGTTGAATTAGAGTGTTTCAAACTCTGACTCACACTGAATTGAGACAGAGTTTGAATCCACTGTTAATACTTGAATTATGCAAGAAATTATATGGATTGAACCCGCTCAAACAGGGTTTCATTCAAATTTTATCATAACTAAAAATAATAAAATCTTATATACTAGTACATGCATGGATTATAGGATTGTGTCGAATTGATTTCGTCAATCGATTCAGGTAATGCCCGGTTCTTCCAGAAGCAGCAATGTAACACACACAAAATCGTAGTAAATTAACTTATTAATTTCTGTATGCCAGAAGAGGTAAAAAAGACAAAATATATCTAGAATTACTGGCTGTTCAGTTGGATGATGACGTTGGGTTCCATTTTTAACATCCTTAATTTATTATCATTCAGCCTTATAAACTCACCACAGAAAACAAATTAAAAAAACACAAAACCCAGTTTCAAATAACTACCTATGGATTCAAACAGTATCGTTTTCATGAAACGAGTAGCAGCAGCTGCCATTGCTTTCTTCTTACTTCTTCAATCTCCTTCACCAACAAATGCTCTAACTCAGAATTCTCCAACCAGTTTAGTCGACGGTGTTTGCAGAAAAGCCCAAAATTATGCAGACTGTGTTTCAGCTCTGGAACTCGATTCCCGAACTCCGTCAGCATCTGATTTAAAAACTCTGGCGAGAATTTCTCTTGATATAGCCGTAACCAATACAACAAATAGCAAAGCTTTCATTCAAAAATTGGCTGCGAGCAACAGCACTAAACCAAGTTTAATACCAGCCCTAAAGCAATGTATATCGGCATATGAAAGTTCTGCTGAATCATTTAAGAGTGCTAAATTGGAGCTAGAAGAAGATATTTCGTCGGCAAACTACGATGCAAAAGTAGCCGGCGACGGCGCCGTGGAGTGTGAAAATGAGCTGAAATCTGGAAAGGAGGACGTTCCATCGGTTAAAGCTAGAAATTACTTTGTGAGCTTGTATAGTGATATTGGGTTTGTTATTACTGATCAGCTTGGTGGCTGAATTCATCAAGTTGTTGTTTCATAAGAGACGCATGAATAAAATTGCCCTTTAATTTGTTTCTTCTCTTTATTTTATCATTCTCGTATTAGTTAGACGCCAGATCAGTTTATACACAAAAAAATTTTATGGACGACTTGATCGATTCAAGTTTTAATTGGTCATATCAATAGTTGTTGAGAACGTTTCCACCTCAAGGAACTATGGATCATTGAATATAAGGATTACTCTGATTTTCTTTGCTTTTTCTTTTGGAAATCTTCATCCTTGAATTAAAAACTTAAAAATTCGTTATAATACCTTCCAAACATGTATATGTTTTAATTTCATAATTTTATGAGCGCTTGGAAATTACTAGCTTCCGTAGTTCAGTATAAAGTTGATATGCTAGGTACCAGATAAGCAGTAATGCCTGCAGCTGGATGTAATTAAACGAATTTAACCTCAATTAGGACCCAAACAAAAGAAATTAATTTTCTTAAAAAGGATAGATGTTTTTTTTTAAAGAAAGAAATCAGATAATATCTCAAAAGTGACTTGATGATTTTTTTCTTAATATATCTAAATTGCGACTAAGTATTATTTGTGTTCCAATTAAAAAACGAGGATACGCTTACCCTTAAAAACCTAAACAACTGTCCCAAATGTATTTTAGAGAGTGTTTGGTATTGTTATCTAGACACTCTTTGTTATTTACTTTTATTTTGGAAATGAGAATAACAAAATTAATAATGCTAGGATACAAAATCTATCTATGCAAATTAATATGGTAATACTTTATTTTCTATATGTTTTTTTGTTTTACTCCCGTAAAAAGTTTATTTTATTCTGGTGAAAATACAGCACTTATGACAATAATATAACATTTCTACATCAATTTGTATGAATTTGTGTACTTACTAATACTTGATAAAAATATATTTTTTCAGATAGAAATTGTAATATTTCACTTGACATATCAAATTAATACGAATTTGTGAATTCGATTCAATTTGTATGAATTTGTCTACTTACTAATACCTTATAAAAATATATTTATTAAGGTAGAAATGGTAATTTTTCACACGACATATCAAATCAATACGAATTTATGAATTCGAATTGACATAATTATTAAATAAATAAATATAATACAACACAATTAATAATCATATTGGATTCAAATTTGGAGTTTTTGACACATAAATTCGTTTATGACACGATTAATTATTTAAGTAATTGTAACGTATTAATTCATTTATAATTTAATAACTTATTTAATATTTTTTAAATAATTTAATTATATTTATCATGTTTTAAAAAGTATATATTTAGTTATATTTAAAATAAAATTAATTAATAGTTATATATATCATATTATAAATATTATAAAAATAAATTACGATATATAAAAAAATATTAAATAAGTGACATGATTATAATTCATTTAACTATTTATTAATGGTGCCATGTTAGAATTTTTAATTCTTAATATTATTATTAAATGGGACGAGTTCAAGTTGATCTCTATTTAACACTATACAAATATAATTCAATATGAATACAATGCGATAATTTGAATTATCATCTCTATACGAAGGTATTTCAAGAAAATAAAACTAGTAGTTTTTTTTTGTAATAACATAGTTAAAAATACCAAAATATTGTTTTCCTTGTTTTTTTTTTGTCTTTGACCAATAAGATCCTAAATCTTTATCGATTCTTGCTTTCTTGAATCCTTTTTATGAATTTTGAAGCCTTTTCCTGGATTTTTTTGCAAATCTGTACTTTTAAGTGTAAGTTTGACCTTGAAGACATTTAAATTTGAATTTTTTTAAGAAAGAAGAATCTGTAGATTATTTAGTTTTCTTTCTAGATTCTTTCAAATTGCATCAATTTGATATTAGAGCCAAAATATATGGCCCACGTACTGAAACCGCATGAGTTCTTTTTTTTAATTAATTACGAAAGTGTGTGATCTCTAATAATAATCAACATAAGGTAGAGAATTAAGTTTTTAAAATTTTTCTACATCTTAATTATGTAAAGTGTTTTTCCTTGAACCTTAGTTCTTGAAAAGAAACGAACAATGTATCTAATGCTTTAGAATTTTGGCTAAGAATTTTCTCTTAACTTTTTAAAGAAAATTCTCTATTAATTTATTCTTCTCATTATTTTTAGGCCAAAGAGGGTTTATATATGTTTCATATTTGGGCTTTTCAAATTTTAATCATGTAGAAAAGTCATTTAGTTAAATAGATTACTAATCTTATTAGTATTCCTCTTTAAATTAAATGCTATTTACTTAGTCTAATTAATTAAATGATATCATCCTAATCAAATTAAAAACCTATAATTATAATTAAATAAAAACACTTTGCCTGACTAAAATTTAATCCAATAGTTTCTAAGACAAATAAATAAACCTTTAAATATTTTGAACTTAACAATTAAGTCCTTAATATTTCATTTGTACAATTTAGCCTTAATTTCCCTATATCTTGTAGTATGTGACCTATTAGGTTCCTTCTCATTTGCCAATGGAGATGATTATAGACTTCACATGCCTAATAAATTAACAATTAATTTATCCTTAATTAACTTTTTGTTCAAGAAGTGATTTTTATAGATCAAGGTGGCGTTAAATAATGTTTAGTGACCCCAATAAAAAAAGAATATTAATTTATGAAACTTATTTCACAAATAATTATTATATGATACAATCCTTTCGCTTCTTTCTTGATGTAAAGTATGGAAAGTGTTAACTCCAATAGTCAAGATTGTAGTAATATTGTGTTAAGCAATAACTTGCAAACTAGAGATTTCAAATCTCCTTTAAGAACTCTCTCATCATGGCCGTAGGTTGATGTTATCATTTATGTAATATGTACTTAAACTAGAAAATCTTCTTTAATTATCAAGAGTGTGAATGCTTTATTGATTCATTACAACATACATATGCTTCTCATATTGTCCAATCACTATTCTATGCATAATCTCTTATTGGATAACGAAAGTATAGGATCAAAACATATAGGTATCATATAAATATCCTTTTGAAAGTTTTCATTAAGGAAAAAAAATATGACATCTATTTGTTAAATTTTGTAATCATAGTTTATTATTTTTGCAAGCATAATTCTAATTAACATAAACATGGCAACTAGCAAAGTGGTTTTATCATAATCAACTCCTTTAATTTGTTTATAAACTTATGCAACTAACCTAGCATTGTAGGTTTTGTATATTTTTATTTGTATTTATCTTATTCTTAAAAACTTATTTACACCAATGGATGTTATCTCCTCAAGTGGACTTACTAAGTTCCAAACTTGGTTAGTATACATTGATTCAATTTTGGATTTCATAGCTTTATGCTATTTTTCAAAGTTAATGTATGATATTGTCTATTTTTTTTAATAGTCATTATTCTCAACGATTACTTTATGATTCTTTTTAATAAGAAATCCATATTTCTCAAGTTCATAACGTACTCTTCTAAATCTTTAGAGTTTTTTCTTTATGGCTCTTTTAGTGATAAATGGTTTTACATTAAAAGTGATTCAATGTCCTTTCATGGTTTTTAAACATCATTAAGTTTAAGTCTAATTCCACTATCTTTTCTTGGAAGAATTTTTTTCTTAAAAGAGATTCTTTATATTAGTAGCATTTTGCAAAATAAACACCTTATATTTATTTGGGTGGTAGAAATAACATCCTTTTGTCTCCTTTGCATATCTCACAAACTTACATTTTATAGACTTTACACCTAATTAGTAGTTAATTGCTTCACATAAGCATCATAATTCCAAACTTTTAAAAATTTGAGATTGACATGTTTGACATTTTATATTTTATATAGGATTTTGTTAACAAATTTAGATGAAATATTATTTAAATGGTAAATAGTTTCTAATACTTGTCCCCATAATGATAGTAGAAGGTATGTGCCTAACATCATAGATTATACTATATCTAATAAGATATGATTTTTTTTTCAGAGATACTATTATATTATGATACTTTAGGTAGAGCCTATTGTGCTATGATAGCATTTTCTTTAAAATAATCTTAAGATGTCTATGGATTTTGTTAACAAGTTTAGATGAAATATTAGTTAAATGGTAAGTAGTTTCCAATGCTAGTCCCTATAATGATAATAGAAGGTATGTGCCTAACATCATAGATAATACATCTAATAAGGTATGAATTTTTTTCTTTAAAAGACACTATTATGTTGTGGTTCTCTAGGTAAAGCCTATTTTTGCTATAACATCATTTTCTTTAAGGTAATCTTGAGATGTCTATCATTTCATATCTTATATTGGATTTTATTAATAAATTTAAATAAAATATTATTTAAATGGTAAGTAGTTTCTAATGCTAGTCCTCATAATGATAATAGAAGGTATGTTCCTAAAATCATAGATCATACTATATCCAATAAGGTGTGATTCTTTCTTTCAGAGACACTATTATATTGTGGTATTCTTGATAGAGTCTATTATGCCATGATGCTATTTCTTTAAGATAGTCTTCAGATGTCTGTCAAGATTTTGCTAACAAGTTTAGACAAAATATTATTTAAATGGTAAGTAATTTCTAGTGCTAGTCCCCATAATGACAGTAGAAAGTATGTGCCTAATATCATAGATAATATTATATCTAATAAGGTATAATTTTTTCTTTAAAAGACGCTATTATATTATGGTTCTTTAAGTAGTGGCTATTTTTGTTATAACGCCATTTTTTTTAAGATAATCTTGAGATGTTTGTTATTTCAAATCTTATATTGGATTTTGTTAATAAATTTAAATGAAGTATTATTTAAATAGTAAGTAATTTATAGTGTTAGTCCTTATAATGATAATAGAAGGTATGTGCCTAACATCATAGATCTTACTATATCTAAGAAGATGTGATTCTTTCTTTCAGAGACACTATTATACTGTGGTACTTTTGGCAGAGTCTATTGTGCTATGATGCCATTTTCTTTAAGATAATCTTGAAACTCATAACTAAAGTATTCCAACCTTGATCAAATCTCATTGTTTTAATACATTTACCAATTTGTTTCTTTGCTTCATTTCTAAATTCTTTGAAATTTTCAAAAATTTAGATTTAGATTTTGTTAATTTAAGTGTAAGCACTTCTTAGTTATTACATCTCATGTAAGTTTTAGACTTATTAAGTTGACAACTATTATCATAACAACGTTTGATAATCATATTTTATATGAAACTTAACATTTGCCTCTAAAATAAATGATCATGACAAGAACCAAATCATCAAGTATTTTGGTTAAGTCAAACCATGATTCACAACATAAATATATTCGATGGTAAACTAGATCTTGACAAGGGCTAAGTAATCAAAAAATGAAAAAAAAAAGTTTGGTTTTGATTATAATAATGGAAGAAATGACATAGACTTAAATTATTTAGAGGAAAAATGATTTTACATATGCATTATCATTTATATTCATAAATATCATGCATAATATAACAAAATTCTACATCACATGTCATTTTTAGGATGATTATGAACTTTAATCTATAATAATTTCTTTGAGTCAAAAATGAAATTATTAAGTCATATCCTAAGAATAACAATTACAAAATATTCTAAATTCTTTGAATTTGAACGTCTTAGTCCATCATACTTAAGGTGGGCCTTCCTTTCTCCAATTGCCTCTAGGGATTACAATAATTCAATTTTTTATTCTAAGTATAGTCATAATTCTACATAAATTAATTTTACAATCTATAATAAAATAGAGAAAGGCACGACAAGTAGGTTTTACTTAAGAAATTAAATAACAAATCATAAACAAATATATAACCTTTTTGCTCAATCCTATTGTTCTAGTTCATAATCATCCTTTTCATTTATTCAAACATATATATCACAATATCATCAAAAAATTTAAATCCATATTTATTTAATTAATATGCTTATTACAAGGTTACAAAAATTTAATTACTAACATAAATTCTTAATGATATTAGAAATTCATTTAATCACATTAAAATTTAATAATTTTGTAGAATCCTTATTCTATTAGGAAAAGTTTTGCTTATTTAATTTGAGGTCTAAATATTTTTGAATTAAACTAGAATTATTTATTTTTTTATTCAATAGGAATTATAATCTTATTAAGAATCCTAGTCATATTAGGTAATATTAAAATAATTTTCTTAATCACATTGGAAGATGGTATCCTAATCGTATTAGGAGATTGTATCTTAATTAGCTTTGGAGATTGTCTCTTTATCACGTTTAGAGATTGTATACTAATCACATTAACGATTTCTAATTCTATTAGAAATGGGACAGACATTTAAGCTAAAAAAATTTTATCACCATTAAAAACCATATTTTTAAACCTCGAATCAACTAAAGAATTGAGCATTATCATGAATAAACAAGTATATAAATCATGTATAATAAAATTGACTTTGATATCATTGTTGAGAAATTAAAAACATACATTTAGTGAAAAATTAAAAATTTTCTTGATTCTTATCTAAAAATCCTTTTATTGTGCATGATTTATAAAAAAAAAAGAAGATAAATTAATAGTATAAGAAAATTAGCATGGTACTGTACACCAACAAATTTTTGAATCTTTATTAAATCTTTAATGGCTATTGGTTTTTTGAACATTTCCTAATGAATTTTGAAGTCTTTTTTAAATTTTTTTTATACTTGTAACTTGTACTTTTACTGTAATTTGAAGATAAAGAAATCCAAATCTAAATTTTTTTATGAAGAAAAAATTCTTAGATTATTGAGTCTTCTTTTTAGATTCTTTTAAATTATGTCAATCGGATATCAAAATTAAAAGTTATGGCTCAAATACAGATATTGTGAGATTTTTGTTTTTCTTTTAATCAATTAACCAAGTATGTTGTATTTAATGGTAATTCATACAAGATAAAAAATTATGGTTTTAAGATTTTCCTAAATCTTAACTATGTATAGTATTTTTCTTAATGCTAGCTCTTGGAAAAAAACAAATAAAGATTTTAATTCTTTGAAATTTTGGCCAATAATTTTCTCTTAACCCTTTGTAGAAAATTCTCTTTTAATTTATTTTTTTCTTTATTTTTATGCCAAACGAGGTTTATATAGGTTTCATATTTTGACTTTTTAAATCCTTATCCATGTGTAAAATTCATTTCATTAAATAGACTATCATTCTTAGTAGTATTCCTCTTTAAATTAAATACTCTTTAATTAATTTAATTAATTACATGATATCATCCTAATTAATTTGAAAAACTAATAATTTTAATTAAATACAAATACTTTGTATAATTATAATTTGACCTTAATAGTTTTCAAAACTATTGACTAAACCTTTAAATATTATGAATTTAATAATTAATTCCTTACTATTTTATCTACATAATTTAATCTTAATTTTTCAATACCTTTTAATGTGTGAACCACTAGGTTTTTTTTTTCATATTGGTAATAAAAATAGTTATAAACTTCAGAATGAGAGTGTGGTTCTTATTTTCGGATATTAGTATTTATTGTTTTTAAAAATTATATATCTCACTTACTCTTATCTTACATACAATGTGTCATTGACCAATGATATTGGCTCAATTAATAATATATAATATGTAAAGTTCTACTAAGTAATAATTAAAAAAATATATTTATAATAAATTTTGAAACAAGTTTATAAAGTGTTTAAATGTTATGAAACTTTAAAACGATCATGATTTTATCTCATGTTGTATTATGCACAGGCATTGTATATATGTATGTATGTATTTTATGTATATGAAAAATTAATATACTTATAAAGTTTAAAACTCATTATTATTTATTTTGATTCTCAGATGATTGAAGATATAAGTGCATGATGGATAGATATGATTGAAATTTTATTATTTTATCAAAGCACATTGTTCTTTAAAAAGTCTCATTTTTCTTTGGCTATAAAATCTTTTTTACAAGTCATGTGCTTAATAAAAGTACTCTGTGAGTGTTAAGAAAGTAGGGGAAGAAGTTGATGTGACGACGGCGATGGTGGATGGAGAGAGAGTGAATCATGTATTAGCAAAGGAAGTGTTTGAGTTGGATTTGGAGGTGGTTGAGATTGCAAGCTTGTTTAGTTTATGTTAGAGTTTTTGTTTATCTAAACTTTATCTTTAATCTTTGTTTTGATCAAATCATGGGCTTATCAGATTGAATTTGAATTTACACCAAACTCACTGTAAGGTATGGATAAAAGACATGGGAACTATTCCTGTCAAAATATTTTTGGTCCCATATGTTTGCCTAAATGCCTTAAAAAACTTATTATCTTTTTAACTTCAAGTTGGCATTTTATTCAATGTCCTATAAATGACTTCTAGGTGTTAATATATGATTTGTTTTTCGTCTTCGAATTTTCTAATCCTCCTCAAGTGAGCTGTCTTTAATATTAATATAGATCAGAGGTACAAGCTACCTAGAAAAAACAATAAAAATAATTTGAAGAAAAGTATAGTCATTTAATAGTCATGTTGAACGTCCTTTTTCTCCTTTATGACGCTCTATTTATAAACTTGTACAATTTTCTTGAAGTTATGAAAGTCTGATTTCTATAGACTTTGGTGAAAATATCTTTTAGTAGGAAGTAAAGCATAGTCCTCTTAAAACTTTTATTAGTAAATATTTTATCCCTTTGAATATGTTTACATGGACGGGAATTGTTAACATGGAACTAATTAGGATAGTGGCAAAATGATGGTCCAACAATAATGTTATGTTTGGGCTCAAAGAAGAAAAAGAAATTGGGCTCAATTTAATTTTTCTTAACCCATTAACTTTTATATATATATGTGGGGCAGAACAAATTGAGGTATATTAAATTAGAAGCTTGTAGAACCGATGAGAGAAAAAAAGAAAAGAAAAGAAGAAAGGAGCGAAAGACAGAAAAAGAAAAAAGAAAAAAGAAAAAAGAAAAGGAAAAGAGAGAAAGGAAGAGAAGACGAGGCAGAAAGAGAAGCAGGAGAAAAATAAGAAGAAGGAGAAGAAGAAAAATTGGACAAAGGAGATAAGGAGTCAGAGGAAACATTTTATTTTCCTTATTTTGAAAAAAAAATTTATTTATTTAGTGTAAAAATTGATGGTAATAAATAAATTTTGTTATGATAGTTTATATTTAAGATTATTACTATTTTGACTTCTTGTGTACTAGATTTATTAATTTTGAGTTTAATAAAATAGTTTAATTAGTAAATTTTTCAAAAATTATTGAAAATTAGGTGAAAATTTGTAAAATTTTAAGTAGGGAAAAAATATAAATTATAATAATTTTAGGGTCAAATTAAAAATTTTATTAATTTTGAGAATAGAATAGAAAATTTTAAAATATTGTGACAAAATAATAATTTTTAATAATTTTAGGCCTTACGTGTAAATATTTTTAGAGTATTTTTGTAATTATTTATACTGTAGGAACTTTTTCATAATTTTTCATTAATGATATTTTCACTTTAGAAATTTGAAATTTTTGAATTTCTGAATTAGATTTTAACTGAACTTTAAACTGAAAATTTATTTGTATTTTATTATAAACAGTACAATTTAGTAGATCATATTAATGAATTGCGTCGATTATTGTGAAATGTTAGTAAGTATTGACAGTAAAAAGAAGGAAAATTTTTAAAATTTTAGTAAGTGCATACTCTGATATAATCAGGTGGTATGTTACGTATAATTTAGTGTTTTAGTATTTTAAAAATTGAAAAGTAAGATATTATTTAAATTTTAAGAAAAAATTTATTTTTCAAAAAATGCTTATTGTACTATCTTATTTTATACAAATTCTTCTATAATTTTAGAAATACAATTATTGTTAAATCATGCTTCCAATGTTGACACTGTTGTGAGTAGTATAAATAAATTGTTTTGTTATTACTGTGTATGGTTAAATTATAAAATGGTGTACGGCCTTATTGTTAGCATCGATGACTATGGATCTAATTTTAGTCATACGGTAAATATCCATAAACTTAAAATTATGGACAACACTCCTCGAGTATAGAGTCGTTAAAGTATGCATGCCACATATTTTTTGAACGGTACTCTCTGAGAATAGTGCCTAAAAATTATGCATAACATATAATGATTACCAAAATATATTATTGTTGAATGATCAGTTTTTATACTTATTTACCATTATTTATGATGTGCTTAATTGAAAGTATATTTATTATTACCTTCATTTAAAAATCTCAGTGATATGTGTAAATATTTACTGAATTTTAACTCACTCTCTTACGTTTCAGGTTCATGTGGAGCAAATGAAAATAGGTAACGTGAAACAGATGGTGTCTTTTTGTTTGATATATTTTAGAGTAATGATTAACTGTGTATATTATATTGTCAGAAATTTGTAAGAACATGGTTGTTATTTAGATAAATAAATATTTTAAGTTTTGATGTAATTGATATTATGTAGCAGTGGTTGGAATTTCATGTAAAATGCTAAAAGTATTGTAGAGTTTAATGCTTGCAGATTTTAATTGATATTATTAATATATAGTAAAAATTCTATCGAAATATTCCCAATCCTCTGCTCTTACTTTAATTAAACCTTAATTCACAAACCCTAATTCTCGGGGCGTGACAAATAATCACTGTTGAAACTCATCCTATAATAAGTAATGTTTAGGTTCTTCTTGAGTAAAATATTCAAGAGGTAGAATCATTAACTAAAAAAAGGAATTTTTGATTTATTTGGTTCAATGCGTTACTAAGATTATATTTTATTTTAACTATAATAATATTAATATATTGATAGCTACAATAATATAAATAAAATTAAGATAATAGCATCATAATGATATTAATAAAATAATTATATAGTATTAAATTTATGTTATTTTTAACAATACATATTAATTGAAATTTTTAATATGTGCTTTTATATTAAAACAAAATATATTTATTAAAGGGCATACTTTAAAACTCAATATGAAAAAATAAAGCTAATGAATATATTATCTTCTATAAAATTTCATAATAGAGACATTATTTTATAGAAATAAAATTTAAACTCCTTTAAGACTTTATTTGGGATTTTGGTGACTTCAAAGGCTAGAAATCAAAGCACAAATGTATTTGCTAATATTAACTATTAGTAAGATCTACTTATTTTTATAATAATATTTTGCACTATTAAAAACTTAGTTTGTTGGCCTATTCCATTAATAAAACAAGGTGTGCTTAGTATGTTGAGTGTGCCAATTAAAAAAAATGAGTTAAGAATGCAAATATGACGAGACAAAACTATTTTTAGTTGACTTTGTACTCAAGCCAATAAAATAAAGAAATTTGAAAGTCGTGCCAACTTTAGACCCAAGTGTGCTCAAGTTAACGTAGTTCAAAAATTTGGTGTTAGCTTCATGCTTAAATTATGCTTGAGCCAATTTAGGTTAGAAAGTTGGTACGAAGTTTGTGACCAAGTCGTGCCTATGCTAATGGCCACTTAAAGCTCGCACCAAACATACACCCGAGTCATGCTTATGTGCACATCGGGCATATAAAATATATTTCACATTTTAGGGCTTGAGATATGTTATTTTTAAGAATTTATACCTTTTTAAGTAGAAAGAACTTACTTCGAGTATCTTGAGAGCCTTATCAATCATTCTTCTTGAGTGAAAATGCAAATCTCATCCTAATGAATGAGATTTACCTTTGTATTTTTTTTATTTAGGAGATTTTCTTACTCTCTTTCTACAAAATACAACTATAAATCCTTTATAGTTCTAAGTGTCTTGGTGATTGGAGTTCTAGCCAAGCAAACGACCATTTATAAATTCCATAGAAGAGGAAGAGTCAGAGTTTTAAATAACGAAATTGTTAGAGCATGTCACTCCAAGTTGAGTCAAAAGTTCTTAATAATCAATGGCTATAAGTCTTTCTCATTATGGTGAAATTTTGAGTGGCTCTTATAATAGTCCGAAAAGTTTTAATATTGTGAAAACTTCTTTACAAAATTTTCTTTTGATATTAATTTGAAATATATAAATTTCTTTTTTACTTTTAATTGCATGAGTTGGTATTATTTGTGGTTGATTATAGGTGAAACCTTAAGACTTATTATGTTTGAATTTATCTAGGATGTAGCAAATTTTAACATATTTTCATTTGCTTATTTGAATCTTATTTTCTTGTTATATTTGTTACTTTCTAATCCACCGATCCAAGTATGTAAAAATCACACCATACCCATGTGGAACATCTGCCACCGGTATCTTATATGAATTTGTAAAGTTTTTAATATCTCATATAGTCAATCCACATAATATATGCATACCAAAAATATAAAGTATATAATATATACAATTTAATATTTGTTAAAATGAGTATTTCTACAAAATTCTTTCGAATCATTTTTATAAAATATTTACATATCAATAGAGAGCACTATATACCTAGAAAAGTCTCCAATGATATATGCAAGCCATGAACTCTTTGTTAGGGATATGGAATGATGACTTCTTAAAAGCGTATCAAATTTAAAAATGTTTTTAAGAAAAAGAAGATATGAGTAATACATTCAATGAATAGATTGATGATAGTAAACTAAAATTTGAATATAAGAGTAAGAATAAGAATATTATATTTTAAAAATATAACAACTTACAATATTTTAATCATTTATTCATATTCAAACAAGTCATCAAAAAATATTCTCATATAATGTCTATAGATTATTCAATAAAAATCTAGGCTTGTTTAAAAATTATCCTCTGAGACATCTATAAATAGCCTTTCGGTTAATATTTCAAGATCTGCTAATGTGTTACTTTACACACTTATATAAAAATTAAGTCATTAAACCCATTTGTTAGCGTTACTTGAATAAGAGATACGGTATTAGACACCAATTATATCTAGTAGTAATATCTCTTTTATCCTATTTCGGGCAATAAAAACAAAAATAGGTAACCTCTCCTTACCCTGTTCTCTAGTAAGAGTAAAAATACGTATATATTAATGCAAATATATATCAATATTTATACACAAACGCACTCGCAATTGGTTATTTGTACTAAATCTTAAATCATGAAGTCATAATCATATCTCCATATCATACTCATCAAATCATACAAGATCGTCTCGTCACAATTCATCTCCATAAGTAACATGCAAAATTTTCAAATTATATTTTCTTTCAAATTTATTGTTACTCTACTATTTTTAAATCTATATTTATTGAACAATTCCTAAATTCAAATTTATGAAATAATTAAATAATTAAATTTATTTTATCAAAAAATATTGGAATAAATTTATATTTATAAAATATTTAAATTTACATCATTAAAAAATATTTAGAAACACACTTGAATGCCCTTTGATTTCACCTATTTCAGCTTGCGCTTTATAGATTGCTTCTGCACAAAATAGGAAACGTTCCATCTACTCATTATTCGTGAGAGAGTCAACACTCCCAAATCTAATTCTTCGTTATATAAGATTTTTCACTGTTGTATCCCCACTTAAAAATTTATTTACACATGAACTATTAATATACTATATTCATTCTAAATATACGATCTGGATGAAATTCATGCAATATATATGCTCTTAGTTGATATTTTATTTATTGATGTATCTAGTTAAAATTTTATTTAATATGTTGTAACTATATCATATTCATATCATATTCTTCTCATCTTTATGCTAGTCTATAAAACATATCTCACCAAAATTCGTACTATTTCTATCAAGCCAATAGATATTGATTCTCACCTAAATGAACTACTTCATATTTGTCACCATTTTAATTCTAACACAAAATTTTCATATCTAGAATATCCTCTAAGTAACACTAAAATTTCACCTAAAAATAATAAAATTTTCATAAGATAATTTATACCAATATAATGTTTTAGTTTTTTCCTAACCATTATTAAACTTATAATATTGAACTTAAGGAAAATATCACCATATAATATATCGAATAAACTCGTAAAATCAATATCTCTTATACCAAAATCCATCTCTAATTTTCCTCTAAAAATTTAACCATTTTGGAAATTCTAAAACACTTCATCCACATCACCACCATCATTCTATCATACTCACCATATTTCATATACAAATTCTCATTTGACATAAACATATATTTAAATATATACCCTTTACATCAATTAAACATCAAGATAAAATTATTAAATTATCATTTTTTTTTTATATATGAAAACAATATACAAAATACAAATATATTCCAAATTTTTGGCTACCTAGTGTTTCCTAATTTCTACATTCAAATCATGCTTTCTATATAGCTTTAACATGATTCTAAACTTAAAATAGAGTTCAAGAATCTTACAAGGGTATCCCTGAACACAAATATACCTCCTTAAAATTTTCTCCTTGAATTTCTCCTTAATTATACCTAAGGTGAAAAATAAAGAAAATTCTTGGTGTTGTCTTATTTATCTTGAGTTTTTTAGGCTAAAAAATCTTTCTACAACTTGTGGAAAGTAAAAATTTTTAGTTATACATGAGAGAGGGTGGTGGCCAAGTGAAGAAATGGAGAAATGGTGGCTTCAATAGTTTGATGAAATTGACAAACGGTGGAAAAATGGAGAAGTTGGTAAAATTATGTAGAATTTGGGCTTAGGCTTCATTTAGCAAATTGGGACAATATTTTATTTAAATTATCTAAACATTATATTTATCTAAAAATAAAATTTCAAAAATAGCATTAACAAATTTGTATTTTTATTTTTGCCCTTAATAACTAATTGAATCACAAATTTACAAAAAGATCCTTATAAAAGTATATTATTATATTTTTAAATTTCAACACTTGTACAATATAAAATATAACCTAAATTTATAAAATTTAATACTTAAATATATAATAAAAAATACGATTCATCTTGTACTTTGATTCAATGTCAACTAAGTATATATATACTCTACATAGTACAAAAATACTTTTATACATGTAAAATATCATAGCGTGTTTTGAATGTATGTATAATATGTCAAAAAAAAAGTTTCAAGAATTTAATATGGGTTCTACGGTATTACACCTTTCACCCCTTTCAAGTGTAGTTATGGTCTAAACATAGATCTTTTAGACATTTAGTATTTTCATTCTATATCAACTATGGTTTGAAAGTCACTATGTCTCATGACCAAATGAAGCTGAATCTATTAAGTGGAGTTTTGATTTAACTTGTTATTGATAAAATTTCATTATGAGATTGAAATATATCATGCAAAATTTGGGAAGAAACTAAAACAATGAAATATGAAACTAAAAATTATATATTTCAATGTTTTGTAAAGTAAAAAATAAGTGAGAAAATCTTGAGCGTAAAATAATACAATTGATAATGATCCAAATGCATGGATTAAAAATGGTAAGGCATGAATTTCATTGTGATATTCATGATTGTGCTTCACTAGGCTGCATAAAAGTTTAAGTGAATAGATAACAGTGAGCAAATATGTAATTTTGAGAAAAATTAAGTTTGAGGAAAAAATGTATTAGCAAAATTTAATTGAAAGTAAATAACAATATATACAATGTACATGATTGAGTAATACATACACTACTTATGAACAGAATATTTACATCACAAAAATAAACAATATACAACTCATCAAGAGTTGACTACTTTATTTTCTCATTAGTAGATACATAATTTTTTTTTGATTTCGAACCTCAAGAATATTAATTTTGAAACTTCAAAAATTAGTATTGAGACTCTAAGAATGAATCTTAAAACTCAATAATTTAAATTTGAATTTAAGCATTAATAAAGCTAAAATTCATATTAAAGTGTCTTAACCTAATGATTAAAGGAATCAAGCACCAACGATAAAAATTTTGACCCAATAATTCACTAATCACAAAGAAAAAAATATAAGAAAAATGTTTGAATGTTATAAGAGAAATCTCTTATTGAACCCCATAAGAAAAATTTTTTGATAAGTTTACATAATAGTTTTAAGAACCAAAAAGAAGAGTAATTCTTAAAATTTTAATTAAGTAAAATTCAATCTTCCTTTATAATATTGTTTTAAACTTCTTTATATAAGGTTTATAATTAAAATCTTAAAAAAAATTAGGAATAAAAGTCATGATTTAAAATAACTAGGAACAAAAATTCTAAAATAATAAAAAAAATAATTAATTAATATATATCCACATGTGGCATTTCTAAGCACAATAGGGAAAAAAAATAGTAGAAAAAGAATCTTATTTACATGATTGGATCACAATGGCAGGTGTTTGACACTTTTTTAAAACTCAATTTTGTTCTTGATTCTATCTTTGATATTATTCTCGAATCTTGTTGAATTCATATTTCTTGAATCAATTCATCAAGTGTTATTTTGATTTATTTGCTCTTACCCTTATAAATACTTCAATTGGCATGTGCTGAGAATTTTTGTGAATTTGTTATTATTAATTCTCATCATTCTTGTACCTCTAGTGAATCCCAACTTAAAGCAAAGTTTTTAGTGACCTTTATATGATCTTGTGATATGTATATTTTATACATTTCAATGATAAAGATTTTCTTTTGGCAGTAAATTTATTAATGGCAAATAAAATTGGTTTTATATTTAGTTGAATAAAAAAAAGTTATATAAATAAAAATCAAATTCCCATTAGATCCTTACAAAAAAAAAAGTTGGAAAAGATTAAGACAGTTAACAAATAAAATGTTTTATTAAGGTCCGTTAATAAATAATATAATTCGCTGAAGGCTTGCAAAAAGAAACATATAAAAACGAAAGTAAAAGAAAGCAAGTCTAGGTCATTAAATATAAAATATGCCACATATGGGAAGATCTTGAAAAAAAAAATTTAGCAAAATTTAGATCAGCATCAAATCCAAGCCCGCGAAAACTGTAGGCAAAATCCATGAAATAATATTGCATACACTAATATTTGACTGCGAACTTTTATCTACCATTTTAGTCTGATTGCTTACCGGTTTAATTCAAATTAACTTCCAGAAATCTGGTGCCTTGAAGATTTGTACCCATTTCCTATATAAATGAATGTGTGAGCAAAACGGTAGTAATTATAACTTACATATTATCTTCATGGAGAAAGAAGTAGCAGCAGCCATTGCTTTCTTCTTACTTTCTCATTTACTCTTTCGGTCTCCTTTCCCAACAATTGCCATGATTGATCATAATTATGCAACCAGTTTAGTCGAAGGTGTTTGCAAAAATACCCCAAATTCAAATTATGCCGACTGTGTTTCAGCTCTGGATCTCGATCCCCGAACTCATTCAACATCGGATTTAAAAACTCTTGCAAGAATTACTCTAGAGATAGCAATTGCCAATGTAACGAACAGCAAGGATTACGTTGACAAACTGGCGAAGAGTAAAAGAACTGCACCCAGTTTAATACCAGTCCTGAAGAATTGTAGCTGGGGCTATTGGTATGCAGCTGCATCATTCAGTAGTGCGAAAACGGAGCTAGATGGAGATATGATGTTGGCAAATTACGATTCCTTAGTTGCCCGCGATGGTGCCAAATTCTGTGATACTTGGTTGAATTCTACACGGTTTGATCTTCCATTTATTAGGGCTAGAAATTACTATGTGCGATTATATAGCGATATTGGTTTTTTTATTACAGATCAGCTTGATGGCTGAATTATTTTTGAAATGGTTAATGCATAATAAGAATGGTTTGTTTGATTGTTTTTCTTTTCATCATAGAATACTCGTTTTCAAAGGAATTGAATCAGTCCCTATTAATTTTAAAATCGTTAAAGATGTTACAGACTTTTTTAAATTTGATGCAATAGAATTCACAATCGCATGGATTATAAGAAGTTGTAAAGCTTTCATAACGTATGGTGCATTTTAAATCATATAATTTAGTTCTTCCTAAAATCTGCTGCATTTGAATGACATTAATTGCATAGATTTTCAAAGAATTTTTCCAACATATAGTTTTGCATATAATTCTTCGCAAAGTTGATGCATTCAAATCACGTGGCCTGTTTGATGGCTCTTTCACCAGAATTCTAACGGTTAGAAGACCTTATAAATTTCAACAAATTGGGCAAATTAAAAACCTGTTTAGAATTAAATCTATCGCTATTGTTTAATAGAATTATTAACGATCATGTCAAATTGGTAAATAATTGGTTAGCAAACATTAATTATCAAGTAAATATATGTATTTACCAAATGTTGGCTGCCAGAAGTAAATTTGAGCTCAATAATCAATTATTTGTATATGTGAGGGAACTTGTGCTTAACTCAATATTAATAAAATGACACCCCCGAACCTAATAAAAATAGGAAGAAAATATGTCACATGCCCAAGAAAAATATGCAGGAAATATTCTGATAATTGGCATTTATACCCATATTTTTGGATATCATTGGACCAATATTAAGATACTTTTGAAGGTTATAATTTCTGAGATTTTACTTCATAATGAAGGTTTTGCCTACTTTTATAGAACTTGAAAAAATGTATAAATTGGGGCATTTGATGAAGTTTAGAAGTTATATGCATGTCAAAATAGCTAAAAATCAATAAGAAATAGAGGGTAGAGCACTTAGGCACCCGACAAGTAGCGGCCAGGTGTTAAAATGGAGAAAAATGTCATACAATTTATCCAAAACTCAGCTACAGTAACATAAACAGTGCAAGCCCCAAGGTGCTAGGTGACGGAAACATAAAAAAATTTTCTTCTTTTAAACATCTAAGGAGAGTTTTTTTTAAAGGTTTTTCCAAAACATATATAAAGAGCTACCAAGAGAGAAGAGAAAGAGAAAAAGAAGAAGAACTTGAGGAGTTTGAAGGAAAAAGTAAAATCTCATCATGTTGACCTACAACTTAGATTTAATTTCTTTATTTATATCTTTACTTTTCTTTGTTAAGAATGTAATGAATTGGATATTATTTTCACTTATTATGAATTAAATTTATTTTCTAAGATTATTATGTAACCAATTATGATATTATGTATGTTGTTTATTCAATGAAATCCAAATTCTTTTACATTTGTTGAGTGTTCTGCACTATTTTTAATACTTCTAGATGGTTAGCCATTATTTAGATGATTTTGTGAAATCTCACATTACTTGAAAGTGAACTTAGAATATGTCCTATAAATACTTTGACTTCTCTAATTAATATGAAGCCTTTTTGGGTCCAAACTTGAAATTTTTGGTGTCAGAAATAAAATCATAAGAGGCTAGGATCAAGCCCACTTTATCACCATGAGCTGCCAAAGTAAATAGTATTTACTAATTGGGTTGAATCATTACAGATTTTGAATTCATAATAAATAAAAAAAATTATAATTTAGTCATTATATTGAATGTCATAAAATCTATGTAAGATATGAATATAATTGCATGATTTATATTGAACACGATGTTTATTTTAAGTGTGGGGACAAAGTTTTTCTTTTGATTTTAAGTTACAATTTTGTTTACTTGCTTTATTGTTTCATGCTGTTTAAATTTGGTTGTATTAGTTTGATGCTGCTTTGATTTAAAATATAAGGCCAAGATAGACAAATGATGTATACTACTTATAACTTTTGGAAAATGAAGAATATTATGTATGTGTATGCCTTTTGACTCTTTTGCTAATTTGACACTTGCTTAGGATTCGTTGAATATTTTGATAACACAACCTTAGTAAATCAATTATTTTAACATGTTTAAAGAGTTGATGTTAGTCTAGTATGTTGAACAATCATATATAATTATAGAATTTACTTGAGTGTCACTTAAGAAGAAATTTTAGGATACACTATACTTAAGAGAAGATAAAGATAAGAGATAGCTCTATTCAAATTTGAGGTTGTTGCTCAACAAAGGTCATGAAATGATTTGTGAGCATAGGGTGATTTGAGCTACATTGATATTTTTCGCTATAAATCTACTTACCATACTACTGAATAGGCCAAATTAAGCCTAAAACAAACTATTGCATACATGGTGCTACTAACAACATTTATATAAGGAATTTTTGACACTAAACACCTTTTTTCTTTAATATTGGGACTCTGTGATATTGATAATGCAAAATGTTGTACTAAGGGTAGCTTTACCGCCTTAGCTTCACTCATTTTGAATTTCTTCAATATCTTCTGCAAATAGCTTTCTTATGACAATACCAACAAACTTTACTATTTATTCCTTCTTATATTAATACCAAGTATCCTTTTTGCCATCTTTATGTCTTTCATTTCAAACTTAGTATTCAATTGATCCTTTAGTTTATCAATCCTTCCTTTATCCTTTGCTGCTTTTAGTTTGTTATCAACATAGACTAGAAAATAAATCATATCTTCTAAGTTTTCTCCCTTAAAATACACACAATTATCATACTAAATCTTGTAATATCTCTTGTTAATCATAAAGTTATCAAATTTAAAGTTCCACTATCTTAGTGACTGCTTAAGTTTATATAAAGACTAAATCAACAAGTACACTTTTTATTTGTCTTCTAATATGATAAAGCCTTTAGACTAAGCATATATATTTCTTCATCTGGTTCACCATGAAGATATATTTTCCTCACATACATCTGTTCTAATTCAAGATCATACATAGCAACTAATGTTAGTAAAATCCTTATAGACATATGCCTAACAACTGGTACAAACATTTCTAAGAAATCCACTTAAGATCATATCCTCTTTTCTTTTGAATATCTATTTACACCCTACAATCTTCCTGTCATTTAGCTTTATAACTAGCTTTCAAGTACGATTCTTTCTAAGTGAATTTTATTTCATCTTCTATAGTTTGAACCCACATCTCAACTTCAGGACTTCTGATAGCTTTCTTGTAACTATTTGGTTCTTTCTCCATAAGATTTTCTGTAGAATTTAGTGCATAAGCAATAAATCTGCATATCCATACTTGACTAGAGGCTTTATACTTCTCTTACTTTTGTCTCTAGTTAGTTCATAGCTTTGTAGATTCCCTTCATGTGTCCCTAATTGTTTTTATTCAATTTCTTTATAATTTTCCCTTTTATTTCTTAAATCAAAGTCCATCTTGAGCTCTAAGTTAAACTTACTTAAGCTCTGAATTCTAGAGTTTCTTAATTAAACAACAAATTTATTCATCTCTTCCTCATGAAACTTAACATCTCTGTTAAAAATGCATTTACTATTTATACCATCATTACACTAGATTTTATATCATTTAACCACTTCAGGGTAGCCTAAAAAAACACCTGTAATGGTTATTGCATCTAGCTTCCCTTGGCTTGTATAAGCATATACTATACATCCAAAAACCTTTAAGTGATCTAAGTTTGGTGGACAACATGTTTATATTTCTTCAAGTGTCATAAATCCTAACACTGATGTTGGATTTCTATTAAATAAGTAAATAATTGTTATAGCTACTTCAGCTCAGAAAAGTTTTAAGAGACCAATATTAATGAGCATACACTTGACTTATTTTATTACAGTTCTATTAAATCTCTCTACAACCTCATTCTATTGAGGTGTAAGCCTCATTGTCTTATGCCTCATTATTCCTTGACTTTTATAAAAATTATCAAACTCTTGCCAACAAATTTTCATTATATTATTAGTTTTTAGAATTTTTCCTTCCAATTTGATTCTGCATTATTTGTACCCAATCTTTAAATCTTTCTAATGCCTAGTTCTTACTTATCAAAGTATATATTTAAGCCTTTTTCTGAGTAATTATCAATTATAGAAAGAAAGTACTTTACACCACCAAATGATTTTGTTTGTGTAGGATCCCATAAATCAAAGTGTAGATATCTAATATCTCCTTGGTGTTGTGAATTTTAAAACTAAATTTAACTCTATGGTATTTTTTTATAATATAACTTTGACAAAATTTGAGAGATTCTATAACATTTAACTCTATGGCCCTCTTAGATAAATGGCCTAACTTTACGTGCTACGACATTGTTGAATCAGATTCTATAACATTCATATTGGTTGCTTCTTTAACTTTTGCTTGGCCTTCTAGAACATAAAGGCTTTTCTTTTTTACTCCTTTAAACAAGGTTAATTAGCCTTTAAACACCTTTAGTCAGGTACATACTTGATATTTTTGAGATTCTTATACTTTATAATGTGATGTAAGTTTATGGTACCTATTTATTCTACCTTACAAGACACGTTATTCCCTATCAAAACTTTTCCCTCATCTTTCATTTCTAAGGTTATAAACAAGTCTTTGTATGGGCACTTCCCTTTAATTTTCACATGTAAGGAAACCAGCATTAATGCACTTTTGAAGTTTTCTTTTGTCATAACTACATCTCTTTGTTTGCTTGAATTTCTTGACTTTTTCTAATTCAATTATTTAGGGCAATCTCTTTGAAAATGTTCCTCTTTGTGGCAAAAGAAACATTTTAGTTTCTTTCCTTTTGAAGTTTATCTTCTTTGTTTTGTTATCTCTCTTTTCTTGTTTATCTCTTGCACTCAAACTCTCTACTATACGTGAATAATTTTGATTAATCTTCTTGCTCAATTCTTATGAACTTAATGCAAATTTTACATTATCTATGGTCACATGTCTCTACCATAGAGAAGTGTTTCACTAAAATGTTTATAGCTAGGTGAAAGATATGCCAAAACCATTAAAGCTTGATCTTCCTCCTCAAACTTAATGTCAATTGTTTCAGGATCAAGGATGATTTTATTAAAGCTATCAAGATGATCCTTGATTGCCCTCCTTCATTAAAACGAAGAGCATACAATTATTTCTTTAGGTATAGCTTGTGTGCTAAAAATTTCTTCATGTATCTTCATTCCAACTTGTTTCATAGCCCAAGAGCAAAAGTTTCCTTCAATACTCTCTCAATACTCCATTTCCAAGAAATAATACTAAGACACTATAAGCTTTTTTTAGTATTTCTTTCTTCTCTGTATTCTTAATATCAGCAAACATTTTTTCTTCTTTAATCAATGCTTTCTGTAAACCTTCATGAACAAGAAAAGCCTTTATTTTCGTCTTCCGCAGATTAAAATCATTTTCACCTAAAAAATCCTCAATTAAGAAATTTGAAAATCTCATTCCTTTTAATTCTTGAATATTTTTTGTACTACTTGTTAATCCTTTGATCTCTTACCAAAAAGAACTATTCAAACCAAAAAGTTTAAAAATTAAGAAAACAGAAAGAAAATCAAATGAAGAATAGATCAAGAAGAAGTTGTAAGTTCAAGAGAAAACATTCTCTTCCTGTGTATTTTATTCTATTCATGTATCTATAGATTACAAGTTCTCATTGTTACATAGTTTCTAGCAACTTATTAAAGTCAAATCTTGATAATTAAATTCAACTAACTATAACAGCTATATAACTTTTAAAGAATAAACTAACAACTACTTTTCTAGCTCATTAATCCAACTCAGCAACTTGATTTGCAAAACTTCATTTCAAGCTTGAACACACTTGAAAATTTAAATCACCAATTTACAATTTTGTTAAGGATCAAGTATACTCAATCTAAACGCAAATCAACAATGAAAGATTGCATCTATCGGTTCGATATTGCAGTTGGAGATTTCAAGGTTTCATCACAAGAAATCAATAAAGATCCTCTAACGACAAATTATGATGTGATGCTTCTTAGGTACCAAACTTAGAATTGTGAAAATGCATTGGCGTCTTATAGGTTCAAGTTTTTAAAATTGAAAATTTGAACTAAAAGTTGGTGTTCTTTAGTACCATTACAAGTGTAGTTATAAATATTGTTAAGTTAATGCATTCTACAAGATTACCTGGATTACCTTTTAAGAGAATTTGTATAATACTCTTTTAGATTACTATCATTTTTTACTTACTTTAGAGCTTAATCCATCTATTCTTTCCCCTTTTCAAAACCAACCTAAAATCCCTTTCCTATAATATACATTACTAATTTTTAAAACATTATCATATTACTTTATAATTAGTCACATGTAAAAAATAATTAATGATATTTTTTTTATTTTGTTTCTCCCTTTTCTCAATTTTTACTCCCTTGATCGTCTTCATTTTCATCTTCATCTCTATAAAACACCATATAATGAAATTTTCAAGCTCTAACACTAATTGTAGAGACCATATGAAAGGTAAAAATTAATAAAATATAAATTTTAGAAAGAAAAGCCCAATATCTATTACTCCAAAACTTCAGCAAAGACTCAGAGGCAACAATATGGATCTTCTTTCTCAGATTTCGTTTTAGTTTTTACGGTTCTTCCTCTTCAACTATGTAACATCTGGGCCAAAAATTTCCTCCTTGGGCCCAGTTGTGTTATATATATATATATTTTAGGCTCATTTCTTTATTAAAGAAGAAGATATATATATTTTAGGCTCATTTCTTTATTAAAGAAGAAGAAGACAGTAGAACACCCGAGAAGGAAAAGAGAGAAAAGGAAAAAGAAAGAAGAAAAAGAAAGAAAGAAGAAGAAGTCACGAGGCAGAGAGGAGGAGAAGAAGAAGAAGAAGAAGAAAAAGAAAAAAAAAAGGGTAAGGAGTTAGGATATTTTTACTTTCCTTATTTTGAAAAAAATTTGTATATTTAGTGCAAAATTGTTAGAAATTGAGTGTAATCAATAGATTTATTATGGTAAGATTATAGTTAATATTATTACTATTTTGACTTTTTGGGCATTAGATCTACTCATTTTGAGTTTAATAACATAGTTTAATCGATAGATTTTTTTGAAATTGTTGAAAATTAGGTGAAAATTTATAGAATTTTGAGTAGGGGTAAAGATAAAATTTTTCATAAATTAGGGGTAAGATTGAAAATTTTATTAGTTTTGGGTTAAAATAAAATTTCTAAAAATTTTGTGGTAAAATAGTAATTTTAATAATTTTAGGTCGTAAGTGTAAATATTTTTAAGATATTTTTGTAATTATTTATAGTATAGGAACTTTTTCGTAATTTTTTATTTATAATATTTTTATTTTAAAAATTCAAAATTTCAGAATTTCTGAGTCAGATTTTAGCCGAACTTGAGACTATAGTATTATTTATATTTTATTATAAGTAGTACAACTTAGTAGTTATTTTAATAAATTTCGTCGATTTTTGTGAAATATTGTTAGGTGGTGATAACGAACGGAAGGAGGATCATTAAAATTTTGACTAGTACAAGCTTTGATTTGACCAGGTGAGTATTTCACGTATAATTGAGTATTTCAGTATGTTGAATAATACTTTCAATGTTGATGCTATTGTGAGCAGTATGCATAAATTATTTTGTTATTACTATGTGTTGTTAAATTGTGAAATAGTGTATGACATTTTTGTTTGCACCGGTGACTATGGACTTGATTTCAGTCCCACGGTGAAAGCCCGTAAACTTGAAATCATGGACGGCGGTCCCTGGGAATAGAGCCCCTAAAGTACGCAGGCCACACGTTCCTGGACAATAGTCCCTGGGAATAATGCTCCAAAACTCTGCATAATACATAGTGATGACCAAAATATATGATTGCTAAATGATCAGTTTTTATACTTAATTACTATCATTTGTGATGTGATAAAGTGAAAGTATATTATTATTTTCGTTTAAAAATCTCAGTTATAATTGTAGATACTTACTGGGCTTTAGCTCACCCCCTTACTTTTTAAGTTTATGCAGAGCAAACGAAAATAGATGACGTGCAACAGATGTTGTCCTTTAGCTTGAAATATTTTGGATTAATGAGTATATGTGTGTGCTATGTTGTTAGAACTTTGTAAGAAAATAGTTGTTATCAATAAATGAATGTATTGAGTTTTGTTGTAATGGATATTGCGTGACAGTGGTTGGGATTCCATGTGAACTATTGGAAGCGTTGTAAAGTTTTGTATTTGTAGGTTTAGTTAGTATTACTTATGTATAATGGGAACTCTGCCGAAATGTTCCTATTAAACCCTAATTCACGAACCCTAATTTTGGGGGTGTGACAGCTTGGTATCAGAGCCTAAGCTATAGATTTTGTAGATATTTAATGTAGAGAGATGATAGTTGTACTGCTTTAAGTTTATAGTTGTTATTCTTGCGCCTTATAGATTTATATCTTATGGTGTTGCTTGTTTGCTTGGTCTTGTAGCATGGCAATGACGAAATATAATAGATGGACATGTGTTAATAGAAGTAAGCAGGGTTTGCTGGGTGGAGCTCTTGTTAAGGACCTTAAGAAACTACGAGCAGACAGGATTATAGCAGAGATAAGGGCAAAATATGGATTAAAAAGAGGTGCTAACGTAGAATTTTCTGATAAAGATCCAGGCCCCAGTCCTGCCGAAGTTAGAATTAATGCACTTAAGGGAATGAAAGTGTATGGTGAAGGAGTGAATAGTAATAAACTTGTGACCCAACGTTTATTTTACATCAGGAATTGTCTGAACACTTTTAATACGACAAAAAGATGGCAGAGGAAACTGAAGAAAGGTTCACAAGGTGAAACGGTGAGGTTAAGCCGGTGAAATTAAACCCCTTCCAGGCTAGGATGCAGGAGCCTTTCGAACCTATTATTATTGAGTAGACCTATGCAAAATCGTGAGAGGCTGAGTAAAAAGAGAGAATAGTATCGCCAAAGACTTCTTTTTGTATATTCTAGTGACTAGTTCTATATATATCTGGCTGTTGAAGCTTATATTTTTGGTATATCTTATTTGGTCTTGTTAGTATCATAAACTTTTGTAGTTTATGTAGAAATATGTGTATGCATATATTTGTAATAATTTTGTAGTAACTTATTTTGTTGTAATACGATATTATAGCTATTTTGTTATTATATTTTTAACTATTGTGAGTTGTGCTATATATTTCAGTATGATTGATGATAATAGAGAAGTTGTGTCATCTTCTTCACAAGGAAGAGATGAATTTGGAGAATTTCGCCAGACTATACAAGAATTTGTTAGTGCAATTCGTAATTTTGCAAATAGTGGGTCATTTGATCGTAGTAGGAGTACCGAGGTTAGAAACACATCAGCGCTAAGTGAGTTTAGAAAATTAAACCCACCAACTTTTAATGGAAAGACCAACCCTTTAGTTGCTGAAGAATGGATTGGACAAATAGAGCGTATCCTTAATAGGTTACAGTTGTCTAAAGAAATTTGGGTTAAACTTGCAACTTTTCAATTTGTTGAAGATGCCAATCACTGGTGGAATGCTATGAAGATCTCCAGGCAAGATGTAGACTGGACTTGGGATGCTTTCAAAGAAGTTTTCTTGAGTAAATACTTTCCTGAGGTATTCCATGATGCCATGTTAGATGAGTTTATACATCTTACTCAGGGCAACATGTCAGTATCACAGTATGAGGCTAAGTTTGAAGCTCTAAGCTGCTTTGCTACTCCTTTGATTTCAAAGGAAAAAGATAAGATTAAAAGATTTGTGAAAGGATTAAAGCTATCACTTAGGCATGCATTAATAATGCTAAACCTTGAAGAGTATCCTAAAATGGTGAATCGTGCCCTAATGATCGAACAAGATGAAGAAGAAGTGAAGCAAAGTGCAAGGGAGTCTAGAAAGAGAAGTTTTGAGCAAAAATCAATAAGGTGGGGTGAGAAAAGACAAATGAGGGGTCAACCTATGTCTCAGAATAATAGAAGTATTCATTTAGCTACTGGAGTTTGTTTTGAGTATGGGCAATCTAGGCACTACAGGAACTCATGTCCATGTTTGGGGCGAGCTCAAAGTCAAATAGCTAGTTCTGGTGGAAGGAGAACCCAGAATATATTGCAACAACCTCAATAAAATAGACAACTGCCACAGAGTCAGAATGAACAATCATCTCAAAGAGCTCAGCAATCGCAAAGCCGCGGTAGACAGAAGATTCAAGGCAGGGCTTTTGTACTTACACGGGAAGTTGACGGGTCAGATCATACGATAGTAGAAGGTACCTTTCTTTTGTTTAATACCAGAATTAAAGTCTTGTTTGATTCTAGTGCTACTCATTCTTTCATTTCCTCAAATCTGGTATGTTCTTTGGGCTTAGAGACTGAACCCTTAGATTCTGAGCTATTAGTTGAAACACCTATTGGGCGTAGTATGAATCTTGATAGAATATGTCAGAAGTGTGAAATTGATACAGGGGGTCACAAAATATTCTTTGGATTAGTAGTGATGGAAATGGTGAATTATGATGTAATCTTAGGGATAGATTAATTGTCATCCTTTTGTGCAATCATAAATTGTCAAAGAAAGAGGATAGCTATTACTCTTCCCTGTGGTAATAAATTATATGTCTTTGGGAATATAAGTAGTAGTCGACCTTGTGTTTATAGTGAATATAAAGAGCATAAGGATTATTTGGGGCGGATAGCTAGTTTATGTTGTCAAGAGGATAAAGAATTAGAAACACGACTCACTCCTGTAGTTGATGAATTTTCTGACTTTTTTCCTGATGATTTACCTAGTTTGCCACCAAAAAGAAAGATAGACTTTGCTATTGAGACTTACCCTGGAACTTCTCCTATTTAATAGCTCCTTATAGAATGGCTCCGGCAGAATTACGAGAGTTGAAAAAGCAGTTCAGGAAATGTTGGATAAAAGATTTATAAGACCTAGTACATCTCCTTGGGGTGCACCGGTTCTATTCGCCAAAAAGAAGGATGGCAGTCTAAGACTGTGTGTGGACTACAGACAACTGAATCGGGTGACGATAAAGAATAAATACCCGTTACCCAGAATTGATGACTTATTTGATCAGCTACGTGGTTACACATATTTCTCCAAGATTGATCTTCGGTCAGACTACCATCAGTTAAGGATTAGAGATGAAGATATTCCAAAAACTGTTTTTCATACAAAGTATGGGCATTTTGAATTTGTGGTAATGCCATTTGGATTAACAAATGCACCCGCAGCATTTATGGACTTGATGCACCGAGTCTTCCACCCATATCTTGATAAGTTTGTAGTGGTATTTGTGGATGATATTTTGATTTATTCGAAGACACTAGAAGAGCATGAACAACACTTGAGAATTTCTTTACAAGTGTTGAGAAAGCATCGACTATATGCTTAACGGAGCAAATGTGAGTTTTGGATGACAGAAGTAAAATTTTTGGGGCACGTGGTTTCCGAAAAAGGTATTTCAGTTGATCTTGCGAAAGTAGAAGCTGTGCAAAATTGGAATAGGCCAAAAAGTGTAACAGAGATAAGAAGTTTTCTTGGGTTGGCGGGACATTATCGTAGATTTGTAAAAGATTTTTCTCGAATTGCTGCACCACTGACACAGTTAACAAGAAAAGGAGTAAAATATAAATGGTGTGAAAAATGTGAGCAAGCTTTTGTGGAATTAAAAGAGTAGCTAACTTCTGCTCCAATTCTAATCATTCCTGAGCATAGTATGGGGTACACTGTTTATTGCGATGTATCTAGAGTGGGTATTGGTTGTGTATTAATGCAGAGAGGCAGGGTTGTGGTTTATGGCTCAAGTCAGTTGAAAATACATGAACAAAATTATCCTACTCATGATTTAGAACTCGCCGCCGTAGTGTTTGCATTAAAAAATGGAGGCATTATTTGTACGGAGAAACATTTGAAGTGTTTTCTGATCACAAAAGCTTTCGATATTTATTCACTCAAAAAGAACTGAACTTGAGACAGATTAGATGGATGGAGTTTTTGCAGGATTATGACTTTACCTTACATTATCATCCTGGTAAAGTTAATGTTGTGGTAGATGCATTAAGTAGAAAGTCTCAAGACATGTTGGCTAACCTGTTCTATCGTAAGTGGAAAATCTGCAGACAGTTGGAGGAATTTGATGTAAGAATTGATGAAGCAAGAGGTCAGCCTTATTTATTCAACTTAATAGCATAACTTACTATTATTCAAAAAGTGATTGGAGCCCAACAAAGTGACCCTGAGATGCAAGCAGTACGAGCTAAGTTAGAAAGTGGTGAAGCCGTTGATGGATGGTCAATTGATTCGTCTGGGGGTTTAAGGTTTGCAAGCAGACTTTTTGTGCCAGCAGTGGAATCACTTAGAAATGATATTCTGAGTGAGGTCCATAAGTCCAAGTTTACTATTTATCC
>CP135570.1:1608665-1843559 GCA_032401905.1 Swietenia macrophylla | reverse complement strand
CATAAGTTGGAAGTAAGATTAAAAATTTTATTAGTTTTGGGTTAAAATAGAATTTCTAAAAATTTTATGGTAAAATAGTAATTTTTAATAATTTTAGGTCGTAAGTATAAATATTTTAGGATATTTTTGTAATTATTTATATTATAGGAACTTTTTCGTAATTTTTTATCTATAATATTTTTATTTTAAAATTTCATAATTTCTGAGTCAAATTTTAGCCGAACTTGGGACTCTAGCATTATTTATATTTTATTATAAGTAGTGCAATTTAGTAGTTATTTTAATAAATTTTGTCGATTTTTGTGAAATATTGCTAGATGGTGACAACGAACGGAAGGGGATCATTAAAATTTTGATCAGTACAAATTTTGATTTGACCAAGTGGGTATTTCACGTATAATTAGGCATTTCAGTATTTTGAATCATACTTTCAATGTTGATGCTATTGTGAGCAGTATGCATAAATTATTTTATTATTACTATGTGTTGTTAAATTGTGAAATAGTGTATGGTTTTTTGTTAGCACCGATGATTATAAACTTGATTTCAGTCCCATGGTAAAAGCCCGTAAACTTGAAATCATGGACGGCGATCCCTGGGAATAAAGCCCCTAAAGTACGCAGGCCACACGTTCCTGGACGGCAGTCCTTGGGAATAATGCCCCAAAACTCTACATGACACATAGTGATGACCAAAATATATGATTGATAAATAATCAGTTTTTATATTTAATTACTGTCATTTGTGATGTGATAAAGTGAAAGTATATTATTATTTTCGTTTAAAAATCTCAGTTATATGTGTAGATACTTACTGGGCTTTAACTCACTCCCTTACTTTTCAGGTTTATGGAGAGCAAATGAAAGTAGATGACGTGGAACAGATGTTGTCCTTTAACATGAAATATTTTGGATTAATGAGTATATGTGTGTGCTATGTTGTTAGAACTTTGTAAAAAAATAGTTGTTATCAATGAATGAATGTATTGAGTTTTGTTGCAATGAATATTACGTGGCAATAATTGGGATTCCATATGGGCTATTGGAAGTGTTGTAGAGTTTTGTATTTATAAGTTTAGTTAGTATTACCTATGTATAGTGAGAACTCTGCCGAAATGTTCCTATTAAACTTTAATTCACGAACCCTAATTTTGGGAGTGTGACAAACTAGTTCCAACGTTTCAATCTTTCTTGGTGGCTGCTTAGACAAAGAAGCTTCAGAAACATCTTAATAAATAATCCCACAATGAACTTGGAATTGAAGCCAATCTTGGTGGCTGCTTAGACAAAGAAGCTTCACAAACATCCCAATAAATAATCCCACAATGAACTTGGAATTGAAGCCAATGGCGGTGTATTGTTACCATTTTTGTCGATTTTTGTGATTTCATTTACAACAGCTTCATTTTTTTTTATCATAATCAACCTTTCACATCATGCCCTGAAAAATTTATTTTTTAAAACTTTTGGTAATGACTTATTTTGATTAGAAGAATGTAACTGTAGCATCGGATTGACCAAACAAATACTGAATCTAAGGAGCACACAAATCAAAGCAATCGAAATAAGAAGTTAATTATTGATCTTGGTTGTAATTGCTTTAGAATATATATATATATATATATATATATATATATATATAATTGTCATGTTTTATAATCATTTTAAATAATTGTCATGTTTTATACTTAAATATACGGGTGGCAAGCCTTGCAATTATGATGGGATGATTATGTTTTTCCATAAAATAATTAAATATCTTGTTTTGATAAATTATCTCCACAATAAATTTATTGAATTTATGTTATGGAAAAATTTCTAAAATAACTTTATATTTATGACTAACTTTAAATCATTTTTTCCAAAATAATCATTTATAATAATTTTACACTCATAATCACTTTTTACACTTTTACCTTTAATAACCAAAAAAATACCTTCTCACACTTCTTCTCGTATCACGTGCAAGTATTTTTATTTAATTAAAAATAATTAAAAAAGTAAAAAATTACTTAATTATGAAAAAAATTAATTTTTATTTTTAATTTGAGTAGTTAATTGAATTAGAAAATTAAAAATGTTAGAAATTATAATAAAAATTAATATACAAAATTTAATTATAAATTTCTTAAAATGCATAAAATTCATATTTTTTTATAAATTTTTGTTTAGTTAACTTATATGTTTTATGCTATATTTAGTAATAATTATTTGTTTATGCAATTTTGCTAGTAGAAATTTTATGACGAATATCAATTGATACAATTTCAATCATATACTTAAAATATATCAAAAATATTTAGATTTAAATATTTGAATATTAATAATATTTAATGGCAAAAAATGAAATAATAAAAATTGAAAATAAATTTAACAAATTCTTAAAAAAAATAAATTTTCAATTCAATTCAAACAAATTTGTAAGTTAAAAATTTCAAATTCAATGTAAAATAAATTCATAAAAATTGTATTTATAATAATTTTAAAAAATATTAAAAAATTATATTTATGCCTTAATGTGGTCACATTAGGGCAAAATCAATGCCCTAATGTTGCCAAACGAGAACAATTGATACTTTAAATTTTTTTCTCTTTTACAAATAGTTATAAGATAAAATTATCTAAAGTGATTATTTTCATAAGAATTATTTATGATTGGTTATAAATATAAAGAATAGTTAAAATAAGATTATTTAAAGAATTTTTTCTTATGTCATTATATTATCCAATTTTATTTAATAATGTTATGAATATAAAAACTTTACTTATTATTCGTGATTGATTAAAGAAGACAACATTGACGTAACCTTGAGTGTGTGACCTTAAACTTGTGCAAGGTATGTTATTATGTAACCCTATTGTGGCAACTTATTTATGTTATTATATTGTCCAATTTTATTTAATAATGATATGAATATGGATCATTACTTGTTATTTGTGATTGATTAGAGAGGATAACATTGGCATATCCTTTTATGTGTGACCCAAAATTTGTGCAAGGTATGTTATGTATGTAACCCTAATGTGGCAATTTATTTATTTTAATTGTTACATAGTCTTATTGTAGCTATCATTGATGTTTATATTATATTTTATATATATATATATATGAATAAATTGAATCATTTATGCTTATTTTGATTATATATTATGTATAAATTGTAAATTTCCTAAATGTTAGCATAATCAAAGATTTCCATAATAATTGACATAATACATTTTATACTATTCATGTGAGTATTTGTAAAACTAACTTAGGTTAGAATTATATATCTTTATTAAGTGTACCTCACACACTCCTTCTTATTTTAGAAAATTTTTTAAAATAACTTTATTTTAATCTCTTTACATTTATAATTAATTATAAAAAATTTTTAATAAAATAATTATTTTTAATAATTTTGCTCCCCTATAATTACTTTTTACATTTATAAAATTAAGAAAACATATGTTGTACACAAGTTTCTCTTCACTTGCAAAAATTTTTATTTTCTCTCAAAATTTTCAACATTTACTCTATTAATATTTAGAACAGTGATATAAAAATTCGAATATTTTATCACTTAATTTGACAAATAAGTTTACATACTTTATTTTATTTATTATTTTTAGTTAATTTTAAATAAATATTGCTATGAAGTTTATTATAATTAATATTTTAGAATTAAATTTAGATTATATATATGATATATATTAATTTCATAAATTTTGTATGTTTTAAAAATTCTAAATAAACACATAGAAATACATATAGATATGAATTTTCTTTATCAGAATAGAAATATTTTTTATTAAAAACATTCAAAAAATATTAAATGTTATGCAAAATTAGTATCTTTATGCCAACAACCCGAGGTCACTTATAATATAATTTTGATTTATTAATTTAAAAATAAATTTTATTTTTAATTTATATTTAAAATTTTAATTTATATTTGTTAAATTAAATTAATAATATTTTTAATATTAAATTTAATATTGAATTATTTTATTTATATTTTAAATTAAATTTTTACCATTTTTATAATATATGTATTTTATGAATTTGTTTAATTTCAATTGAAATTTTATTATTTCATATGAATTTCTTTAATTTATATTCAATGTCAATTTTTTATTTGAAAAATTATTAATGTTAAATTATCTATATTTAAAAATTTTTGATATTTATTAAATATATAGCTGATATTGTGTTGATTGGTATTCATTATAGAGAATTATGAGTTACATTATTAGATGATTTAGAAAAATACTGTGATAGAAGGATGAAACTCTTATCAATTTCAAAAAATATTAAATATCACGAAGTATTGACGATATTATATGACTTCATTGGAATTGATCCAACGAAATTTATTATTAAAATAAACATGAGTTTCGTAGATAATGATATAGGATCTATTTTATATGTTAATATCAATAACGATTATAGTGTATCTATCTTTACAAGCAGTATTGTGGTATTAGTGAGTACACATTTCACTTTCTTTTACATTACTACAGAGCATATAGTTGTTAATGATCATAGAGTATCTTATATTTCTCCTTTGCAAACTATTAATTCGAAAGTTCATGTATATTCATTTATTTTTTCTTTTGGAAGTAATAAATTCAACTATGGTCAAAATTGTTCCTTAGATGACATACGTCCTAAAGAACTTTCACCTATACATCATGAAGATGCTAGAATTCATGGTCAGTACCCATTATGCAAGTATAATAAAGATCCTATACATGATTTTTTTCATAATCAACCATATATAGATGGTGAAGGTGCTTACATTCTTGGCGATACACTCAGAACCCCATGTAAGAATTATTGTGATGAGAATATGGATGTCCCCATGAACATAAGTTATGAACCATGTCAAACTAACTCAATGAGATGTCAAGATGACATGCCAGGACTATTAAACTCTCAATGTTTGCCACTAGTACCATCATCAATTGTTCGGTTGCAAAATGCACTATATACCTCTGCCCATAATATTATATCTGTTCGTTATATTTTTAATTCAAAAAAGAAGTTACAGGATGCACTTGGTATAATAGAATTAAAGAACCATTTTTAATTTCAAGTTTCAAAATCTACAATAGATCAATTCGAAGCAAAATGTGTAATTGACGAATGTAGATGGTGAATTTGAGCAACTAACATAGATGAAAATGATGAATATTGGTTTATTAAATATTTTAAAGAAGTTCATACTTATCGAAAAGACCAGCTGCAACTCGATTACTGTCAAGCTAGTAGTCTATTGATGAATATGTGATGAATAAATTCAAGATCTTAGTAGGATTTATACCCTAAATAACATTCGAGATGACATAAACCGTGAGTTTAGAGTTCATATATCTTATCATAAAATATTGCTAGTTAAAAAGTAAGCACAAAGATTAGCACGCAGAAACCCAACAAAGTCATTTAAACTATTGCCACAATTTTGATATATTTTACAACAACTTAATCTAGCTACAATTATGCATATAGAAACAAATGAGGATGATAATTTTTTGTATTTTTTCATAGTATTGGACTTATCGATTAGTGGCTTTCGTACATTAATTTGGTTAGTGATTACTATTAATGGCACATTTTTGAAGAGCATATGCCAGAGAACTATATTTATTATAACAGCTCTTGACTGAAATAATCAAATTAATCCTATAGCATTTGGAGTGGGGGGGACTCTAAAAGTGACACATTATAGGTGTGGTTCTTGGAAAAACTAAGAGATGCATTTGGACATATTTTGGATCTAATATTTATATCAAATTAATATGATAGTATCATTAATGGGATAAAGAAAGTATTTCATGACTGTTATTATAGTTATTGTTCCTATAACATTTACGGGAATCTCAAAGTAAAATACAAGTTTAAAGATAAAAAAAAAAGACATTTTTTGTCAGGATTTTATCTTGCTGCTAAAACTTATGTTTATAGTGATTTTGAAAAACATATGAATAAGCTGCGGTCAATATACCCAGATGCTACTAACTATTTATAGAATGAAGTAGGGTTTCACAGATAGGTTAGATTTTATTTTTCGATAAAAAGTATCAATACCTTACTAAAGGATGCACGAACTCTTTCAATTGTGGCCTTGATGGATTGAATAAGGTCAACGTTGCAATATTGGTCTTATAAGAAGTGAGAAAAAGCTACTAAATATGATGAAAACACTCTAACTTAAGTAGCATCGGATAAGATTAAAGAGGAAGATTGTTCATCTCTTATATTACCAATGTATCTTGTTTCTTGACATGAATTGAAGTGATAAATAGAGGTAAAATTATTGTGGTTGATCTAAGCATAAATATATATTAATGTCGACACTTTAATCTACAACAGTTGTCATGTGTTCATGCAATTGCAGCAATCAGATATATGATAGGTTGGTATGAGAATTTTTGTTCAAAATACTATAAAAATAGCATACTTTTAATAGTACATGCATAGGAGATTCATCCAATTAGAGACCAAAGTTTCTAGTAAGTTCCAAATGAAATGTATATTACTATTATCAATCCACTAATAGGCCATATTCTGTCTAGTTGATTAAGAAATCAACGCATCATATCTACAAAAGAGGAAGCAGTTATTCATAGATATATATAGATATGCAGAGACCATAATTGAATTATGTGATACCAAATAAGGACAGGCTATTTGTCAGTGCGTAAGTAAATAAATGTATTCATATATATGCTGATTAAATAATAATGTAGATGTTAAAAATCAAGATAAGATAAATGTTGTAACATACTTATAGGTATGATATTTACAATATCCTCTAACTATGTATTTGAATCAGAAATACCGTGTAGCCATTAAAATGTCACTATAACCAAGTGTGTCTCTAAACAAGCATCTGAGTCTTTTAACTAAATCTCTCAGATACTGAGATAGTGGTTAGTTAAAAAGGATTCCATAATTTTTCTTTAATAGATTGGTGCACAGATTTCTGGCATATGAATCTTTCTTATACATCTGACCAAATCGACTCTCGTGAGGGACTAATGCAGGTCTGTGATGTGTACATACAAGTGCATCATTTATAGAAGTCTGTGGATTCTCTACCTATGACAAAAAGTGAACGTACTAAGTTAAATAATAATATGTCTTAAATATTTAAAAATATACTATAATTTAACTTTGATTACCTAAACAGTTGAGAAAGTAAGTGTCATCTATGGATGAGAGGAGCTTAACATCCACTCTCAAAAGTCTACAAATAGTTAATCAATACAACCCATCACATTATGCCCGACCTGCTGCTGAATGTCCTTTTTCATCCTGCGAAAGTCTACTATTAATGTACCAAATAGATCCATCATATTATGTTCAATCTTCTGGATGTCTTGTCTCATCTCACAATAATCTAAACTTAATGCATCAAATCGATCCATCATCATATTATGCTCAATAAGTTGGATGTCATTTCTTATCATGGTAATATGAATCTATCATATCCAATTGATCTATAACACTCCTCCTGAAGTCATTGTTGTGATGAGGTGTTGGTATGGGTGAATGATGATATAATAATAGAGGAGAATAATATGACTAAAGTGTGGGTGAACAATGATGTATTGGTGAATTATGATGTGACTATATAAGAGCATAATGTGGCGATGGCATCGAAGAGTAATGAGGTGAAAGAGTAGGAAAATAATATTGTAAGGGCATAGACGAATAATACGGAGATGGAATTGAAGAATAATGAGGCGTGGGCATTTGCTGAGATAGTAATATAAGCGAATGACCTGACTGTGTATGCTACAATACATGGGTGCATATGTTTGAATCAGAAAACAATGCATTACTTAATGATTAAAAAATTTAAATTGTATTACACTAATAACTTTTACCTGTACGCGGGAGTATTTGGCTCATGTCTATATATTAGAAATTCTACCCGTAAGTAAACTACCCCATATGTGTCGTATGGCTAAATAACTTGAAATAAATGTATTATATATGATAAATTACACTTATAAAGATAAAGTTGTAACACATTAAGCACTAACAGTCTCTAAAAAAAATATATTGATAAATTTTAACATTTAAAACTAAGTAATATTTACTTTGGCATAAAATTAATATGTTATTCGAAAGTATTTACTTACAGCAAATTTCGAGAACAAGTGTCATATATAGTCTTCTAACCAAGAAATCATTTAAAATTCTTCCACTACAAGATTTGTGGAGTATGATTACTAATACATGCAATATGATCTTGCAAGTTAGACATAGCCTCATAAATCTAAACTTATATATGAAAAAAAATATATTAGTACAATAAAGTGCTAGAAAATAAACAATAATTTTAATTTTAGTATAACTATTTTTTATAAAAATTTGAAATGCAATAGGCATTCTAATAATATTGTACTTTCTTATAAAATTCTTATCAAATGCCTCTAAATATAGTGCATGCCTCTTATATTTAGTATACTGTGCAAGAATTAATTATTATAATGATTGAATTATGTAAAGAAAAATGGCAAATTTTCATAGATACTTATTAAATTGATCAATATCCTCTAACATATCCAACAATCATAAGTCTACATGAGCTCGTCCACCTCTGCCAAATAGAAACCTCTCAAGTAGATAAAAAGGTGTCAATCTTACAGCATTAATATTTAATATGCTAGAAAAATCAATGTCATTGAAAGCAGTCTTAATATCATCTAGTGTAATGATGTCTAAATCACTGAAAAAAGTGTTCCTCAATTATGTATTCCGAGGCACATGTAAATTAGGAAAATACTTGTAGTTAAGTCAGTTGTAAGATTAAACAAACTCAATCCTAGAAAATTGAATGGCCTGTCCCCAACGAAAAATTACATCTTCTAGCCATTGTCATCAACATATACCTCGTGTAACAGCATATAATGAATGGAGATATGTTAATGATATAAATCTTCAATAGAACAGATTTGCCTAAAAGATCAACTTGTAATGTTGTCAATCTCCTTCTAATATAGTTTCTCACACCGTCAAATGTGATAAACAACTTATCTCTACATGAAAGTGTTCATCTTTTATAATCTTTAACTTCAATTAGTATACCTTTTTTACTTATAGAATTACACAAATAACTATCTGTTAATAAAAAATAAAAAAATTAATTATATTAAATTTAATACCATTCATTTTTATCAAATTTTATTTAATTTATTATTAATTCTGCCCAAAAAATAAAAATTAATATTTTTAATATTTGAATTAATTTATAATAAATTTCAAATAAATTACAAAATTAAATATCTTAGAAAAATTAATTAAATTTGGATTTAATAATTATTATTCATTAATTTCTATTTATTTTTATATCAAAATTTAAAATAATAAAAAAATTTAAATGATATACGTAATATTTTTAACTTATTTATAATATTTAAATAATTTCTAATGAATTTCAATTAATAAATATTTATAATTAATATTTAAATTTAATTCAATTCTATCATGTGCCACAGTGCATGGCACGAGTAGAGATATTTCGTTCATGATCGTTTGGCATGTGAAGCACACACGTCTATATGTTTCTATTTTTTTCAATTTTTTTTGATTTTTTGAGTTTTTTCGACTAGATTTTCAAGCAAAAATCGTCAAAATCATTTTTATTTCTAATTTTTTTTACAATGTACACGTGTAATTTATAAAATTTACACATTTTAACTATTGTTTTCTACAATTATTATGTAAAATACAACTATCACTATGTAACTACAAACTAATTACAAATTAATTAGTTATAAGCATTTTTAAACTCATTAATATAACAAAAATTAATAATATAAGTAACACTAACTTTTGTTATTTTTGATGTTGTCAGAATATGTCAATCTGTATATGTATTTTTGAAGGTGAAGAAGAAAATGAAGAAAAATGAAGAAAGGTGAAACATGTGATAAATTTATGAAGTAAAATTATTAATATAATTTATTTGTCAAGATAAAATTGTAAAAATAAGTTATTTTAGTAAAAAATTTTTAGAGTTGATTATAAATATAAAGAAATATTAAAATAAAGTTATTTTAAAAATTTTTTTTTTCCTCTAAGTAGATTGTGACAAGGAAATTGTGGAGTGAGGTTAAGTTCTTGAAGACTGAAACACATTAAGTAGATTTTTAACCAATCAGTATTAGCTATATATTCTAAAATTAATTGACTTGTATTTTTAATTATCAATTATAAAATGATGTTATTTTATTTGAACTATTTGTTTTAGATTTACTTATTTAAAATATAATATATGTTCACATTTATCTATAAAATTTTTAATAAATTTTTATAATTTTATATTTTTTTATGTTTTATGTTTAAAATTACTAACTTCAGTTTTGGGAGGTGATGTTACACCTAATCAAAGAAATAAAATGAGTGCGAACTCTTCGTCATATGCATAAAGCTATTACGTGAAGTAGAAAAAACTCTTCAAAACTTTTAAAAAAAATTGCATGCAATATAAAATACGTTGACCTCTTAGCCATACAAATTGAATTGCAAATAAAACTTGACATAGGTAAAGTTACCCAAATGGTTCTTGACAATGCAATTAAAATATATTTTAGAAAATGATTAAAGATGACCATGAGATAATGATTGAAGAAGGGAATGAAAAGTAACTGAAGACGTGCCAGAAATCATGAATGAAGGTGTCATTTGATCATGACATTAAACGTGATACTTTATTGACATTGTACAAGAAATCAAGTCGAAGACAAATCACCTCTGATTGACATTGTTCTACCAATTCACGTGGAATGTACAACGATTATGTTTGAGGACGATCTGGATAAGAAAGCAAAAATTATTTAAATGCACATTAATCGAGCAAAAATTCAAGAGAACTAAAATAAATGTGACGGTTGTGCGTGCATGAAAGTCAATACCTTGTAGAAGAACTATGAACAATTACAAGAAGAATGAAATATGGCTATTTTTGAGTTTTAAGAAAAAATTGTTGAAAAGAGCTACAAGTTCAAGTTAGAAGATCATTTAATGTTGCACTACAAGTTTCATCCACCAAATAGACTTGGGGGTGTATATTGTAGAGAGAAAATTAATATGATATATGAGATAATAGAGTTAAATTATTTTATCAATATTTTAACATTTTATAATTTAATTATTATCTTTTTCGGTAGGCTAATATTTTTTCAATTAGATAAGTTTTATTTTAATTATTTGAATACTTGTTGCTTAGTGATATAGGCTTGCTTCTATTATAAATAGGGTAGTTATGTTTTTTGCTATAATAACTTTTAAATTGTATAAAATTCTTCTTTGATTTTCCACTTCACATATTGTTGTTTGACAACTCATGTTTTTGAGTCATTTGGAAACCAATCTCGTCAAAGAACTAAAGGAGATTCAATGTTTGACAAGGTGCATTACCCACTTTCGCTAATCCATGTGCATCATTTAGGCTGAAAGACCAATGATATAATATGCCTAAAATTACCTACGTTTGGACTCTAATTATGTCTGAGGAGATAAAAGGTGTAACTTAACAAACAATCACAATTATTAAATAAATTAAAACACATTAAAATTTATTAGATTCTAAACAAATTCAAGAATGATAAGTCTCTAATTATTTTTAAAATCTACCATAAACAAAATCAACTCATTCGATAGAAGACAATAAATAATTTTAATACAGTGAATTGGCTACAAAAATAAACTTTATGAAGAATTCTTCACAGCATTAAAACCCTTCGAGCTGTTACTAAAGTCATGAAATTTTCATTATAACAAGAAAAAGTTAGGAACTAGAGATTATCAAAAACTTTTGATATGACAAAGAGTGATCTACTCTAACTACTTATTATTCAGAACTCTAAATCTTTCTTTTCAATGAAAATTACAAATGTCATGTATGCTTGACCGGAACTCCAGCCACCAACGCCCTTTAGAAATCTAAAAGTCTCATATTGGACTATATGGAGAGAGAAATAATATGAAACTATTAAATGAAATCACCAAAATAAAGCTTACACCCAAGGAGAAAATTTATGTTTTCACTCAAGATAAACAATGAGCAATACTCTCAAATTACTCAAAAGTTGAAATCTCTACTTACAAAACTCTCAAAATTAGAAATATTCTAAAACCTAAAACGTTAAACAAATGTTTTATACTCTCGATGTGTGCTTGGGTAAGGCTCAAGCATGCATTTGTTGCTGAAAAGTTTTACCACTCGCTCAAACACCAAGTTCGCACGTTATTGGCACTAAGCTTCTGTGCTATGTTAGCTTAGGCATCAACGTAACACGAACTTGACATGACTTCTAGATTTCATATTTTTGGTTAGCTTGAGCACAAATTTGGTTAAAAAATAATACCAATCCTTTGTTCCATTGCCTTCGCCTTTATAACGCATGGTTTCCTCATGTCATACTTATTTCAACTAAAAACCTCTTATTTTGTTCATGGAATCGGACAACAAACTCAAATCCTAGCAAACTCCCCCTTTGGCCATTTTATGACAAAATCTTAATGTAATAGCAATGACAAAAACCGTAACCAAGATTTTTATCAATCACTAAAACAAAATCTCGATTATTAAAAACTTAAAAACTTAACTTAATACATTTATATCTTTGTTAAAACGTCAACATATCCTGTTTCCTACATTACACAAACCCAAATGACCAAGTGAAATGCATGGGAAAAATTAAAGTGAACAATTTCAATATAGACATTAAACTAAGATACAAAAACATGTCACATAGAAGCAAGGTAGAAACAAGAACAAATCATCCAGAGTAATCAAAACAAAAAGAATAAATCATCTAAAGTAATCAAAACAAGTTACTCCTTCTAAGTTTATACAACATCCAAACCCAATATCTAAATTTTATCTCCCCCTTTTTGTCACATAATAACAAAGGGATTAAGAAGTGTCAAGCAGGTTAATCACAAAGACTACAATGTCTACATCAAGAATATATAAACTAAAAAACCTAAGTTAACCAACAAAAGAAACAAACTAAATAAAGGCAAAAAGAACTTCTCAATATAGTCAATGGACTAAAATAGAGTATTTTTAACATGAAAAATGCATGAAAACATAGCTTAAGACTCAAATCAAGTAAATATCATAGTTTCAAGTAAATGCTATACATAAAAATAATACATTTACAGTGATTTTCTTCTTTAATAACTATAAAAAAAATAAGTTAATCACAAATAATTTATATACGCAAAGTGATAATTAGTAATAAACACATGATTTAAGATCAAAACATTATAGATAGGTTTACATTACATGAAACCACCAATTGAAATATGTGTAATATGATAAAGAAAATCAAACTCAATGTCATTAAGACATTAAAAACAATTACAACTTCGTTGCTTATCTTATTTTTCTCCCCCTAAAGTAAACATTATTCAAAATTAATTTCTTTTCATTTCTTTTAGTTGTCATTGGGCATATTTGATCTTATTTCAAATATTAAAATGCGGTATAAGATATTTCATAAAGAAGGTGCACTAGTCAAAAGTCAATTTAATCACTACAATGCATTATACTAACCTATGATTGCTTACCCAAACATCATACATACAATCAAGCCAAACAAATTCACACTGAAGTACATAATAATTAAAAAAACGAATCACAAATGCAAGACAAACATGAAGACATGCAAAATAAAGATATCAAATACACATGCAAAAGATATTGAAAGTATCCATAGTAAATACTCAAATTTAATAGCCATAAAATATAAATCAAAGACTAGTTTTCATATGACAATATGGTAAAGATCAATATACCAGTCTCATTAACACAAAAAAATAAAAAATACATATATTTTTGTGTATTTTATTTTTAAATAAAAACTTGCATAAAAATTGTCTCACCAAATAAAAATATAAAGAAAAACACAAATAAAATAAACCAAAAAAATAAATCTATACTAAAGCATATGTATCAAACAAAACAATAATCTCTCCTATTTCTAGAAGATTATCTATGGTTGGTAAAAACCTCAGTCAATGAAATAAGCTTATCACACTAATAATCTTAACTTGCTAAGTTAACTCTACTACTTAACAAACAATTCTATCTTGATCAAATTTAGACCTAGAAGTAATATAGACATTCTTTTTCTCTATATCTTCTTTTTCTTTTCAAACTCAAAACAATTTAGTCTTATATGACCTATTTTGCCATATTTATAGCAGATTGGCATAAACCAAGTTGAAGAATTAAAATCTTTCCTATCCATTAAGGAACAATTCATAGAATAAGGAATAGTTACAATTTTAGTAATAGTTAACTTAAGGGCAACCAAAACAGTTTTAAAGCTGGAAGCATCATTAAGGCTAGCTATAAAAAAACCTAACCCTCTATTGCTACTCACATTCTAACCTACATTAAACATCTCACCTAGGTTTTTAAAACCATTAACGAATTTAGTAAGTTATAATCTAACATCTTTCAACTGACATGATAAAGCCTTAATTTCATTCTCTAAGACCCCTTTTTGTTCTTTTAAAGTAAAAATTAATTCAATTTATTCCATTGATTTGACTATAAGATTCTCATTTTTAAGTTCAACAATATTAAGTTTTTCAAAATATCTTTATTCACCTTTTTAAGCTTTAAGCTCTCTTAATAAAGTTCCTCAGATGCACCATCAATATCATCCTTATCTATTGAACTAACTTTTTATGAGTCAACATACACATCTTTAATAAAAGGAATAAAAGTCACAATATTACCATTATCAAAAAGTGACTTATCATCTTTATCCTTAATAAAGTCATCTTTACCAAGGAAAGCATTCATGGTCTTTTGCCCTTTTTTAAGTTATCACATTCAACCTTGATGCATCCAAACCTCTTGCATTGGTAACATTAAACCTTCTTATTATTTTTTTTAAAAAAAAAAATTCTCTTTTTCAAAAGATTTTTTATCTTACCAGAATCCTTCTTCTTAGACCTAAAAAACTTTTTAAATTTCTTGATAAATAACTCTATCTCCTTATCAACTGAAGATTCATCATTACATTTAATTTTAATATTTTCTTTAATTAACTTGAGAATTTAAACTTTTTCAGTTCTGAATAGCTTAACATATAAGTTCAAAAGAAACCTACTAATTCTTTGATTTTAACTGAATCTAAATCATTGTTATCTTCTGTAGCAGTGATGTAAGGACAAAGTCTCTCAAGCAAATTTTTAAGGACTTTTCTAACCACTCGACTTTCAAGAATCCTTTCATCTTGATTAAAGCTCGAGTTTACTACGTCATTCAACTCAGCATAGAACTCGTCAAACTTTTCATCATCTTTCATCTTAACCTCCTCAAACCTAGAAGTTAACATTTAAAACTTAGAGTTTATATCAGTTTTCATACCCTCATAAGTAATCTTAAGAATATCACAACCATCTTTAGCAATCTTACACATGGATTTTTTTAAAACTTTTTAGAAAAAATAATCATGAAAATAGCATTCATAACCTCACTTTTCCAGTTTGACTTTGTTATCTCATCCTTAACCCATTGATTTAATCTTTAGGACTAGTAACTCCATCAAATATGACTCTAAGGGGACTCTAAACTTTCATACATGACATCCATACTTACTCATCTGTAGACTTAAGAAAAACTCCCATCTTGACTTTTTAATATGGGTAATTATTTCTATCAAAGTAAAGTAGAACAAACAAATTTTGAGATTTATACTTCATCTAAATAAAACCTAGGGTAAAGATCAAAATTAAGTTCTGATATCAACTAAAAATTATGCCTACATTTAAACCCTTATTACACCTAAAAGGGGGTAAAAGGCATAACTAAGCAAAGAATCATAATTATCAAACAAATTAAAAGAAAGTTAAAATCTACCACGCTTTAGACAAATTCAAGAATGATAAGTCTCTAACTATTCTTAATATCTATCACAAAACAAAATCAACTCATGCAATAAAATAAATAATCTTAACACAATAAATTGGTCACAAAAAAAAATCTTATGAAGAACTCAACACAGGATTAAAATCCTTTGGGCTATTATAAGAGTCATTCAAAATTTTTACTATAACAAGAAAAATTTACAAACGGTGATTATCAAGAACTCTTTATAGAAGGTAATAAATTTTCACTCTAGCTACTCATTACTCAAAACTGTGAATCCTTCTTACCAATGAAAATCACGAATGACCTATTTACTTAACTAAAACTTTAGCCAGCAACAATTTTCAAAGCTCTAAAAGTCTCTTAGTTGGATTTGGTAAAGAAAGAAACAGTAGAAAACTCTTAAGTGAAATCACCAAAATGAAGCTTACACTTAAAAAGAAAATTTATGTTTTCATTCAAAATAAATAATAAACTCTCAAATTACTCAAAAGTTGAAATCTCTATTTAAAAAACCTCCCAAAATTAGAAAAATAGCATTTTCTCTAAATTCTAAAATATTAAACAAACGTTTTATATTATTAATGTGTGCTTAGATGCATTTAGAGCAAAAAAGTTCTTACCACTTGCTTGAGAGCCAAGCTAGCATGCTGTTGGTATTAAGCTTTTATGCTATGTTGGCTTAAGCGCCAACCTAGTACAAACTTAGCATGACTTTTAGATTTTGTATTCTTGATTGACTCAAGTGCAAACTTCGTTAAAGAGTATTGTCGATCCTCTATTCCATCGTTTTTGCTGTTCTAACATATGATTTTATGATGTCATAATTATATCAACTAAAAACCCTTATTTTGTTCATGAAGTCGGTCAACAAACTCAAATCTTAACAATGCTAATATTTATATTGTTGTATAAAAAAAGTGAGAATGATTTCATAACAAAGCACCTCAACTTGCTTTAAATATTGAAAGACGACATTTAGGGATCATCGGTCACCAATATAGAGGTATAGAGGTAAAACCACATTTGACATTTAAATTCTTGAAATCAAGAACAGACAAGGTAATTCAAATTAAAACTTTATTTTTAGGAGTTTTATAGAGCTCTTTTACAAACAACGTCATTCCTCATGACAACATACTTATCAAAAAGGGTTTTAATTAGAAGACAAACAAGAAGAGTAAGAGTGGTGCTATCACTTGTTTAAGAACGAGATAGTTAGAGCGAGAAAACACTGCCAAAAGTGCCTTTTAGAGGTGGATCCATTATATTCAACCTAATATACATAACGGTATTTTTTTTTCTCTATATAATTCTCTCATGCTTTTGATTGGTCAACAACCTCTTATAGCTCTCTAAATCTTTTACCATTATAACCTTCCTTGAGAAGAAGAATTCCCACTTCTATAGTTACAGGCATAGCTATGAAGTACTGTCCGATTCTTTTCTACTTTATGCATAAGTTCTACAGTTAGAAGAATTTATTCCCACTTGTTCGGTTTCCTTTACATAAAGATATTCAACAAATCTTCCTGTGAACTGATGCTTGAAATTTAGCTATCTTGAGTGATAAGCACTGCTAAACCTCAATTTAATGCTTTTTTTCCCCAAAAACGTTCATGAGAACTAGGCAGTCTATGAAAATGTGCAACTTTAAACACTTTAGAAATAGAAAAACCACTTTAATAATATCATGAAAAGCTTAAAGTTACTTAAAGACACTTTTACAAACAATCATAACTTTAGAAAGGTTAAACTACTAGAGAACAAGATAAATAATTTTTTAAGGGATGAAGAATTATATTAGAACAAAGATCAAGAATTGAATGGCTAAAAGGTGGTGAAAGGAATGCCAAATTTTTCCATGTTCAGGCTTCTTCTAAAAAATAAAAAAAGTTAATTTATGGTGTCATGGATGAAAGAGGAATCTTCAACTATTTCTCAAACATTTTTAACTTATTAGATCTCGTCTATATGTGTTTGAATAAAGCAAGCAAGTATACAACCAAAAGTAACTAAAGAGAGAAGAATTAGCAGCTATAAAAGAAATTCATGAAGAAAAGGTTTAAACACCATTTTATCAGCTCTAGGTTAAAACACCAAGGAATGATTTTTTTAATCAAAAAATTGAAGGGTATTAGTGAAAGCATGATAAAATATGATTATGTATTCTAAATTAAAATGGTAATTTAACAATACTAAACCATGCTTTTATTACTTTTGTTCCTAAGGTCAGTAGTCTTATAGAAGTTTTAAGCATAACTTTATCAGCTTGTGCAACATTATTAATAAGATAAAGGAAAAAAAACACTAGCAAATAGGCTAAAGTATTCCTAAATCAAATAATCTCCCACAACCAGAATTTGAATAGGCTAATCACAAAAAATATTATTATTGATTATGAATGTCTTTGTAAAATCATATAGAGAAGAAAAGGCAAAAGAATGATATTACTATAAAACTTAATATTAGTAAAACTTATAATAAGTTGAAAAAAGCTTCTCAAAAGAAGTGATAACTAAGTTAGGCTTCTCTCATGGATAGATCTCATAATAAAGTACATGTGTTACCTTTCCTTTTATAATTATGGATAAGTGAAAAGACTTATAAACCCTTCACAGGGTCGACAACAAATTTGTCCTCTAAAACCTTATCTTTTATTAAAATAATAATAAAAAAATTCCTTGTTATAATCAGCAAAATACTCTGAATGAATCCAGAATGTTTAATTTGAATAGTCTTGTGTTTATTTCCCTTTTTTTTTCTTTTTTTTCTTTTTTATTTTTTTTTTGGCAAAACACAACGTATTATTTACTTAGCCCTTAATAATAGAATGTATGCACTTAAAAAGGATATTCTAGATTTTTTTTAAAGTCTTAGGCTAAATGTTCAACATGAAAAAATCATCTGTGCATTTCAATCATAATGCATAAATAACAAAGGTCTAAGCCATCATCAACATATTCAACCTTTAGGTTCTCTTGTCGGGAGAAATGTTTTGGCTTTCCACCCATGCTTGTCATAAACAAACTTAAGTCCTTTAACTTCATTAAAGAGAGGATTAAGATAAAAATAAAGAACTAAAAATTCAAATATTTTCCTATGGCAGGTGAGAAATCCTTATAAAAGCTATAGGATAGGTAATTCTCACATATATAACTAGTGACTAAAAATTCCTGTACGATTATATACATAAATACAAATACTTTTTTCAAATTTCTAGTTGTACCTTCAAGGAAGCAAAAAATATACATTAAGTAGCATCTAAATTTGTTTGTTAATCTAAAAGAGAATAAGCATAAGCACTAGAGGCTCATCTAGTTTCAATCAAGCACTATTGGCTCAAAGTTGGAAACTTATCATTTATTCTAAATCTTTAGTCATTACAATATTGAAAGTAAGATCTTTTCTTAAAATTAAGTTTATAAAAAGTAAAATAGCCAACAGTTCCCTTTATATAAGGATATGCTTTGTGGAGTAGGAAAATAATTGAAGTTGAAGCTCCTTAGAGGATAAGTTGTGGAAAAGATGTATGTTTTGATGTATAAGCAAATATAGATTCCTAAGCCTCTAACCTTTCAACTGATTTCCCTTTACCTTTTGATAAAGGACAGTAAGTTGTTGCACAAATAAATAAAGAGGGTCACTGGAAATAGAAGACTATTGGCACTCATTTCCTCTTAGAGTATGCAAAAATTTTAAAAGTAAAATTACCAAACAATTTGAAAAAAAAAGATTAACTTTTGATAAAAGTAAACAGTTAAGAGTGGTATTAAGTGTCTCTAAGCTTTAAACAATAAAGTTTCTCATTACGCCTTACTGATCTATCTAAATGGTAAATTTTCATATAGAACTTGGTTATCCCTGCAAAAACCAAAATCCTTTTCTTGAGAGCAATTAAAGAGATTTTTCTAACAAGAATATTCTTGATAAAAGAAAAATTTTAGCTAGTGTTCTCTATCCAAGGTAACTGAAGATGGTTTCCATGCATTAGTTAAGTTCAAATTTGCTAGATAAAGGCAATAACTCATTTTTATTATATCATTAAACAAACTCTCTACTCAACTTTTCATAAATTTGTAATATTAATGTCAGGATGTTATGGGTTAGTGTTTAGCACAGCTTACTTGTACAGCACTTAGATAACTTCACTCAATAAGTGCTTAGTAAGCTTTGTTTTCTTCCTCATTTATTTTAAAGAAAGGTTAGAGAACTTGCATGAACTTAGAAAAAAAAAAAAAACCTTTAAGAAGTTTTTTGACACGCCTACAAATTCAAAAGAATTTGAAGTGTAATTTTTGTAAACTTAAAAAGCCCAAATTACACAAAAGTATTTAAAATTTAACTAATAAGAAAGTTTTAAATTATTCATCAAAATAATTAACCAAGTAAGGTAGTACTTAATCTTTAAAATCTTTAAAAACTAAAGCAAAACATAACAATGAAATTTAATAAATTATGAAACCAAGCGCCTTTCAAAACCTTGATGCTAAATTCACTATGTTCATCTAAAATAATGACTTTTAATATTTAAAAATCACAATAAATTATAGTGAGTAGTAATTCAACAAGAAAACAAATTTTTATTTTTAACTTTTAAAATCAAAATATTTTTATCAAACATACAAATTCTCAATACATACTTACGCAAAGTGATGCAAATGAGTTAAAATGACTTACAAAACTGTTTTTTTTTTTTTCTTTTCAATCTTCTTTTAATAATATTTGACTAACCTTTACTTATAGACTTTTCATAACGAAGAAGAGTCTAAACATTATAGTTCAAATATATAAACAAAATTTAGATCTACTAAATAGAAATTAAAACTCCACAAGTGCACTAAGCTTGAAAACATTCAAAATTTCTATAACTCTCTTTTAGAAACCACTTTCATACCATAACTTATGCCAATACACAAAATACAACCATACTTGTCATATATTTTGAATAGAAAAGAAAATCAATAATATATAAACACAAACATGTATACAATAAATACTTTCATGATGAAATACAAACAAGTTATAAACACATCATTGTTACACACAACCAATACATACATATATTTATTATGATTCTTTTAAAATAAAAACTTGACTTACTTACTTCGTGATGATCACAACTAAGTTAACTTAAGCACTTTCATTTATAATCAAATATTAATGTTCACAAGTATAATGTAACTTGTTAGATATTACTGTTTATATTATTACAGTTATCTAAATAACTTAATATTCTTAACTTGCCTAATCTGACATTATGTTGTTTAAGAAATTTTTTATATCTTAAATAACATTCTTTTTTCATGAAATCATAACATAATTGATAAAAGTCATAAAATGAGATTATATAAAAATATTGATCCCTAATTTCACATAAAACTAAATCTTATCATATTCTTAACTTATCCACATATCTTGATACTATATATTGGGTAGCTCTTCATATTTAATTTTTAGAAAATGGAATACATAATCCTGATATCATTTAATTTTGCAAAGATGATGTAAACATAGAGACAGTAAGTTATTAAAATTTTCAAACTTAAAATCATTTTATGACTATTTTAAAGAAATTTTATTGTGAAATCTTTAAATTTTGTTAAATAGAAATCAACAAAGAGCCATACTCATTCTAAAATTCATAACTATTCTAAAACAAAAATATGATATAATAAACATATTAAAAAATCAATGTATAAAATTTTATAAATTTTTAAAAATTATTTGGTTAATCAAAATAATTTCACAACTGAAACATTCTGAAAAAAAAAAAAAAAAAGGATAATTTCCAACATCTTAAGGTCAAAATTGAAAACTCATTAAAATTGAAAACTCAATATTTTTAAATGAAACAAAATTCATTATGACCATATAGATGTTTAATTTTTTTTGATAAATTAGTTTTATCAAATTCATAAAACATGATTTTACAAATTTTTTAAACTAATCTATTATCATACATCAACTATGCAAAGCTTGTTTTTCTTCCATTCATTCTTGACAAACAATAAATATTGATCCATTGTTATAAGAAATCCATGCCTAGACACCAAAAAATTATATTATAGACTATTTTAATTATCGTTTTTCATGAACATATATGACCACAATTGCATAACGACTGTTAATAATCATCATTAGTATAAAAAAAATCTTAAACTTATCATCATTGGTATGAAAAAAAAGGAAAAATCTTGAACTTACCTTTAATCTCCAAATTTTCTCATAGAAAGCCTAACCTCCATTGAACAAATGTATATTTTATAAGAAGAACATTTCTCATAAAAATAATCTATTTAAACTTTATAATTTTTCTTATAGTTTAAGAAAACTTAATTCTAAATAAAATAACAAAATCTTATTATTAAGTAAGTCCAACATATAATAATAATCCACAAAAGTTTTAATCCATAAAATTCTTATAATATAAAATTTAATTCTTTAATGTTACTTACAATATGGGGGTGCTACATTTTTACTAGCAAAGAGGACTTTATTGCATAAATGAGCTTTCATATAACTTGAAATTGTGCTGGAATTTTTTGAGAATACTTTCGTAAGATATTTACAATAAACACTTTAGATTCCTATACCTATATGCTTGTTATAGAATTCTTTATGGTTGTCTAGTATCCTAGAGTTCTCTACGAAGTTTTAGAAAATTTTAAAATGTATAGAATACTCTAGAATAGGCTTGAGGGTTGTAGAATATTCTAGAAGGTTTTAAAATATTTTAAAGAGTTTTTGAATGTTCTAAAAGACGTTGAAATATTCTAGATGGTTTCAAAGTATTCTAGAAGATTTTGGCATGCTTAAGAAGTGTTTTCTCGTACCTGAATACTCCTAAACTTAATAAGCTTTAAAAGATTTTAAAGTAGTTGCTCTTGATAGTAATCTTGTTGTTGGTCTTATAGTCTATACACATCTAGAATGATCCATCATTCTTCTTTTAAAATAGGACTAGTGGGTTATAAAGAGTTTTAGATTGTTAGATGTATTTTGCAATAGGTCACCATGGTAAGTGATTTGGTAGCATGCTCTAATTTGATATAGCGATCAACTTCACACTTTAATATAAGCCTTTTATGACATTATTATAGCATCACCTTCTTAAACTCTTTGATGATTGCATGAACCTCTATAGACATTAGGTTTTTAAAGATTGCCACATCTTATCCATCATTAAGGCCTTAAAGAAAGAATAAAAAGCTAAAGTCATGTCACAGATTGAATTGTATGATGGATAATGCTTTGGTCTTTAGCTTGGCTATACGCTTTATAGGAACCATGCATGCTCTATTTTCATCGAAAATGTTAAAAGAGTTAATAGTTGGCAATGGAACGACATGAATTTGGTCAAAAAAATTCCATGCCAAGGATAATGTAAAAGTTATTTATGAGTACAATGAAGAAGTTTAACTTTCCTTGTCACGTTTGGTAATACCAACATTCAGTTTAATGGGTAAGTTTATCGCCTTAATGTTGCCATTTTTCCCTATTACTTTAAAGCCTAGTGCTTGGCCTTAATTTTTAATTCAAAATTATACATTGCTTCATGTCAAATAGTGCATGAATGACCATTAAAGGTAGCACTCACAAATACCATACCATTATTTAGTATACGTACGTGTTGCAACGTAACCCTTAAACATTTCAAATTGTTAAAAAAACCTTCTACTTACCTTATGTTCTTCTAATTGTGACTACCCTTAACCCTCTTCTTATTGTAAAGTCATGGTATTAAGTGCCTTGCATTTGAAGTAATCTTGGATCCAATATGGTTTATCGTAGATGAAGTATGGACTCTTTGACTTAAGCACTTTACGTTATCATGCCTATCCCTAACATAAAAGGTTTTTGCTATTTTTTGTCTTTATGACTTTAGCCCTTATGACTTGATTTTTTCACCCCATCTTTATCATCAACGATCTTCTTCTCTTTAATCTGAGAGGAGTAGTTAATGAAAGATTTGGCTATAGCAATGGTAGTGTCAAAATAGTGTAAGTTGCACCTTTGCAACTCTTACCTTATCTAATCTTCAAGACTTTCAATAAAGTAAAATAAAGAATCTTTATTAGTAAGGTCGATTATATCAATCATTAACGTAGTGAATTCTTTAATATAATCACAAATACTAAACATTTACTTAAGTCAACACAAGTAACCACAAGCTTAGTATTTGACATTGTAAGGAAAAAAGTGGTTTTTAAGTTCACTCTCAAAGTTTTACCATGTCTTGATAGCGCACTTTAGCTATATTGCAATACTTATATTACCATCATAGGAATACGACATCATAAAGGTATGTTGGCGCACTATTAAGTCTTATAGCATCATCTTTCATGTCGATACAATTAAAGTCATAAAAGAAAATTATATACCATGATGATGTTACGAACACCATGATAGTGGATTTCTTTTACTTTTACATGGACATATTATTAGAGAGATGCCTTAAAAGTAATCATATCATTAGGTTAAAAAATATTAACCTTTTATATATATACTTTTGTATTTAGTTGCAAAGAAGTTTACAATTAATAAAATGTTTAAGTCATAAGAGCGTGAACATGGGCAAGGTGTTAAAGAATGTGACGAATCATATGAGTGATTTTTACAGTCAATGATTTATCGTATAATCGTATTGATGTACTATTAGTCCTTTGACCTAAGGTATCATGGCTACCCTCCATACTAAGGCACATTGTTCACTAATATATATAGCACTAGTCTCGACATGCCTGAGGTATAAAGATAAGTGATGATCAATATGGAATATGCTATCTCAGATATTTGAGCTTGAGACCTTTGATAGGATTATCATACATAGAAATAAAATCTTTGGTCAAAATACACGATTTTCAAAAATTAGTTTTACAAATACGCGAATCTTGCATCTAATTGAGTTTCTGATTTTATAAATGAGTTAAGGCTTTAACGACACCACGGCCAACACTCAATTAAAAGTCGACAGCACAAGGACTTTACAACACGTAAGTGCAACTTTATGAGTTTATTCAAAAATATATTCTATATGTTCTGGGGGTTATGATATCTTGTTATAGATTACTTATGAGCATTGGAAACTTTGGTTACAATGAGTTGCACCAAAGTGATGCAAAAGAGTTTGTATTAGATCATATTTAATTCACGATAAATTCAAAAAATCACACATATTAATCGATAAGATAAGGATAGACAAAATAAATATCATTAAGCCAATTAATGATATTCAATATTAACAAAAATTAAATAACATTGATAAATTAACCTGAAGACAATTTTGTTCATTAAAATAAAGAATGAATTTTTTGACAATGATGTGTTAGCACTGGTAAGTTCAGGAAATATTTTAGTAAATTATTAATTTCGCAAATATGATATATGTATATGTGGGAGACGGATAAAAATATTATTTGATTTATCTATTAATAAATAAATTAGTTTATTTATTAATATTTGATAAATATTGATCAAAATCCAATACATCCTTGTTTGACAAGTGACATCATAAGATGTTGTCAAACAATAAAATCAAATATATCCTTGCTTGACAAATGGCATCAGGAGATATTGCAAAGTATTAAATCTTTCTCATACTTATCCATTATTATGCAAATCAAGGGTGTAGATATTGACACCTTATAATTATAAATTAAATAATTTTAAATATTTAATTAATACTTGTTTGATAAGTGGCACCATGAAAAGCGACCAAGTATCAAAATCTTATTATTATTTATCCATAATGATGAAAATTAAAGGTGAAAATTTTGAAACCTATTTTTTATTTTATACTTAATATTAATTGTTTCTTAATTGTTAAGTAAATGAATAAAATCAAAACTTTATTTTATTAAGTTAGTTTTATTGATTTTGGAATCGACTAATAAGTTGTTGTCACACGCTTATTCATTAATGTATATGATACATGTGTTATATTTAAATAATGAGATTTTAAGAAAGGAAGAAGGGAAAATTCAGCCACTTTTTTGTGTAGTGTGGAGAAAACTTTCCTTATCAATTATAAGGAAAAAAGAAGAAAAAGAGAAAGAAAAATAGAAAAATTATTTTCTCTTATGTTTTCATACTTCTTAATAGCAAGGAATATTTTGTAGAAAAATTATTCAAGATGTATTAAAATTAGTAATAGTAGTATTACATCTTTATTCAAGTCTCCCAACATATAAACTAGAAATATTGTCAACAAATTAGCGTGTGGATACGTTTAAAGGCAATTGCAGATAGTTTGTTTTTCTGAATTTGCAAATTGGAATATATTTCTTATATTCTTTGTTATTTTGTTTTAAAAATTTTGAAGCTTGCATAATTTCAATTTTGATCCTTTAGAAGTTTTTTCATATAACTAGATGACAATTGTTACTTTTGGTAGTAAAAAACTGTTTCACAACATATATTGTCAGTCATTCTTTATGAAATCATGCAGTCAAGTGACTTCTTGCTAGAAAAAAAGAAGTACTCCTCTAAAAGAGTCACTAAACTCTTTGATAAACTCTTTGGTGACCTTAGTAACCTTAACATATTTCATCTCCAAGTCTTCAGAATGATTATATGGTTATCAAGGGAAAGTTTATAGTAAAAACAAATTATTCCAAACTAGCAATACAAGGCTCAATAAATTTAAAAGAATGAGCTAATAGTAACTTCGAATAAAGTGGCCATTGTTTATCTCATGCAATTTGGCGTGACTTAAGAACATACACAGCTTTAATACTAACTATCATGGGGTTAATTTTTAGTACAGCTCAAACGCGTAGTATTTAGATAACTTCCCATTGTAAGTGCCAAGTAAGCCTTATTGGCTCACTTGCTTACTCTCAACAAAAGTTAGAGAACATGTATGCAAACAAAAGAAAAAAACCACAAGAAATGTTCACTAATAAAAGAACTTTATTGCATAAGAGAGCTTTGATACAACTTAAAACTTTTGTTGGAATTCTTAGCTTTCTAAAATCTCTAAGATTTCTAGGATTTTTGGGATGATTTGCCAAAATGAGGCCATTTTCCAATTATAGGCCTCCATGCCACCAAATTTGTGACAATAAATCAATTTCTAAAATACTCTGCTATGATATTTACAATGAACATTCTCGATTCTTATACATGTATGCTTATTCTAAAATTCTCTAGGGTAGTCTGGTACCTGTAAAGTTCTCTACAAAGTTTCAGAATCTTCCAGAATATGTTAAAAGATTCTTAAACATTCTAAATGATTTTGAAATGTTCTAGAGAGTTTTAGGATATTATAAAAAGTTTCAAAATTTTCTAGAGAGTTTCATAGCATTATAAAAGATTCCAATGTGCTTGAGAAATATTCTCCAATGCCTGGATACTCATAAACTTAGCAAGCTTTAAGGGATTTTAATTTTTTGAATTGGCAAAGTGGGCAGTCCGCATAAATTTTATTTTGAGCTCTTTGCTTTGATTGGCTAGTCTATTTAGGGGTGCCACAAATAATCATGGTCATAACAAATCCTTTTAAGAAATCACGAAAACCTTATATCGATCAAAGAACATGCAATTACTTGCAAAAGAACCCAAAGGCTCCGAGCTAGGAACAAATGCTCGCTCCTACAACTAAAATAAGGGACTAAAACTTAGCCTCATCTCCCTCTTTAGTGCAAATTCAATATAGATGGTGTGATCAAAAAATTATGACACAGCTAGTTTCAATCCCCACAAACCAAGTCACTTCCACCTCATCAAGAAATAGCCTATGACAATAATAAGGACAAGATCAAATGTCCTCAGGATCAATTTGAGAATTATAATGTCAAGGGTATTATAGGTTGCCCTCGAGACATTGTTATAAAGAGTTCTATTTTGTTAAAAGTTCCTCATAAAGGTAAGAGTTTTAATTAAATTAAGTGCCTAGCCTTATAAGGAAGATTAAAATCAATAGGATTCAGTAAGACAAAAAGATAAAATCTCATTAGAATACGAGAGCATAAGAATCATAGTCTGCAGTGTACAAACTTAAAGAATAAAACAATTAAGAGTTCTATTCTAACTATAAAAAGGAGAATTAAACACCAGTAAAAGGAACAGACAAAAAGATGGCCCAAAATTCTTCAAAACATAGGCCATTTTATGTCAACAAGTAACCAAAACAAATAAAAGAAGAAAAACCAGCATCTATTATCACTTTTACTTCACAAAATTCATTCAGACATTTTTCTCAAATAAAAAATAACCTTTACTCACTTGGGCATCAGAGGGTTATTACTGAAATTCTGGCATCTCTGATATGTTTTCCCTTTCGTAGTGACTATTGAAATTTATTAAGGCCATTAAATATATTGTAATATAAATTAGATTCTTTAGAGAACACATTAGCAGATTTGTCCCCGTACAAAAATAAATCACTTTAACAAACAAAAATCAGGTATCAACATTGGTGCCGTCTATGAAAATTGAACAAAAAAGCGATTTAAAATCTCGAAAGGCATGGACACTCTTGAGCCAGATGACATGAATAGAAGGAATAAAGATGAAGAATATGGTGATGATAAAACACCTACAAACCCGAAGATTACGAGAGAATTTCTATAATTATCTAGTGAGATAAGGGATATCATGAGAATATTGAAGAATCTTGGACCTAACACAAAGGAAATTTTTGCTAGCCAGAGCCAAAATAGTTAAAAATGAAAGAGATTAAGAGAATTTCTGTAACTTTTTGTATTTCTCCACTTAAGGAAAGAAAGCTACTGTTTGTTCTTATATACAAAAAGTCAATTGCACAGCACGAAATGAAGAACTAGCTAACAATCTAAGCCATACAATTGTGCAACAAGTGGAACAATATTGGCCTTAGGATGAATTCCGTTATGCACAGAGAATATTTTCAAAATCAGTTCCATGCGCGCAATTCACAAAGCTAACCGAGTCCAGATCGTTGCCGAGTGTATTGCCTTCCTCTCCTTGTGAAGCTGAGTTGTCTCCTTTGTCTTCTTGGGACACCAGGTTGCTGCTTAATATACTTCCAATAATCCCCCTGTCATCTGGTGAAATTCCGTCTTCAACAAAAATGTTGTCCAAAAAATTAAAACAAAAAAAAGAAGAGAACAAAAGATAAGGATACGCTAAAGGAATAAGGTTTTATAAGAAGGCCATTGACAAAATCAACGGCGATACAAATTCTCTACATACAAAACCAAGAAGATGAAGAGCCAAGGGAATGCCATTAGTTTCCTCCTTAAAGATCGTTGTCTCATATAAACAAAAGGCAACCCAAAATATCTCACGAAAACTAGGACAACAGTTACATGAGAATCTCTGATAAGAAGGTTATCTCTCAAAGATACACGAAACATCTTGCTCGAGAATGAAGATAAAATGAATAAGAATAAAGACTCAAATGGTTGATGAGGAGATTTTGCAAGAAAGATAGTATCTTTCGAGCAAAAATATTAGATGCCAAGAGCCGCCTCAAGATGTAAAAAAGAAGCTTAAAAAGCAAAGAAAGAGCTCTGAGAATTAAGGTAGGGACGAAATTTTGTATGATAAAATGTGCTTTCAAAGTACTAATACCAAGGAGCTGAAGAATAAAACCGAGGGCTTGGCAAAAATTTAAAATGAGTATATGAGCCAACAAGAAGTAAAATTAATTTACAACAAAGAAAATATTAAAACAAAACATTTCAAATAAAACCAATTAATAAGTTTCCCACAAGTCAGGTCATTTCCACAAGGTATATTCGAAACTTTTGATAATGAAAACCAAGGGACCCTTGTTAGGTCGTCATTATTACCCAAAAGCCTGGTTATTTCCACGCCATCAAGAAATAACCTATGACAATAATGACCCTTTCATCTATTATGAAACAATTTTCACTGCCAAAAATAACGGTTGTGAAACAGTTCGTGAGAAAAAATTTTTGAAAGATCAAAACTGAAATTGTGTAAATTTTAAAATTTTAAATAAATTTAAACAATAAAAGTAAATATTAAAAAATTATACCCATTTTTTTTATATAGAATAATTCAGTTTCTAATTTATCTTTAAATGTATCCACATACTAATAACTTGATGACGATTTTGGTATTACTTTTTAGACGATAACTCTCTTTAGGTCTTATATTTAGTTTCATAAACTAATTCTAATTGTGTTTGGTTGAAAAAAAATTTGTTAAAAATTTTCCTTCTTTTTATTTCTCTGTTTTCTTTCTTTCTTGCTAACACACTTAACCAAAATTTTAGATAGCTTCCTTTCTTAACATATGGCCGAATTTTTCAAGCTCATTAAATGCCAAAATAAAATAATTTTTATTTTATTAAATTAAACCAATTAATTACTTTAATTATTGTCATACATATGTCTCAACATTAACTATATATAATTTAATCGCATGAGTGAATCATTTTATGATAAAGATGAATAAATCTTTACCCTCCATATGTATAAAATGTGTGTCAATCTCTACCATCCATATATCACATATTTGCTTGATAGAGATTTTGACATTTGGCATAATCTAAACCATCCATGTGCTAAAGAAAAATTAAATCACAACCATTCATTTGGTAAATAAGGATTTAATCAATTAATTAATATATAATTTATCTATTAATTAATTAACATGAAACATAACCCTAATAATCTTCTTTTAGTATGCCAAATATATTTGCATTATACTGAAAATCAACAAAAAAAATTTTCACATTCCGGAGGCTAATGTGCATTGGTTGACAAATTTATTCAAAATAATATAATAATAATTCGACCAAAATATTATAGCTATATTTGAATATAAAAACTTATTAATTAATTTAATAATATATTTTGTCCATTATCAACCTATCAATTATTGTATGTAACTCTTTAAATTAACCATGAACTAGACATGAGCACATAAAAACTTATTCACATCATTTCAGTATAACTCATTATAACCGAAATTCTCAACAATTATGAGCGACCTCTAGCAAGATATCATAACCCCCAAATACGAAGAATCTAATTCTAAATGAACTTATTATAATTGCACTTACATGTAGTAAAGTTTCTCTGCTATTAATTCCTGGTCGAGTGCAGGCCATGATGTCACTAAACCTCTAACTCAGTCATAAGATTAGAAACTTAACCATATATTGGATTTGCATATTTATACAACTCATTTTCAAGAACTATGTACTCTGATTAAAGATTTTATTTCCATATATAATAGTCTTAGCTAGTATCTCAAGCTCAAATATCTAAATAAGCTTATTCTTTATTAACCATTATATGTCCTTGTACAATAAGAACATATTGCCATCAAACTTCTTTCACTAGACATGGGTGCTACATGCACGAGTGAATGGTATATCTCAAGGCGGAAGGTAGCTATAATCTCTCATATCAAAGGACTAGTAATATACTAGTATGATTATGTGACAAATCATTAACTTTGAATAATCACTCATGTGATTCATTGTGTTTGGTTACATTCAATAATACATTCTTTAACGTAATACTCATATTCGTACTTTTGTGATATAACACTCGTCACCTAATTATTAGCATCATATACTAATAAGTGGCAACAACAAAATATGCTAGTCATGCAATGTTATTATCTCTAATGACATTATCTCAACCAAGAACAGTTTTTAATGTATTTAAATCAAAAATTTTATACTTATATCTATAACTTTTTATAGATAGAGTTTTAACATATAATATATTATGAAATCTCATTTTTTAAATATTAGATAATAACACTTGAACAAATGCAAAATGAAATAATTATCATCATATTAATTGTAAATATTTTTATAACTAATTACAAAAGTATATATGCAAAAAAATGATATCCCTGATCTTTATGACATGATTGATTTTATGACATATCACTAATATTGTCGAGGTTCCTCCTCAATCAAATGAAGACACCTCTGATCAACTTTCGAAGACATAGTCAAATGACCTCAAGATCAATTTAAGAATCATAATGTCAAGGGCATGGCAGGTTGACCTTAATATATTGTTAGGGACAGTCTTATTTTGTTTAAAATTCCCTTACAAATAAGAATTCTAATTAAAGCAAGTTCCTAACTTTATTAAAATCAATAGGACTCTAAAAAGACAAAAGGATATATTCCTATTAAAATACAAGCACATGAGAATCATATTCCATTTACATATAGAAGTGTACAAATTTGTAGAATAAAACAATTAGGAGGTCACTATTCTCAGCAATTAGAAGATGATCCAAAAATCTTTCAAAAGATAGGTCACTATTCTCACAACAAGCAATTAGAATAAATAAAAGAAAGAAAACCAGCTTTTGTTATTACTTTTACCTTCACAAAATTCATCCAAGCAATTTTCTCAAACAAACAATTTTCTCAAATAAAAGATAATTTTTACTTATTTAGGCATCAAAGGGTTATCAACAAAATTCTAACAATTATAATATATTTTTCTCTTTTCAATAATTGTCAGAGTATTAAGAAAGCCACTAAACTCTATTGCAGTATTATTCAACCTGATGAGGACCAAGTCCTTATTGCATCAGTAAATTTGTGCCCACACAAAAAATAAATAATGCGTTAACATCTGACAAACAAAAATCAGGCATCAAGATTCTTATCACCCTTTCTATGTTTTAGAATTTATTCTTCTATGAACTAATCACCTTATACAAGTTCTATGTAATGTTGCTAAATCCAATTCAATCTCATAACTTTATTTCTTAAAATTAGTTCTTAATACGCTAATTACGAAATAAGATACCTCTAAAAATTTTATAAAAGTTCAATAATAAAAAAGAGTTATAAATTATTATTAAAAGAATATATCAACAAAGATAATACGAATCATGATATTAAAAGGGATAACTATACTATTATGGTCATTTTTTTATTTTTATATTATTATTATAAATTTTTCATTCATATTATAAGTATTATTTATTATGTATTTTAAATTTTATATTTATATATTTTAAATTTTTTATTTATATTTTAAGTACATTTTTTTTTTATTTTATTTATTTTAAATTTTTTATAAAATATTTTAAAATTTGCATTACAGTTGTAAATTTTGTGTTAATAAATATATCATACAATACTGTATCATCCCTTATCAATATTAAAAATAGATTGACATGTGATATTAAACATGGAATAATGACATATTATTAATCATGCAGGTACGAACGACGAGTTAGGATCTCGAGTTGAAAAAGTAAGGATGTGACAATACGTTTGCTTTTCGATAATAGGTAAATAAATTAGGCAGCCCATCAATCTTAACATCAATTATCAATACATGAAAGTGGATAACTGGTATTACATAATTTGACCATGCCATGCCATATGGCCAGCATCTAAATCCTCAATTTTGGCAGTAATTGAGTTTTGAAGTATTTCCTTTTCAACATTTGCAGCCAATCTCAATCAAACACAGTTTGGTTTGCGTCGTTTCCATTTTTTGCTCAACGCAAACCTCACTTCTTCATTTCTAGCCTTTGGTTCCTGATTGGTTCGTAAATTTCTCACATTTTATTCCACTAATTTTTTAGCTTCGCTTTGGGTTTTTGTCACGTTTCATTTACCCAAATTGTTGCATAATCTCCTTGTTGGTTAGCGACTTTGGTCTTTGTTTTTTACAATTCGGTTTGGGATTTCGTGTCCTCCAAACTTTGGACATGAACCAACCATTTCAATTTCTGGCCATGGAAAAAAATCCAAGAGTTGGTAAAAATTAAACTGTGTCCTTGCCATTAATGGGAGAGGTTTTTAGCCAATTTAGTGAGTACAAATGCTTTGTATTTTATGCTACAAAGCAAAAGCAATTCTCCATAGAAGTTGTACGAGTTGTTTGATTGATTTATAATTTAAAAATAATTTCAAACTTTATCAATTATTAAATTTTAATTTGTAATTGGACAAAAGTATACCTCAAACAACAAAATAATTTTTTTATTATGTTATAAGTATTAGATTTTAAAAAAATATATAGTAATATTTTTTAAGTATTATAATTGAATTCATTTTTCTTAAAAAGAGTTTATTGTATACTTTAATAAACAAAACATTAATGTGATAATTGCAAATCAAATAAGGTTCATATGTATTTTATATTTTATTTCTCACCTTACATTATGTTTTCTTATTATTATTATTATTATTATTACTACTACTATTATTGTTATTATTATTACTACTGCTAATTAACAATTATGTTACTTAAGACATTGAGTAAACATATTAACATATATATAACTTGTTTTTGGAATTTCTATCTTTAATATCACCTTTATTATAGAATGCCTAAAACATGTTTGGACTTGAGTAGATATAAACCTCAAAAAATATTTTTTTCAAAATGAAACTATTATTCTATTCTCAACTTTGATTCTAGATTATGGTTTAATTTTTTATATAATATCCATCGGTCTAGACCAAATAGATTTCTTTGATTAAAAAGTAATCTTGATAATTTTAAACACTTTCTCTTACACAAACAAAATTTTCATAAAAAACTTTGTACATTTGTAAAAATTTTTATATATAGTAAATTTTTCTGAATGAGATGAATCTAATCGTATACTAGCCTAATACAAAATAAAAATTATTGAAAACAGATTCAAACTACCCTTACATGGATCAATAATACCTTAGTTTTGTAAATAATTGAGCCTTTATTGGTAACTTAGAAAAAAGAGAATTTCAATAATAGGAAGAAATTTTGATTGTGAAGAGTTTTATGATCAAAATCTCAAATTAATCACTAAAAACTTAACCATAAAAAATAGGCTCTACTTATAATTTACCAGAAATACCCTTTATAGCAAAATCAAATTATGGTGGCCTAGTATAAGTATACAAAGACAAATACAAGCAAGATTTAGAAAAAAAAAAAAAAAAAACTACAAAATTCCATGATGCCTTACAAGATTTCAATGAAACAATAGTTGTATGACAACTAAAAGAATACCGTATCAATGTAGATTGGTAGCTTTAGTTAACAGAAAAGGAAAGAGAAAATATTAAAAATGTCATGGAATGATAGATATTTTGTAAATACATGTAGAATTTTAATTTTACTTTTTTTTTAGATTTCTCTACTAAAATATCTCTCTTTTACTCGTTACTTGATATAGAAAAAATTATGAGAGCATCTTTTATTATTTAGTTATTTTATCTTTCAATAGACACATAAACATTATTATTAATTATTACTTTTTGACATTTTAAAAATTTGTGTATATAAATAAAGGAAGATTGCATGCTAAAGGATGCACACCCTTTTTTCAAACATTTTTAATAAACAAAAACATTCAACGCTCTTAAATTCTCTCAAACACTCTCTCTGAAATTTTAGATAAATTCTTTAGTTACTATTACACAAAAATTATTTTGCAAGTTTAATATAAATTGTGCTTTGAATTGTTCGGTTTAATATAAATTGTTATATTAAAACCCTTTTTCTAAACATTGGTAATAAATAAAGGCATTTAAAACTCTCAAATTCTTGCAAACACATTGCTTGAAAGCTTAGACAAATTTTTTATTTACTATTCCACAAATGGTCCAAGCTTAACATTACCCAAAAATTATACAAGTAAGTTCCTTTACGTTTCTTTATTTATTTTTGGGTTAAAAAAGAACTTACTTAATTAATGAAAGTATAGAGTTAATTAAGTAATTTCAAAAGACAATCTTTTCTCTTCCTAGAGTATATAAGATGGAATTCCATATATAAATTCCATAACTAATTCTTAATAGATAACAGTATGGTCTGCACTTTGGTATGAAACAATTTCACAGACTTTAGGAGAAAAAACGGTTTTAGTTAACAATAAAAATTTAGAAGAGTTTTAGTTATTCTTGTAATCTTCCATAAGAAACTATTTCATTGGCCTGTTTGGATTTTGTAAAGGTTATTTGGATGTGATTATGATATTTTAAAAGGTGTTTGTATTGACATGATTACGGAAACAATTTTAATAGGTTTAAGAGGTCAATTTTTTAAAAGCCTCGTTTCTTGAAAACACAACTCACTTTGCTTTTTGAAAGAGAAATATCCTTTGAAATTACTTAAATAATTTTATATTTTTATTAACTAAACGAGACTATAATATTTAAATATGAATAATAACACAAAGCATTCAAGGCAAGAATATAATATGCAAGCTAGTAACAAAATTTCTAATAATGTATGTTTAAAATAATATTTAATACAAAATATTTTATATAAAATTTTAATTTTGTAAATTAATATAACACTAATATTACACCATCACATGTTTTGCCTCATTATTTTTTAAATATATTAAAAAATATAATATATTATATTTATTTATAAAAGAGTGCAAGTAATATCACTATAAATTATTAAATATTTAGTTAATTTCTTATGAAAAAAAAAAAAGGCAAGCGAAATAATGTTGATAAAATTATATAATAAATTAGGGTGAAATATATTAAATTTAAAGTAATTTGCAAAAAAAAAAAATTATAGTAGGTGCACGTGGATCCCACTTAAACCTCTTTGATGGTTGTGTTGATAATCATGGTATAATTCATTGTGTTCGATGTTGGACCCCACCAAAAAGATTGCTACAAAAGATGACCCTTCATGGTGATTTTATGCTGACTTGGCACATTCTACATTTTCCCAAATTGATACTAAATATATTTACCGTTTTTTGGTAACTCTTCTCTTTTTCTGAAATGGTGGGCAAACAACTGATTACACCCCCACTTCCAGTTGCACCCCGTTTAACTACTATCCTCACCGTTTGTTAAGAATTAAAGCAATTTGAGCGCGTGTCCAAAAACGATGGGGTCACCGAATTCACGGTCAACAAGCTGTCCACATCTTCTTATTTCCCCACTCTCCGACGCATCCCCACCTTCCCCTTGCGTCATTTTCCCACTCGGTGTCCGCCACGCGGGTTTCCACGTTACAATTTGACCTGATCCCTAATGAGTCCATGTCATGTCATCAATTTGGAAAGGACATTCTAGAGAGAGAAGAAGAAAAGATAAGGACGTAAACGTCAAGTGCAAGTAAAACCTTTGTATCGTACCAAATAATTTTCATAATTAATACTAAAAAAAAAAAAGACGCATACATCCTAATGTTGGATCATTTGTTGGCTAAACAATATACATAATTCTGTATTATAATTATTTTAAGAATTGAATATATTAAATTACCCTTATTTTGATTTAAATTTCAAGAATTAAACTAATAAACTCGTAAACATACTAAATGACTGTTATTTTGATCTAAACTTACCAAAAAAAATAAATAAAATAAAAAATTTAAGATGGAATATTTTATTTATTATTTAAACACTTAGTTGATCTCTTCTTGGTCCTTGGAGATATAAAAATATAGGGTTGGTGTGCATAGCAGAAGCCTCGATCCTCATCCACATGCTTTTCACATAGATGATCCTTCCTATTTTTATATTACTATATTTAAATATTATTTATTTTATTGAATGAAAACAGAGTTTGAGATATGTTGTCAAAGTTGCTACGCAAGAAGGAAAAAAAAACAAAACTAGAAAGCATCGACAAGGATGGATGGCATTTGCAGATGCCCCCACAAAAAAAAAAAGTGAAGATGTGCTTTCTAGGTTATCTTCCGTGCTGGAAAACATGTTTTTGGGAGCACGGTAACAAAAAAGGACCGACAAATGTTCGATAAAACAAAAGAAGATCTATATAAAATTTGAGTCTCTTAAATCCAAAATAAGAGAATAATAACCTTAATCTTCGTCTTTTCATTGTTAACTTGATTCAGAGGTGAAAACAGTCAAAAGAAACAATGAATTTCAAGCAATGTTTAAATCATGAATTATATACAATAAGATGATCACTTCATTATCTCAATAATTGACTTTAAAAAAACCACCCACCTAATTTAATTTAGTTCTACTTGCAATTATCTATCAACTTCAAATACAAAGAAGTTCATTCTCACATGCAACCCCTTCAATTTTGTCGGTTTTGGTAATATCCAAAATCTTTGATGTGACTAGTCTACAATTTTCAACCGCAAAATACATTCGATAATTATGCAGTATTGACAGTAAAATATTTAGAGTGTTTGATATTATAACACTATATTCTCTAGATTGACTACCATGCAAATAAGATATTCATATTAATACATAATTTTTATAATTTTAAATACGTATTTAAACTTTCTACTTATAAAAAATTAAAAAGTAAAAATGAAACAAATATTGAATTACTGAAGGTTAAATTTAAATTTGTACGTAAACATCGAAAACACCCCTGCCCTCACTGTATGATAGTTAAAACCCTACTCCGAATACAACACAATGAAGATAATATTTCTTGATTATAATATAATAAAACCCATATGCAAAAGATGCTCATCATTACGGAACGATAATCATTATTAATTAAGCATACAAAAAAAAAAAAAAACCACGCCACACCAAAGTACACATACATTCTTTAGTAAATCTTTGGCAGAAAAGCAAACAGGAGACGGCTTGAAAAAGCCTGTAGTTTGGTTTGGTTTCCATATCTTTCGTTTGACGACAGACAAAGAATGTAAGCATCAGATCTTGGAAATGAACAATGCCTGAAATTCCTAAATGTCACTTTGTAATTTCCTCCGCATCCTGAAATTTCTGTTTCTTCTTCTTTACAGTAATAATAATATAGAACCAACCGCTATAAATTAAACCGAAAAAATTACTTGCAAATGCAGAAAAAAAGGCCAAATAATTATTAAAAAAAAAGGAAAAAAATTGTCAAAAATAAACAAAAAATTTAAATGTGGATCCTATATCAACTTGAAGAGGGAGGATGGTGACCGAATTGTGACCACGGCGGCCGTGCCGGAAAATCCGACCCGCTAGCCTGAGTTTGATTTTGCGGCGGCCTGGCAAATCCCGGTTGCTGGTCGCCGAAAAGCAGAGGAAATGAAGCAGGGGACGATGAAGAGCCTGAAGAAGATGGACCGAATGAATAAGATGACGAAGAAGATAACACTGAAGATTGCATAGAAGCCATTTGCGTAGACTGAATCATCTGCTCTAGCAAGTTCGTAGGTTGGTTCTGCAACAACTGAGAATAATCCCAGTAATCTTGGAAACCTTGAGACATGAAAAATGGCGGCATTGCCGCAGGATTTGCTGGCGTTGTCTGCGGCTGCTGATAACTCGCTAAAGAACTTGCCACAATATTAGCTGTTTGTCTCGAAGGGAAATTCTCCAATGCTTGTAGTTGTTGCTGCTGCTGTTGTTGTAAGGGAGGAATGAGTCTGACATTTTCCGGGAAATTGAGTTTAGCTCTGTTGCCTCTGAATCTCAAAGCAGCTTCATCGTAAGCTCTGGCTGCTGCTTCTGCTGTATCGAATGTGCCAAGCCAAACTCTCGCCGCTTTATGCGGGTCACGAATCTCGGCCGCCCATTTGCCCCAAGGTCGCTGCCTCACTCCTCTATATCTTCTTCTTCGCTCGCCGGTTTCTTCTAAAGACACGCTGCTCTCTACTGACGGTGTTGCCGGAACTGCTACGGTGGTTGTTGCCGGTGCTGCCATATTGCTAGTGGGCTCTTCCGTGACTGTAAATAAAGAGAGAGAATTAAGAACAAAGGAAGAGAAAGAAAGAAATCGGGTGAAATTTATTGCTTTGAAGGCAAGCGATAGAAATTTGAATTTTAATTTCAATCAATCGTTGTGAACAGTATTGTACTGTTCAGATCGAATAAAGAAATCTAACATAAAATACATGCAAAAATAGACAATTTTATGTTAATTTTAATAGTATTTCAAAATAGTTACTAATGGAAATTATGGAATGATTTATCTAGAACTTGATTACTAAAAATAAACATGTACGTAATTCAAAATTATTAAAACTTATGCCAAAATTTGTCGTTCGTTTATTAAAAAAAAAAAGAATGAATGAATGATGGAAATACGAAGTTTGAAGAACGAATTTAATGGGGAATGAAGAACGAATTTAATGGGGAATGAAAAATGAAAATCACAAACCAGTTGCACTCGACGAAGATGAGTCTCTGAAATTGCCAAAACCTCGATAAACCCTTGGCGAAGGCTCAACCGATTGAGCAGAAGCTTCTTCTCTTCCTCTCTTGTGCCCAATCAAAAAACCAGCAGAACCAGAAGGAGAATAAGCTGACGCCATACCTGAATTCGAAGAAGAAGAAGCAGCAGCAGCAAGTCCAAAACTTGACGACGCTCCTGCTCCTCCTAAAACAGTTGCTTGATATCCAAAATCGGCACCTCTCTGGCCGGAGACAACCCTTGTAAGAGCTGAAACCATAGCAGACATCTCCCTCGCTTGACCGGAACCAAAGAACATAGACGAATCCCCCGCTGCTGATGCTGATGATTCTGTAGTTTCATTTACTCTCTGTTGTAAGAAAATAGATTGATTATTCACTTCCTGAAAATTAGATAGCTGTGATTCTATAATATCTTGACTGTAACTCTCATCTCGACCATCGTCGCCATCGCCTCCGCCGCCAGCGGGAAACCCGCTGCACTCACCTGTCCCTCTTCTGTTCGCCACCTTGATGAAGCACATGTAAACCTTGAATATTATTTCTTCAAATAAAAATATCCAGATTTAATTTAACTGAGCTATGGATTTGGTTTAGGCGTTGTCCCACCGTATGAAAAATTCGCTTGAACTGCACGATGGATTTTATATGTTGCTAGCGAATCCAATTTGAGCAGCCGTCGGCAGAATAGTTACATTTATTTCATCTACATTTCACCATCTTCATACTTATCAGAACCTTTAATTATTATTTTTAAGAAACGAAAAAGTTTTTCAGACGTGAGTTTGCACTGTTTTATTTTTTTTTTTCCCCACCCTTAAAAAAAATTGTGTTCACACCGGAATATTAGAAAAAAGTCGGTGATTTTTCAGAGATCATGTTTGAATTGAGTTCTCTTTACCGACATGCAATTATAATTTGGGCCTGTTATTAATTTACTTTTATCCCATATTTAAGCCGGGGTGGGGGGGAAGGTATATAATTAGTTCACGAATTGATTGAAAACATAATATGTAATTAATTGGGTGTCCAAATAGCTAAGTGCATTAGGTGTACGAAATTTTGAAGGATGCAGAAAGAACACTACTGGGTTTTGCAAACAGTTTACCATGGTTACATTTGTTTTACTTCTTGCTCTACTTGTCGACTTGAAATATAGTCAGTTCTATTATGAATCTATGTAAAATTAAAATTTTTTTTATTTAATAAAATATTTTATTTTTATTTTTGTTCAGTTTTAATTTTAAAATAAAATATTTTATTTATTAATTATATTAATTTTATAATTTTTAATTTTAAAAAAATTCTTAAAAAAATTTAAATTAACGGTATTAAATTATAAAAATAATAAAATATATAATTAAAAATTGAGTGATTAAAAGATAATAAAAATTATTTATAAAAAATTTGATATACAATAATTTATTTAAAATATATTATATTATTACTTGATTTAATATTACACATCACAAAAAAAATTATTTTCTTTCGATAATATATTTATATATTTAATAATATTATACTGTGTATATATTTATTAGTGGTAATTGTTAATTTATTTGATAATTTTAAAATAAATATATATGCATCATGATTTTATTAAATTATTATTTAAATAACATGATAAATTAAGTTAAATAATACATTCTAATTATATTAGTTAATTCAATTTATGTAATTTAATAGAAAAAATTATTCTCTTCAATAAATTATTTACTGAACTAAATATGAAAATATTTTACGTGAGAGTTATATTTGTACAAATTCAGTAATAAATTTTAGCATTATGAATTATATTTGAATTTGAAGTATTTATTTAAAATTAATTTTTTGAAGTTTTAATGAAAAATTTTAAATATTATTATTTCATTAATTAAATAATTTATTAAATATGAATTAGTATTTATTTTATTTTTAAAATATAAAATAAAATAAATAAATATTTTTAAATTTTTAAAATTAAATAGATAGCTCGATTCCTTAATTTGATTTTGATTCCTCAATTTTTAAAATCAAAATCTATCCTAAAAAATTTAATTTAGTTTAAAATCAATTTTTTTCGTTCTTAGTAATTTTAGTTCTACTTAAAACCACTGCAAATCAATAAACAGTTCACAATTTTGAATCATTCCATTCAAGTTACCTTTTATTACAAGTTTTTTGTTTAATCGAAACAAAACAACAATAAAATTAAAAAATCTTTAGAACTAATCTAAAATGTATGAATTAAAATTTTTTTTAATATATATATATATATATATACACACACACACACACGGGCACAATCTTTTGCAATGCTTAACTCTATCTATAGCAATCAAAAATAAATTTTGGTGATCTGGATCAATTTTTCATTTAAGTATACATACGGATACAAATTTATAACAAATTTTATGTTTTAAATTATAATAGCCAAATTTATAACATTATTGAGAAGTCAATCACTTTTGTGTTAATTACGTGATCCGATGCATGCACCTTTTCGGTAACAGTTGAATTACTAACAAAGGAATATGTTCAAAACACGTCTCTTTCTTTTAACAATATCCAATATTATTATTATTCTTAAATACACAAAAATAAATAAGTAAATTAACTATAACAATAATAATAGAAAAAAAAAAAGAATCATTCAATTCAAGAATGCGTGATTATTCAACATTAAATTAATGGGTCATAGTCCAAATTAAAAGACTCGACCCAAGTTGATTTTTCATAACCGATTTGAATCAACCTATTGCATAATTTTGGTTCACTTGATCAAAAAGCTAGGGTAAAATTAAAAGTTGGTCAAATTTTGTTGAATTTTATTTTATTTATTTATTTTGGTTTTTGGTGGAGGTCGTTTGCATTCTCAATTGACGTGGTAAGCAATGGAGATTTTGGAAGGTGGTTTTGTCAACTTTTGGACTGTGGTCAACTCTATTGATTACACGTGGCAATTGAGTAGGGCACAAGAAAAAGGAAGGATCATGATAAGTTAGGGTTAAGGGTTTCGGGACCCATTTGGTGACCTAAAAGACTTTTAGATTTCTTAAGACTAAGGAATTGTTTCTTTTCCTTTTTTTTTTAATTTAATATCAAAATATTTATCATAAAATTGGTGAATGACTTACTCTCCCACGCATCTACTACAAGGGTTTTCACTCAATATCTTTCCTTCTTATTGTTATTATTATTATTATTATTAACAAGAAGTCATGAATTTTGAATTTTTAATTAAGTGGAAAATTTAAGAGATAATTTATTTAACATGTGATGAATATTCTTTAAAAAAAAAAAATTCAAACGATGACTCGTGTTAAATGGTGATAAAGAAAATTATAAAGACGAAGAAATCTCCAACCGAACCATGACCATAAATAGTGTCTATGACAAGTTTATTATATATAATGATGATTGATTGGATAAGTCTCATACGTCCATTTCAAAGGAGAACTCGGGTTCACAAATTTGGAGGGAATGTACGGCCAAGATTATTTTCAGAAACGGGAGATCAAGTAAGCATAAATGTTTCGCAGAGGACAAATATTATTATAGCAAAATCAAAGTTGACATTTTCAGAAGACTTTGACGATAATGACGACGCGTGTAAAGCAAACGGCGATCCCAGTGCCACGTGCAAAACAAAAGAAAAAGTGCAAATTAAAGAAAAGGAGGACGACCCATCGCACGCCCATGTCATGTTTTCCACGTGGCTTATAATTATTATTATCTTCTGAAAGTTGATTGTATATTGAAATTTGAATGTGCTCCTCCTCTTACCTACTTTCTTGATGTGCTATAATGACTAGGCACATAATTTCGCACGTGTTTTGTTGTTGAAATTTACCAAGATAATTGTTGGTTGGGTGACCCTTCTCTTCTGACTGTCCGAAAAAAAAATATTAATATGCATACGCATGTACTCGTACACACAACATCAATATTCGAAGTCACAATTATAATATCTCGGACAAAGTGAATATTTCCTCAAATGTGATATAAAGCAACCAAATTGCAAAAAGATTTGGGCACATGCCTAATTTTGGCTTGTCGGCAACAATGTTAATGCATCGAATGTTAGATTATTGTAGCAACCTGACAGTATTTTTTAATTATTCTACTAATTATTTTTTTTTTAAAAAAAAAAAGTTTAATTAATTGTTAAATGTTATCTAAAGTAGGGATTATTAGGTAAAATAAATTGTTAACTTAAATAAAGAAAGAAAAAAAAAAAAAAGAGGAAATTTTCTCGTGCTTATTTTTGGTGGGCAAAAATTGCCAGAAGAGTGTTGAAATCCTTTATTGATAGACTAAAAACGCGGCAGCATGCCATTCCCACCACTTATTATTAAACTTATAAGAATTGATAATATATATATATATATATAATATTAAAATTTCAAATCTCAATTATAAATTACTTTAAAAAATTAATTAATCAAGTTGAGGGAAGTTAAATTATTATCAAAATCTTTAAATATTAGAGGATCTGTTCTATTCTAATTTGCATTGTGTGATTAATAATGCTTTTATCAATTTAATATTTAATGCTAGCTACTTGCCACTTTATAATTTATTACAAGAATCATCAGTTTTTTCAATTAGGAAAATTTATTATATAATTAAATATAATGTTATTTTATTTTTTTGTTATTACAAATCTATTTTAGGAGCCAGTTAAAAAGAGAATAAGCGTGGGCAATGGAAAATGATGTAAAAGAGAAAAAATCTTTGGCTTGTTATAAAATTATTGTGGGTTGATTGGACATCCTTCCTTCCCTGCCTTCACCCTTCAAAGTGAAACAAAACAACAAGCAAACATTCTTTTGTTAAATTAAAAGGAAAAAAAAAAATTCCATTCTTTCTAAAAAGAAATGTGAACTCCTCCTACATTGCAATTCCTTGCAGCACAAGTTCAAAGCTATGCTATCCCGAATTTCCCATTTCTCATTTTCATCCATTTCCATTTAAAAATTATCTCATCGAACTTTTCCTTAATTAAAAAATAAGTAAATCAATCAATCATGTTCCACTTCAATAAACTTTTTGTAATAATTTTGGTGTTGATTTATAAATTATAAAAAAGAAATCAGTAAATGGAGTTTCCTCTTCTCAATATAATTATGCATTTTTATTTTTAACTTTGCAGGAGTTCATTGCATCGTATCACCAATCTTTTTCAGTACAATCATGTCATGTCATGTCAAGTTCTATCAATTCATATTTCTTTGACAAATTCTTTACTTGAATAATTTGATTCTTTTCACACTGATCACAAATAAATGAAAAATTAAATGCATGAAATAATATTGCACCTAATTCCATCAAAATACTCGAATTAGAATTTCTAGAAGAAAAATACTTTCTTTTCATAATCATGTGCAGGAGCAGGGCTCAAATTTTTATATCATTATTATTTTATAATTTTAGATGACATATACCCGTTTAATGTTTGATTTTAAAAAAAATTCTTTAGTCTCGTTAATTTTAAAAATATTCACACAAGGTCAATTCTTAAATTTTTTTTTTGTTAATTTGTGTAAAATTTTATATCGCTTAGTGGGTTAAAAATGTGTTTTATAGTAAATACTTTGCTTTTTTTAATTTTAAATTTAAAATTTTTAAATTTAAGAACAAAATTACAAAGAATTAGTACTAGACTCATTAAACTTGCTATTTGCTTTACCCTGTTAAAATGGATAATATATCATGCTAGCTGAATTAAATTATTACAAATAATATTACAATTAACTTTGTCCAACTAAAAATATGTCAATGAAGACGTTGTTGGCTTCTAAGAGAATATATTGAGATTCTCCTATTACTTCAAAACGAACTTAAGATGTGTTTTATAAATACTTTCACCTCTTAACTAGTATAAAATCTTGTAAATATATGACTTAAAATATCAATTACTATAAATAAAATCGTAAGGAATTAAGATCGAATCTATTGTGCCACCTAAAAAGTTAAAGCGAACAATATTATAATATATTCTTAATTATACAAATGATATTATCCTTATTGTTTGTTCAAACTTGTGAACTAAATTAATGAACTCGAATTATCTTTATTTTTGTTCAACCTCGTAGATTAAATTAACAAATTGAATCAATATTTTTGAAATTAATAATACTAAAGTATACATATGATCAAACTTTAAGAGTATATATATCTTGTTTTTTTAAATTTAATATAAGTCCTGTAAGGATGATTTCCTATTTTTTTAATGACTTTTTGTATCAAAGCATATAGATTTTTCCCTCTTTCTTTATTTATCATATATATATATATTAAATTATGTGAAGTATATTTCTTTTTTATTACAAAGAAATGTAAGTTCATCAAATAATTCACTTTCCTTTGAAAACAAAAGGTGGGATAGCAAGCATAAATTATGGAACACTATAATCATAATTATTGTGTGGCGGAATGCAAGCCTTGGAAAAACTACAAATCAATCGACTGAGAATTGCAAAGATCATCTTGAATACTTCACAATCATGGATTTGATTGTGTCTTATAAACAAAGTCTTGCAATTTTGTCGCCTTCAATGTTGAATAAATCCATCAGTTTTCATAGTGATATGACTTTTCTTCCACACCCGGTTGAATTTTAAGCATGCCTGCCCAAACTAGAAAGAAAACAAATTAAGCCTTACTCCACACGCCAACTATAGTATTGCAGCTACCACTAACGTTATGGAATTTAGTTCTACATTGAAACTGTTTTTAAGTATTTCATTTTATTATGATTTAATTTAAAATTTTACTTTTTAATTTAGAAATTTTCTATTCTCACTAGCTTTATAAAAAAATATTTTTTATTTTAAATAAATATAAAGTTTTAAATTTTTAACTAACAAGTCCTTAGTAAAATAAATATACCGTTTTATTGAGAAGTAATTTATTCTTTAAACTATTCATACTACTCTATGATTATATCCATTAATCCAATTAGAAGCCTGTCATTGAAACTTGAACCATATTTAATAAAATTTTAAGGGATTTAAATGCAAATGGATTATTGGGTAGTTTATTTCATATATTCATGTTTATCACAAGTAATGAATCCACAATGTTAACCATTAACAAATGGACATGTATATATTTCTTATTTGTAGATTTTAATATATTTAACTAATAAATTTTTAAATAATGATAGAGCTCGAATTTCTTTCACATTAAAGTTAAAATAATGTTTGGATTGTGTATATTTAATATTTAAAAAAAAAGAAAAAGAAAAAGAAAATACACATGTTTTCTGCTTGGGGTGTGGCATGGCATACATTGCGTCAAAGGTTGAACAACTTATTCTTCACGCTACTGATGGTGAGTTTTGAAGCCATGGATTTGAAAATATTATAATTGTCAATGTCATTCATCCAGATACAATGCATTTGGATCACCCCAACCCTAACCCTACCAGTACCGGTGGACATTATTGTTATTATTTTATCGTTTTCCTTTTAGACAAAAAGAAAAAGGGAATTTGAGATTTTCTTCATTTAACACGCCCAAAATCAAAGAAGAAGAAGAAGAAGCAGCATGATAAATAAATAGTTCAATCTTGATAAGCTTGTTAGGATAAAAGTTTAAATCAGAAGATTCTTTTTAATTTTTTAGGACAGAATTGATCATACATATATCATATAAATATTCTTGAATTTGCTGTAAAAATGAAAATATAACCCATTATATATATATATATATATATATAGAGAGAGAGAGAGAGAGAGAGGGTATGTTTAAGATTAAGATGCTCTAATTGTTAATACACAATCAAGAGAGAATTATCAAATATAAATTATTTGTTGTCAAATAAAAGTAAGGATTGAGGACCAAAACAGAATTATGAATTATCACTCGAATGATGTGATAGCTATGAAAGATTATAAGCATGCAAAATGAACTTTCACAGATTTCCAATATCTCAAAAGAAGAAAAAATAAAGTTCACTTTGAAAATCATGTAGCATGAACCATTGTAGTCATGATGTAAGATACCAATCTAATTCCAGCTCTTTTGGGGCCAATAGTAGACCCAGATTCAAGAAAATAAAACACCAGTCCAAGTGGATTTTGCAGGTAATTCCAACTCAAATCAATCTCCAGTTCGCTGGATAACAACTCCAAATCTTCCATCAATTCAGCAAATGATAAGTCATGTATACAGTAAAAACGTGATCATATTTATTGTAAATATAATGGTAGAAGCAACTAGCTTAGTCTAAAGATGAAAGGCTCCAAGATTCTATGATAACCATGCATTAAGTCAAGATTTGAATATGAAAGCTTACTTTCCTTGGAAGAATGCATTAACATTAAGCAATACCTACAAGATCCGATGTGTTAAACAAACAAAAAATTTTCAGCATGAAATTCACACTCTCAGTTTCAATGTAGTATGTTTGTCCCGTGTAAACTAATTTGTCACTGTCTACTTTTAAGAATTATCCTCCTCGTACTATCTCTATCATCTTTGACTTTGATATAGTATGGCTCCGCACTCTTGAAGTTCTATCAGACAGTGATTTCACAAAGTCCTTAATATTCCAAGGCGGCTTCAAAATTGCGGCGCAAGCCAGTCACAAAGTCCTTAATTTTCCAAGGCGGCTTCAAAATTGCGGTGCAAGTCAGTCCTTTTGATTCACTACAATTTGCTATCACCATCAAATCATTCCCCACATTCTGAATTCATTCCATCAGTAAAAGTAGCACATTTCCAATCATTAGAATTCCAAAAGAAAATTTCATGACTCCAACTAAGTTAAAAGATGATAAACACACAAAATTCTCTACAACTGAATGCAATCGTGCAACTTGCCTTAACCCTGAGAATTCACAGGCAGAAGATGCTGACCAGATTCTGTGGACTGACAAAATCAACTGAATATTTTTTACCAAGGTGAGACTATTCAAAGAAATTGAACAGGTAGTGAAGCCATATATCTCAACTCCTAGATTGAAAAAACAAAAGATTATTGGAATTTTTTCCTCACCTAAACCTTGTCAAGGTCACCTGTACAAATCAAAGTTGACTCGTTATATTTTTACTGTCCTTTAGTAAACCTTTGGAATCTAGTTTTCTTAAAATGATATTTCAAGATCTCATGTGATTATTATGCTCATAAAACGATTCAGTAGCATGAAAACTCATTTAATGGCAATAAATGGAGCTCATTTCAAATTACATTAATGCCAAAAACTGGTAGGACTTCTGGGCATAGAGTAGAATTCAAAGCAACTCTGTAAAGTCACATGTTAAAGACATAAAAGGATAAACAGAATCAATAGAAATCAGCTGAAGGAAAATGAGATGTAGAATGTTAGTCAATGACATTATATCCGCTATAAAGTAATACAAACTTTGATCCACTCCACAGTGAACAAAAGAACTATTGGCAACTATTCTCAAGAAAATAACCCAACCATGCAGAAGAATTAGGTCATCCACCATTTTCATTTCCAAAGACTTCAAATTTGTACCAAGGCCCAATAATTAGAAATTATTCAAGGCTTATCAATTAGGACTATTGGGAACTATTCAGTGGGCATAAAAACTAGAACATGTAAGCTTTTAGAAAAACCCAAATGAGGGGCACTGTTAATCATTTGAGCTCAGGACTATAATACAAGGCAGAGACTCATGACAGATGCATAGGGAAATACAGAAACCAATCAAACTCCAATTAATTAAAAGATAGAATGAGTATCAGCCAACATACCTGTTTATACTTTATATACATGCTATTTCATGCTGGGTTCCAGATCTGAAACACTTAGTAAGAAGACTATGTATAAATGGCACAAAAGGGTTCTTATATATTCACAACTCATCACTGAAGTAAGCAACTAAAAGGCTCATACAGGGCCAGCAGCGTGATGAAAATAGGGAAGACTAATATGGTTTCAAGATGGTTAAGATCTAGACTTACACAAGGTCACTCTTAGGATGCATAAAATCTCTTCATTTGCCATGTTAAAATATGGCATAAAAGGACTTAACTTCCACAGGCCATTCACTCTTCCTGATTCTCTGATGATCATGCCACATGAACCTTATAGGCTTCAACATCATCATATACTTGATTAGCTTTTTCCTGTAATACCACAGAACAATCAGAGATTCATGTCAATAAGTTAAAACATATTTAACCATAAGAGTAGAATTGGCAGGTCACTGCATCAAACATGTTCCATTTTCTTGTACATAACATTGCAATCTAGGTAATAAATTCTCTGGTATCAAATTGTTACAGGATTGCACAGTCAATTTTGGTATTTGCCATCAAAACAATGAATTACAATATGCAATGAAATCCTCTACAAATAAAAATGTTCTTTAACTGAAAAACAAAAAGAGTTGAATTATGTTGTTGAGAACAGAGGTATCAACTGTGAATTTAATAGCATCAGCTGCAGCACATGTTCTCAGATAATACATTCTTGTTTTCAGACCTTGATGAAAATAGTCAAACAAAAACATTAATATAAAAATATTTTTTAAAAAAAGGGAAGTGCTAGACATAGCAACAATGTAAAGGCTACAATCATTTAGCAGTAAAGTTCTTCAGCCTCCACACTTGATCTTGCAACCACATTCTGCTTCTTGCTTCTCATTGTTACAAGATTTCCACAAAGAAAGGTACAATATCCCAATATTGATCTTCTATTATCAACAGATCCTGCATACTCTGTGTCTGTGTAAGCTTCAAGTGTTAACCTTTCTCCTTTCTTGAATAATATTCCTCTTTCCAAAGTTCCCTTGAGATACTGTAAAATGCAATGTGCTGCTTGGAGATGTAGCACTTGGCCTTGGTGACTCACAGACAGGCTGATACTGGAGATGACAAGAATAAGAAAAGGCCTTGGTGCACACATTGCAACAAACCATGGCAAACCAAAGAGACATGCTAGAAGATTCATGGGAAAACACTAGGATGGGAACCAGAGCACGAGCACACTCCGAAAGGGTTACAAGTTGGATCCAAACAAAATCCTCAACTACTCAACTGGGCACCTCTATTTTTTAGCCAGGAACAAATGGAGCAATTATATAAATTGCTCCAGTCATCAAGTTAGTCCAATTTGGCACCATCATCCAACCAGTCCGCATCCTTGTTAGTCCAAAAAAATAGTAGTCTTCACACTGCCTTTAATGCCCACTCAAGTAATAATCCCTGGCATCTAACCATATGACTGGGAATTTTCATTTTTTTTGCAACATATACACCCATGCAAAATAATATTAGAGTTCGAATAACAGATTCTTCATTTTCTGTTATTTCTGGGTTGTGATCTATTTCAATCTCTCCTAGTATTAATCTTAAAAATATTCTTCATGCTCCACAACTCCTGTAATTTGTTGTCTGTCAGTAAATTAAATCAAGAGTCTCATTGTACTATTCAGTTCTCTCATTTTCTGTAATTTGTTGTCTTTCAGTTAATTTTTTGTTACTATGGATGTAAACCTTTTTGAAAACCTTACTACTCTTCAGGGGGAGAATCTAACTAGAGAAGAGCATTTTTGGGAAATTTTTGAGCAGCCTATGCCTTCATCACCACCGTCACCAACAAATCCCTTGCCCTTAGAAACCCTTGAACCAGTCATGCCCTCACAACCTTCATCAGAAAACCTAAACTTCTTGCCAAAATCCCAACCAAGAACATCTAGAAGATCCATCGAGATTTCCTTTTTATTTAAGGAGAAAACCTCACTCTCAACCGCAACCAAAATAGTGCCTGTTGACATCTCTCACTAGCACATTCAAGAATCTGAACCGCTGGAAGTTCATTCAGATAGTCCAAGTACTCTTATTCCCAGTACATATGAAAATACTAATAATGATTTGCATATTCCTCTTAGGAAAGGAGTCAGATCTTGTACCCTTCATTTGATATCTAAGTACATTCCATATGAAAAACTTTCCCCCAAACATAGAGCCTTCACTATTAATTTGTTGAATGTAGAAATTCCCAGAGATATCCATGCAGCTTTAAAAATACCCAAACACAGAGCCTTTTCTATTAGTTTGGTTGATGCTTCAGAAGGAAAACATAGTTGGATAGTGGCCAAAAGTTTTACTCAAACCTATCGCATTGACTATTAGGATACATTTGCAAGAAGTCTCTCTACAGCCTTAAGCAGTCTCTTAGAGCCTGGAGGTTCACCAAATCTGTGTAGAACCAATGGTTCAATCAAGCACAAGCATATCACACTGTCTTACAAACATGTTGAAAGTGGAAGGATAACAATTTTAATTGTGTCTGTTGATCATATTATCCTTACAAGAGATTATTTGGAGGGTATAAATAAGTTCAAAGAGAGACCCAACAGGGAATTTGAAATAAAAGACCTAGGAACTTTGTAATATTTTCTGGGAATGGAGATAGTCCAAACAAGAAAGGGCATTTTTGTATCTCAAAGAAAATATACTCTTGATCTTCTTAAAAAAATAAGGATGCTTGGGAGCAAATCAGTCGACACTGCTATTGATCCTAATCAAAAGTTGGGGCGATATATCTCTCACACAGTAGACCTGATATCTTATTTTATGTTAGTATTATTAGCCAATGTATGCACTCTCCTTGTGAAGAGCATATGGAGGCAGCTTATTGAATTCTTAAGTATCCTAAAAGGAAATCCAGGAAGAGGATTATTCTTCACAAAACATGAAAATAAGGAAATTGAGGGGTTTACAGATGTTGATTGGACATGTTCTATAATTGATAAAAGATCTACTGCTGGTTATTGCACCAATGATTGGGGTAATTTAGTGACGTGGAGAAGCAAAATACAAAGTGTAGTGGCAAAGAATAGCTGAAGCTGAGCTAAGAGCTATATCTCATGGAATATATGAGTTAATTTGGATACAAAGAATGGTGGAAGAATTTGTACTGTGACAAGAAGGTAGCAATTGACATTGTACATAACCCGGTGCACCATGACAGAACAAAGCATGTGGAAATTAACAGACATTTTATCAAAAAGAAGATTGAGACAAGACAAATTGCTGTAAGTTTTCTACCAACAGGACAATAGGTAGCGGATAGAGATAATAAATATCTTCTCAGCTTGAGGGGGAGTGTTGCGAGTTTATTTTTCTGATAGATATTCTAATAATATCTCTAATTATGGAGAATTTTTAGGATAGTTATCTTCTTATTTGAATTCTGTTTAAAATTAGATTGTTATCGTTTTACATTAGATTATAATCTTTTTAGTTCCTATATTCTAGGATTTATCGTTTTGTAGTTGTTGGCCTCTCCTACTATAAAGATGGTTGACACTCCTTTGTTTTGATAGATTGAAAAATAATAAAAACAAATAAATATTTTTTTCTTCTCCTGTTTCCATATACACAAGTTCTCTTGATTACTTTTCCTATTGCAAGAATCTTCGAGGTAGAAATATGGACCATCTTTGCTCTATCCTGCCTCCACAACACATGATTTTTTAATTGTAAGTTCCAATACAGACTTGTTTTATCATATTCTCATTTTGCTAAAATAAATAAATAAATAAATAAAACAAAAGGAGCTTTGAAACATGAAGGCAGTTGGTCAAGTTTACCTCTCTTCTTCATATTGGGAGTACAAGTTTTCAAATTCTTTACCCCAGCAATAAGCCAAAACCAGAAGCCTCACTTGGGCAAAAGAATAACCATTTTCCATCACCCTTGACTGTTTCCATAAAGAGATCAGGGATCCAAAGAGCGTAAAATAGATCTCCAGCCCAACATTCTTCCTGCAAACAAGGAAAATAATTTGAATATATAAGAGAATAATTTTGGCATACAAGAAAAAGAAAAAAGTTTTTTTTTTTTTTCTTTTTGGGACAGCCCAATATGTCTTGACCTACATTAACAACGATATTGCATATTAGAGGGATAGCATTACTATTTTAACATGGTTGAGCCCATGAAGGCATCCAACAATACCTTTCCACCTTTTTTTCTTATATTCTGGGAACTCAAATATATTAGCATGCCATGGCTCCAAATATATAGCAAAAGCACCTGAAATGGAAAAGATTTTAATCATATCACAAGAAGGAAGCATCAGATGAACTAATAGTAAATCAAATTACAGAACATAAAAACTAGATTAGATGAATGAGATGATTATGAATGTGCACTATTTCACACACACACACACACACACACACTCATATACATGATATAAAGCAATGAATAGGCAATAGAAAATATCTTTCAAAACTGTGAAAGTACTCTTCCTCTCACCTCCCCCTTGATCAGCATATGAACCAGTGTCATTAAGCACTCGGAGCAAGGGGATAATGCGTTTGGAAGATCCCTTTGTTGCACGAATGCGACTACCTGAGGCACGGATATTATGAATGGAGAGATCAATTCCTCTAGCTAATTTGATTATGATGGCACACCTTCAGAGTATCACCTATGCCCTCTACACTGCTGTCTGTCATGGACATAAGAAAGCAGCTACTTAATTGCCATAGCACTCTAGGGGAGAGAATGAGAGTACCAAAAGGATAAATGTTCAAAGATGAACATGGCAACTTAAATCATGGATAGAACTGAAAAAATGCATCATAATTGGGGCTGCGGAGTTCCTGCATTGAAAAGAGTAAGAGTAACACGAGTGAACCAATGCTTAGACATCAATTGGTATGTTTCAAGAGCAGAGTCAATGTCATCTTTGTTGATACCAACAGATACCATCATCAACATCTGTTTCAGCCTTACTACAGCCTTACCGTCAATCTTTAAGAGGTATGATCTCTCAAGGGTTTTGATGCCAAAATAATTATAGTCAAAATCTCTATCATAGATTATCTCACCACTCATGCAGCATTGTGGATCCAAAAATGAGCAAAAGTTCTAAAGCTCCTTGTCACACAATTCAACTAAGGCGTGTTTGATGGCATAGAATCCAGCTACAGGATTGGAGTTGCATGGAACTGGAGATAACTGTCTTCATTAAAATAAAGTGACTGCTGTAAATTCCACTTAATCCCAATCCCCAAGCAATATTTCCTGCCACCAAAGATAGTCACCTTATTCTTTCACTTTTCTACTTCATTATCAATAGAGTATTTGCTAGCTCCTCGGAGACTGTAAATATAGTTAAATAGATCATCCACAACAACCATAGCAAATCTTAGCATGAGAAAATATATAAGCCACAGTTTGTAGTTCCATCACCAGATGCCCATTTTGTCATTTAAGTAAGCCTAATTAAATCCAAAAAAATGATCCAACTCATGGTAGAGCTTTGTTAACAAATTGTCACTCTTCACTAAAAAATAAAATAAAATCAATGTGTTAATTACTGTCATTATTATGTCAAAAACATCATCAGCAACAACGGAAGCCTTCTGCGCAGACCTTTTATTACAGTAGTTATATAAGACATTGATCTTGCATTTTCCATCCGTATCAAACCACTTGATTATCAGAACACAACCATTTACTTTGAAATCAAGTTACTCATAGAATCAATTACATTATATACATACATCTCCAAAATGAATTCTTTTGAGTTCTTATGCAGATTTCAAACAGCAATTCTCCTAGTCACCTGCATCACATTATCACTGAGACAAACTAATCAAAAATCCAAACCAAACTCAATAACATACAATATATAAAAAAAAAATCAGATTCACATAAACCCAAAACTAAAACTAACTAAAATCAACCAAATCGTCACTGCCTAAAATGATCAATTCAGATAAATATATTAGAAACACCAATAAGAGTGTAGTAACGAAGCATACCGCAAAATTCAAAGATAGTCAAGCAATAGCCTGTAGAGCATTGTTTTACAAAATCATTTTAAAAACAGTTCTGTAAAATAAGAATAAAATATGAATTATGTGTTTCCAAGATTTGAGAACGCATCAAGAGCATCTTTCTGGAAAAATTTCCGATAACACACACAATGAAAAAATGAATTTTGGAAGTGCTTCTTGTTTATTGATAACTTGTTTTCTCTTTCCATTTCTAAATCCTGTTGTCCAGAACACTGAAATCATCTTATAGTCAAAACGATAACTAGGGAAAAGAAAAAAAATACAACCAACCAAATTTCGAAAGGTCTTCAAGTTTAAACAGCCGAGCCGTGATTTTGTCGGAACATACCCGCTCTTCCCGCCCATCTCTCTTTATCAAATAAATTTTGTTTATATGTACTGGAAATCCGGGAATTGCACCGTAAATTTTTGCGTCAATTAACTACTGCTTTTGAGGTAATTTCTCTGTGGGGCTTTTCTCCGAGCAGGTAATAGGATTTATAGGCAGAAATGGCTAGCGAAAGCTGAAGAAGGAAGCACCAATGTTTTGAATTTGAATGGCAAGCTTTTTATTTATTGGGAAAATTTTAAAATTGAACACTTTTATTATTAATTGATTTATTAAATCATTCTCTTTTATAATTTATAAATTAAATAACAAACAAATTAAAAATAACATATATGAACAAAAATACTCTTGAAGGGGCAATTTAACTTCTTACGGTAGTCGAAATTGGTCTGGTAAAAGTGTATTTATAATATTTTAATATATTTTAATAAATTTTACAATTTACAAAATATTTAGTAACTATTTATTATATTTTAAAATTTTTAATAATTTTTTGTAATTTACTAAATGGTAGCAAAATTTTATAATTTATCAAAAATCACCAAAATATGTAATTTTCTAAAAAGTAATAAAAAATTATATATAAATTTTTAAATATTTTTAAAATTATAAAATTTACTAAAATTTTTCAAAGTCTTAGAAATACACCTCTATTGGACAAAAATATATTGTTTGTGAGAGATGAGTGATGAGAGACGAGAGAGAAAAGAATGAAAGTTTATGCTTAAAAAATTTTTAAAATTAATCACTTAGGTGTATTTATGTATTATCAAAATTTATATTTATGTATTCAAAACTCAAGAGAAAAGAGTGAAAATACTTCTAAATTAACTTACAAAAATGATTAATTTTAAAAATTTTCTAAACATAAACTTTCATATTTTTTCTCTCTCATCTCCTACATTCTTTCTCTTCTATTTTTTTAATATATTATGGCCAATGTTGTTGGAAAATATAGTGGTGATTGCCACAAAATGGGAAATTATTTTGTTATAAATGTTATTTTGTTTGAATAAGTATTATATGCGCTAGTATTATCGGTTTTATTTAGTTTTGATTTGATTTTGTTGTGTAAACTTGTTGAAAATTTTGTGGTTGGAAAATTTTTGTGGTAAAAAATCTTAGCCAAAAAATATTCCAAAATATATTGAAAGAAGAGAGGAATGGGGCTACTTTCTCTGACCAACACATACTCTGGCTGAAATTGATCTAATAGAGATGTATTTAAGTATTATTAAAATTTATATTTATGTAAATTTATAACTTAATTGTTAATTTTTTATGCATAAATATAATTTTTTTTAAAAATTGATAAAAACCATTTTTAAATAGTAAGATGTTAGAATTAACCATTAAATTGACTAATTTAAAAGGGCCTTTTTGAGGTTTTATTATATTTAAACAAAATCTTACAAAAATGAGCACCAAGATTTGAATCCTTGACTTTCAAGACAGTTAAAAAGTTATTTTGACCATTTGTACTGTCAATTTCACTTATATATTTTTAAAACTTGTTTATATATCTATTTATTGGTTTTAAAATCTGTTTATTGAATTATGAAAGAGATTAATTTGACAAATTAATTGCGGTATTTATTAAAATAATTTTAAAATTATTTTGTAAATTTAGGATGCCAAAAAATACGCTGGGAATTAAAAATTTGAAAGAAGACATGACCCATACAAGAAGAACGAAAATATGCCAAAAGAAGGTGTTCGAAAAATTTCCAATGTGGTGTGGTGATCGATCGTAATATGAAACAAAGTTTAAAAGTCATTTTAAATGGACGCCAAAAAGTAGTAATATTTTAAAAACTTTGAAAATTTTTTATGATTTGCAAAAATATTTAAGGATCTATTTATCATATTTGGAAATTTTTTACTACTTTTTAAAATTTATGCAAATATTAGGATTAATTTAAAATAAAGTTTAAAATCCATTTTAAAGTAACCCAAAATTTTTGTAAAGTACAAAAATCAGCAAAATTTATTAAAATGTGATAAATAGATCCCCAAAATATTTTTGAAAATTATAAAATTTAGACAAAAATTTTTAAAAATACTACAAATACATCCCCACTATCCCCATTTGTCTTCTTAGTGGTGATTGAAATTGATCTCCTTCCTCGTTCCCTCCAATAATTTTCAATATTTTTTTGTCAACATTCTTTATTTTTCAGCCAAAAGATTTTCAACGGGTGCACACAACAAAACCACATCAAAATTAAAGTTTTGAAATTTATCCAAAAATATTAAGAAAATATGAGAGAAAAATTGAAAAAAAATAAAGTTTATATTTTGTCTATATAAGGCTTTTTTGTCCAAAAGTATTATTTTTGACTTATTTAATTAATAAATTATGAAAGAGATTAGTTTAATATATTAATTTATAATAATTAATTTTAAAAAAATTTATTTATTTTATATCTTTTTATTTAATTTTTTTGTCTTTATTTTGGAAATTCCCTTCTACATGTAAATACGATAATGGTCGATAGTTCGAGCTATGATTCTTGAGATATTGAAGGCAGAGTTAAAGCTAGGATAGCAATCCAACTATGTCAAATAGAAGTCAAATTAAACTCAATTTATTTGATAAATAGATTATAATCAATTTATTTAATATATTATTATTTTATATGTTATTATATATTTATGTGACATTTATGGTACTACATACTCAAATGATAATAAATTTATTATATATATTACTATATATGTTTTAAAATATAATAAAAGTAATTAAATATTTTTAAAAATACAAAAAAATATAATATAAATTTATTAAATTATAAATAAATTAGTATAATATAATTATTTAAATAGTTAACTATGTCGTAAATGAATTCGTATATCAAAAATTTTAAACTCGAATCTAAATTTGAAATAATTAATAATCAAGTTATATTATTTATTTAATAATTATTTTATTTTATATTCACTTAAACTCTTAAATTTATTTTATATTCTTACTAGTTTGGCAAGTCATGATAAAAAAAATTCAATTTTAAACAAGGTGCTCCATTGTTGGCTAAAATGGTTGAGTTGGGCCTGTCCCAAGAAATTTTTAGGCTCAATCACTTTAGAAACATGCTAACTGACTTAAATGGGCGAGCCGAGCATGTTTTAGATACAGACAAGGCACTCTATTGGTGTCTTAAATGGGCGAGGCAGGCCGAAGCTCAATATATTTTTAAGCGTAATCACCTTAGATACTCTATCATGCTCCAACGGATTGCAAATACTTTACAAATACCACGAGGTAGTTTAATAAATTTTTGTAAAATATGCTAAAGAAAAAATATTAAATGCATAAGCGATTGTACATATCAATACATATAACATGCATGAGTTGAGAAGAAGCCATTCACAATTACCATCATTTAGTGCATGCAATATTTATGTATTTTCTTAAAAATAATTTGCTATAATTTGGTTTCTTTTATTTTAAGATTTTTTACTATTCACTTGATTATTCCTCCAATAAAAATCAAACAGTTAAAAAAAAAGTTGTTTTATTTACACACATTGAAGTAAATAAAAACAGCAAAACCAAAGGTGTTAGTTCTAGGCATAGCATCGAATCAAATTTGAGACAAATATTATTAAATTTGTATATGCTTTACTAAAAAAATTTAATACTAAATTTGTATAAAATTTATAACAAATTTGATACTAAACTCGTTTAAATAGATACTTAATATTTATAAATTCATGCGAATATTTCTGAATTTTTTTAATCTTTTTAATTACACTTGTATTATTATAAAATATTAAATTTAAACTTATAATATATCTAATTTAACCAATATATTTTTAGTATTAGTTTAAAATAAAATACATAACTCACATACAATATTAAATTAATCAACATAAAATAAATTGATTACAATAATTTATAAAAAAATACACAATTATTTTATAAATTTACACATAAAAATTACACAGAATCTGAAAAGTAATTTAAAAAATACTTATTAAATTTTAAAATAATATTAACTTTACAAAAAGTATTAGAATTTGAATTATGAAATTATGTTTTGGTTATATAATCAAAATTCTATCACTTTTTTTAAAGTTAATATTATTTTAGATAAATTAATTAACTCTCAACTAAATTTTATTGTATTTTTTTAAATAATACCCCTAATTACATTATATTGTTCTAGATAATCGAATTTATATTATTCTTTTAGTCTTATCTCGTCATGAAATAATTTAAAATTATATATATAATACGTAATGATTTTAAAAAATTACTATTTAAAAATATTTCTCTATTTAAGACAATCATATATGTGCGTAATAATGATGTATAATCAAAGTAATTTTTCTCTATTTTTTTTATTAATTACTCTTCCATAAATTATATGTATATTAAGTTAGAGTTATAATTTAATAAAAAACTTTAAAAATTTTAATTTAATTTAAAAGTTAAATAAAACAACCTTTAAATAAAAATACATATTTATAAATAAAATAATAATATATAAAAATTAAATCCATATGAATACTTTAATAACGGATACTTGATGAATATATATCCATACTCGTACTAAACTCTGCTATAGGTTTTATAATATTTTTTTTAATTTTCATTCCATACTCGCTAAAAAATATACTAAATTTATTCCATTAGCATTCCATAATAACAAGTTTACGGGAAAAATTACTGGCCGAAACTAGCACCTCCTCTTAGCCGGTATCAGATAATCTAATTATTGACTGGAATAGAATTAGCCTCGCATCCAAACACACCCAGACACCCGGTTCATCACCGAGGAAGAAGTTTACTAAAAAGAGGAGACTTGACGATCAGTCAATCGTCGTTGAATTCTCTTTCTTTTCTCTCTGCGTAATTTGAATTGAAATGGCAGAAGGGAAGGAATCCACGTCAAGTTCACTGAGTCAAGGGCTTACTCCTCATGACCCGGAAGATATTCTAAAATCTGCTCCTAACTCACCCAATTCCTCCACTCGCAAGGTAAAATCTTAATTCCACACTTCAATTGTTTGTTCGTTTATTATTAAGGTTACATAATCAAAATTTAGTTTACAAATTATAATTAATTATACGCATAACTCCTTCACTGTTAGTCTTGAGTTGAATCTTTTAGCTTGTTTTGGAATGTGTTAGTGACAAGAATTTGCATTTAAGTCCAATAAAGATACTATAAGAAATATTATTGATTGAAATTTCGGTATTCTTGGATATAATTAGAACCTATAATTAATAGTTTGACGAATGTGGAATGTGCAATTGATGATTTAATTGGGGCATTCGTACTGAAGGAAGCTTGGATGATTTTGGGTACTTTGCAAAAGCATTTTTCTAGTCGTAGGGATATAAATTAAGTTGCTTTTCTTCCCTGCCGCGCCCCTCCTTCAGAATTGTTGTTTTCCTCTCAATGATACGATTACATGGGCACACAATCAAGATACTGAATATAAATGATACAATTACATGGGTACACAATCTAGATAAGGAATATGAAGCTTTTGGATTATGTTTCTTGCTAGGGAAAAAAATAAGGGGTAAAGCATTGCCCATTTGAATATAACATGCAAACATATTGTTTTAGTTTCATGAACAATTGACATTTTCATTTGGTCAGGCTTGCTATGCTGTTCTACAGAGTTGGGTCTCTAAGAAGTTTATGACTGGATGGTAATAAGCTTATTAAGAGACATTTTTTTTTTTTTGCTTAATATTTTGTTTTATTTCTTTTACAGTAGATGTTCTCTTAGTGTCATATAACTTAAATGGTGAACATGCAGTGTGGTTCTCTTTCCAGTAGCTGTGACATTTTTAGTCACATGGTGGTTCATTGAGTTTGTTGACGGTTTTTTCAGTCCAATTTATGCGAGGCTTGGAATGGACGTATTTGGTAAGACTTTGAAACACCAACTAGATGTTCATCATGTTAGAGCTCTATTTTTTACTTCTCAATATGAAATTATGGTTGATGAAATCAGTATAGTGACTTTGGTTTTCCTATGCAAAGCAAAGACCTTAAAATGTAGCATTGTTGTGTAGTTATTAATGTTAGGAAATTATCTATGGCAAGCATATTTTTATGTCTGTTATAGCAGACTAAAGCTGTACTGCATGCCTTTGTTACTGAAATGGAACGGTTAGACTTAAACTCTTCCTTGCTATGGAAAATGAGTGGTACCAGGAAGATAGTTATTGAAAGTTTGATGGTTTATGTGTGTGACGGAACCACTTTACAGTACATCAGTACCTTTTATTTTAGTCCCTTAGAGTAGGGTAGATTCAGGCATTATTGTATATCAGCCTCACAATATGGTCAGTGGTAGGCTGTAACAGTAAATCTGGCACAATGTAACTGCAAGTCTCACAAACTCAAAATGGTCTTGTACTTACTCAGATAAATAGAGATTTTCTTATTGGTATAATTATAGTCTTCACAGAGGTTTCTTATTATCCAGCTTATAGTATTTCAATTTGTTGTTAGCCATTTGGCTCCCATTGCCCTATTTGCTGTTATGCAATGAAGGCCAGAATTGTTGTTTCATTTGATGCTTCTTAAAGAATATTTGTTTTCAATGTGATTTCTAAGGTTTCTTTGAAATACAATGAACAGAAAGTATTGGTTTTTAGAATGATAAGTGGCTTCGTAAAATTTCAGTTGAAAAGAATTGATGTTTGCGGAGAATACTCAATTTTTTTTATTTTTCGCTGTAGAATTTTAAGCTTATTTGGAAGGTGGGCAGATAGTGGTATTGAATAATTAGATTTAATAGGATAGGAAATTGAGCAACCACTTATCATGGTGGGGAAAATTGTTGAATTATGTTTTTGTTTGATTTTCTTTACAAGGTGCTTTTAGTTTTATAACTTGCAGTCATGCATTGAGTATTGTTTGTGCCTTCTCCTTGGTGAACATATAATGTGTTTATTGTCAAAGAATGGTTATATTGTTATGCTGTAAACAAAACTGTAGTCAAAACTTAAACAAGTGAGGAAAGAGGCCACTTCATGAAGTGTCCTGCCCTCAAAATTTCACCATCCCTGTGGAGTGGGTGTCTGTCTACGAATTCCCCGGATTTACAGGGTTTCCAAGTACTCTTAACTCATGAGTGTCATAATTGCTTATCTTTTTACCTTGGCACTGGCACCTGTTGCTTATGAAGCGGTGTTGTGCAGCCACACTTGCTGTCATTTTTCTCTAGGGTATTTTGGAATATAGCCGGTGGCCATGTAGATCATTAAAGCATCTTGTTGCCTCACTTTGGCTTGAAACCCACATTATCGTTGAATATGCTTAATTGGTTGTCAAGATATGTTTGGGTGCTTTTCATTTGCCACAAAGATAAAATTATCATCTGTTCATCTGGTGTTTGGATCAATACCAGGCCAGGTTTCTTTCAATCTCCTAATGTTGGCTTTAGCTAGTTCCTGTTTTGCATTTGAATTTTTTTTGTGATTTTTTATGTCCTTTAGTTCTCTGGATCTTGTATCTGTTTTCATGGTTTCATAGCTGATTTTTTTTTTTGTAATTCATCTTGTTATGTGGTGCAGGCCTTGGGTTTCTGACATCTATTCTTTTCATACTCTTTGTTGGTGTATTTGCTTCATCATGGCTGGGTGCCACTGTGTTCTGGCTTGGGGAGTGGTTTATAAAGCGGATGCCCTTTATGAAGCACATATATTCAGCCTCTAAACAAATTAGTGCAGCTATTTCTCCAGGTAATACTAGCTATTCCCTGTTCCAAACGGTCTTCACCTCAATTTTGTTGTTATGTGCCATTATTGTGTGTGGGTGAGTGCACTTTGCTTGGCATTGTTGTATGCGTATCTTAGACACTGAAAGATATTTAGGAGGTGATGATATAACTTTTTATGCACTGCTTTAGTCAGTAATCAATTCCTTCTATATCATGCAGACCAGAATAGCACTGCTTTTAAAGAGGTTGCAATAATTCGTCATCCTCGTCTTGGTGAATACGCATTTGGTTTTATAACGTCATCTCTTATCCTTCAGGTAGGTATTCAACCGAAGCAAGTTAATTTCCTTGCTTGATAATTTGCTGCCTGAACCAGGCTAAGAGGACCTGAAAATGTCCTATCAATGATCATTGATTTTTTCCATTAGCGCCATCTTGAATTCTTTCTTGATGTTCTTTTTTGTCAAATTAAAAAGAAAATAAAAAGCAACAAAAGAAAACATAAACAAAAAAGGAAGAAGAAGAAGAAGAAGATTGTTTGAATGGATAACATACAGGACCTGTTTGGAAATAATGGAGTTGCTTTAAGCTGACAACCCATTGGTTGGATTCAGGTGTAGAAGTAAAATTGCACCTCCTTTTTTCCTTGATGAATAAGCAGAATCATATATTAAAATGCTTATAGGAAATGATGTAGGATTGGAGAAGAGGGAAAAAAAAAAAACAGCATATGACAATTTTGCATAACAATCTAGCTCAACAATATGATATGTTCCGAGGTCCCTGCATAATTACTGAAAGTCTAACCATCAATTTGCAGGTATCATTCGGCAATACCAAGCATAAGACTAACTTCTCATCAAATATGTATATACATGCGCATGCAGATATATTGACATGGACCACAGTTCTCCTCTATCTGAGTTTCTCACTTGTGTGATTATTGGTTGTTTGATTCCAGAGGGAGAATGGAGATGAAGAGCTGTGCAGTGTTTATGTCCCAACAAACCATTTGTACATTGGCGACATATTTCTGGTCAACTCTGAGGAGATCATAAGACCAAATTTGTCTGTTCGAGAAGGAATAGGTCTCTTTTTGTCTCTCGTCTAAAATATTGTATCTTTTTTTTTTCCTTATCTGCAAAGCTTTTTGAATATAACGTTCAACTCATACTTTTTGCTCTCTATTCTTTTGTCTGAATGATTTCAAACTGATATTGTCTGGTTTTGATTTGGCTGATCAATTGTATAACATAAATTCAACTTGAAATATATTGACATGTTATGAAATACCGAGCCAGTTTGTGAACATTTTAGAAGTTGAAACTACTGCTCTCAATTGGTCACACCTCTTTCACTTCCTGCAACCGGAGATTTTGGTTTGGACACATTGGGCATGCTGCACGAATGTCGAGAATGTTCTAGACTTTGCAAGTTTCTAACCAATGAAAATTGTTGTTTTTCTTATGGAAATTTCTTAAGAAAAAATTGTTAATGTTAACGAGTATTTACTAATTCTTGCTTGAATATCATGCAGGGTGGAGTTGTCAGGGGGTCATGTTGTCGTTTAAGCTGTTCCTGTTTTTATAAATGAATTGGTGAAATCGCAGAATAGTATGAATTGGTGAAATCACAGAATAGTATGAATCGGTCAAATCGCAGAATATGTTTCATGATTGGAATTTACTGATTTTGATAGTGATGATTAGTGACTCTGATCATTCTTGCATGAGTACCATGCAGAGTATTTCCAACACACTCATTAAAAGTTTTAAGTATATGTGTAATATATCTTTCTTGAGTTGCAATTTTATAGCATATTGTGTGTATCTGCCAATATCATACTTGAACACTTCTATTGACATAGTTGTTTCTTGGATGCAGAGATCATTGTCTCAGTCGGAATGACAATGCCACAGGTAATTTCTCCAATAGAAAGGATTCCCCATCAGGGCAACAGAATCCCTATGAGCAGGATAATGTGAAGCTATAAAGGACCGGTGCTTCTGCAATTTCTTCCTGGATGCAATTTTTGGAGGCAGTGCATCTCCTCTTCTTTGGATCATCTTGTTTCGTGGAATCAAAAGATTTTTGTATCATCTTATGGATAGTTACTTCATCGGGAATTTAAAAAAAAATGGCATGGTTAGATGGATTTCGTTCTGACTGGTTTGCATGATTAGACATTATCATGCTCAAGGAAGGCAAACAGACAATCCTATGTCTGGGAATAGGATCAATGAACCTGAAATAAGTTGTAATTGAAGAAATTTGTTTATAGATGACAAAATGTGTATATTGCCTACTGTTTAATTGTTGTAATTTACTTAGATGTGTAAAACGATGAAATTTTAAAAAACTGCTGTCCATGGTCACTTCAAATGCAGTATCATAATGTTTTGCCCTTTTCTAATTCGCAGTAAATCTTTTTTGTGTGTTAATTACCCACCCAACAAAAGTACTATTCTTAATTGTTGCATTTTGTTCAAAAACCAGGACTAGTGCAAATGGAATCACAAATTCTCATTTAAATAACAGCTTTGCATTTTGTTCAAAAACCAGGACTAGTGCAAATGGAATCACAAATTCTCATTTAAATAACAGCTTTGTCCTTGTGCATGGAAATGAATCAAAGCAATATAAATTATAAATTAAACTTGCATTCATACAATTTCGTTCCTCGGATTTTTACTATTTTGTTTCCAAATCAAAAGCAACAGAACTACAAATGAAATATTTCTCAATGGTTTCTACTGTCTGCTACATGGATAAATCATAAATGCATTAACGCCTCCTTCGGGCTGTTGGGGGTAACTTCTCAGACAGACCGCAAGGAAGTTTCTGCCCTGTCTCCCGTTCAATTCTGCTCTTGAGCTCCCTAAGTATCCTAATTTGTCCCAGCTTCTCCGGAGACAATTTGTCCCAGTAGATCCCTACAGGTGAAAAAGGTTAATTCTACCTAATATTTCTACTACTACATTGGAGTTTTCAATGAATTGACCAGACTACCTCAGGCATATCACAGACTAGTTTCAGTATTGTGAATCTAAAGATAAATTTCTTTCAGCCAAGACAGGATGGATAAAGAAACAGCAAAACCCCACAGAAGTAGCAATAATTCTTCCAATGCCATGTGCACCTCTCATGACTTGGTCTAAAATGTCTTGCACAATCCAAACAGGTTTCATTCTAAAGCATTTTGTATGTTCTCTGTTAATTGTGCAGATAAAACCTATGTTGGAGTGTAAAGATTTCATCATAGGAATCTAGCATCAAATCTTCATGGTAATTTTTTATTAGAGTTAAGCATAATTTCCTTTGATTGAGCTGAAATTCATTTCATTTATCATTTGATTTGAGATTTCTGTGTTTCATACTTGTGCATGAGATTTTCATCTACAGGGATCATAACTTGTGTGTCTAATGAGATAATACATGGGATTAAAAAGACTGAAATTTCCTCATTGACAACCAAGAGGTTTTTATGTTTTTATAAAAACTCCCAATCCAGCATCACCATAAAACTTCCTTTTTTGAACAACACACCAACCACCCCCCCTCCCTTCCCTTTTGGTACCATGCATTTGTACTAGTCATACATAACAATTTCTCTGTGTACTTCATTTATAGGCTAAATTGGATACCAGCAGTACAAGGAAGCTGGATTCTTCAATAGAACTAGATGCCTTTCACCAGATTAATTCATATATGAACAGAAGATTATTTGAAGAACTGCTTAGATCAGAGAGATTCTCAAGGTACCATGTGCTAGAGGCTCTCTAAATAACTTGAAAATGAAATTAAGACAACGACAAAACACAGAAATAAAAAAAAAAGGAGCTGAAAAGCTTTACAAACCTTGAGGCTTTGGGATCATTGTGTTGGTAAAGATGACTTGGGTAGGAGTGCAGATGATGTCTACTGGAACATCATGGATCAGTAGTTTCTCAACTGGAATATCATCTACTAATTGACAGTCATGCACTACAAGAGCATTTTATATATTAGATTTAGCACAATACACAAAATGATTAACTAATAGCAACAGAGTAGAAGGGAACTAGAATTCTAAATTGCACTAATGTGCAAGTAAACAGTTTGTGCAACACATGCATAACTTCATTGGCTAGTTAACAACAGTATATTATTCTTAAGAGTGGTTAGGACACTATTGAAAGACATTGCTACAAACAAATGATAAAATGAAGGTTAAAAGAATGAGGTAAGAAAGATATGAAACCAAAAACTGCATTTACCAGAGGTGACAATAGGTGTAGAGTCATCAATGGCTCCCATATATCTGAGCATCCCATATTCAAGCTCAGCAAAACCCTGCAACCCAAATCTTTTTGTAAGGAAAAAAATTGGAAAAAACTTGAGGATCTATAATCACAAACAAGGAGTTTCAGTAATGACATTACAGGTCATTTTCAGAGTCTCAAAAGTTCAAATTGATAGAAATATATTGCTGAAGCTGTCAACAACTTCAAGCACACATACTATAAATATGAAATTGGATTTTACGACAAATTGAAAGTCATGCAATCTTACCTAGGAGATGATAATGGGTGGAAATATGTCACAATGTACTGACAGGAGAAAAAGGCTTCAGCCTTTAATTAACTAAATTGGAAAACAATCATTTATAACAATAAAGATAATTTGTCAACATAGCTATAGAAAATCTTGAGATCAATGAGATAGAAGCCAATATCACCACTTCCTAACACATTGCCTTATCGGCAGTAGGCATTCAACGAGGGAAAAAACCTAAAGGTTAAGTTTTCATTAGACGTAATTACAGTTCAACAACATGGCAGCAATTTCTGTCCGACCTTCATTACTGTTCAATACATCAGGAGAGGTAAAGTACATTAGACAACATATTAAACATCCATCTAAAACTCCTACATCTTTTGTCACATTCCAAAAGAACACACCTGGTCTACCAAACATTCAAGATCACATAATTCTCTAGAACTTGCTTCTCCATCGAGGTTACAAAGAAACTGAATTCATGATACAATAAGAATAAAATTGCCTTCTTCATCAAAGTTACAGAGAAACAGAATTCATGATGCAATAAGATTTAAATTGCCTTCTCCATCAAGGTTACAGATAAACTGAATTCATTATAAAATGAGATTAAAATTGCCTTCTCCTTCAAGTTTACAAAGAAATTGAATTCGTGATGGTATAGTTTTCAAGATCGCATAGTTTTCTAGAACTTGCCTTCTCCGTTAAGGTTACAAAGAAACTGAATTCATGATCCTATAGTTTTCAAGATCACATAGTTTTGTAGAACTTGCAAGGTTACAAAGAAGCTGAATTCGTGATGCAATAAGATTAAAATTGAGTTGTTACCTCTCCCTTGCCAAGTCGAGCACCTGTCTTTGGATCAACAGCAACCGAACCAATGACAATTAGATCTACCTTGATCTTTTCATCCAATCCAATCGGCTTTCCGTACTTCGCAACCCCAACAGAGGTGCATGCTTCGGTGATTGTGCTAGGACTTAACATGCCGGATTCAAGTACGGAGAAAAACCCAGTCCTCAAACGGGGCTGTGGAGTTAACAACTTCTTCCCACCTATGCACGGATTACCATCTTAAATTTCAATGATATATTAGGCAAATACTAAGCTACAAGATTCCTATTATCATACTAACTTCCACAAGTCACTAAATGAGTAACCTCAAAAGTGTTCAACTAGTAGTGGACAAAAAACACGACCCAAGCGTTATGTTTCACATTAACCCTCTAATCTTTGACGATGGAAATTATTATCAGCCTGACGTTAAATGTTATCAACTTGACATTCAATATTATCATTCTCGCATCCTATATCAAAGAAAGATCAATAAAATTTCAATATTTTGCTTGAGCATTCACTTGTCACATCGAATTATTTAGAAATTAAATCGAATTCGAACCCAGACCTCTTGTAAAATCCAAGAAATTTTACAGATTCAACCGACCAACGCGCAGTAGTATTGATTATCACTAATGCAATATCATTATCGTCGAGATAACTAACCAGAGAGGGTAAGAAACCTGGCTTGCTTCTGTGGCGAATCTGGATTTACCTTCACACAACCCGCGACCCGAAATTCATCCAACCCACCCAACTGACATAACCCGACTCCACTCATTATTCTAAAATAAAATAATATAATGTAAAATAATCAACATACAACATTAGGTTTATAACAGTTTTACTACATTTTTCGCGGCAATTGCAGCCCCAACGAAATTCGGTATTCTATGGTGAACAGGTCGCGGATTCTGTGCAATGTTCCGGGAGTCCATTAAATCCCAAATTCTCTTTCGGATTATCCATTTCCAGGCTTTCGGGTCATCTTCGGCTCCCCAATTTGTGTCTCTTTTCGAAATCTCTGCCATCGACTCTCTGGCCTTGGCATCCAAGCGAAGTCTCTCGGCCTCGTAAGCCCAATCGTCGAACACGGAGCCGTTTCGGGCTCTGTTATTTTCTAGAGTGATACTGAGTGGTTTTGTATGGGAAATGGAGGAGGGAAAATTGTAATTACGTGTTATAGTGGATGAATAATTGGGTTTGAAGGTGAATGGAGCTGATAAGCGGGTCAGATTTGAATCCATGAAGGAGGATTTCAGGTTACCACGGCGTGTCTACAATGGTGTGCGTAATCTTATCATATGTGTTCCGGGTTTTGTAAAATTAAGAAGATAAGGATTGAACGGCTTAGATTTGGAATTTAAGTTAATCAATATGCTTACTGAAGGCATTCAATCATAATCAAATTACAAAGCAAAGAATATTTCAGAAGATACGAATTGTTATCCGTACAAATTAGTTCACATAAATTGACGGGTAAAATGTGTCTAGAAGAGTAAATATTTTTGTTATATTAATTATTTTAATTTTTTAATATTTTTATTTATTCAAATATACATATATTGAAGAAATAATCTTATACAAATATCTTTATCTCGATTTAAATATTTTATTATACCAAGTTTAAATATAATATAATTTAATATAATACGATTGAGTCCAATATTATCCGTTTATTTTGATAAAGAAGAATATATTAAATGTAAATTCTTTGATTTATATTTTTACATAACTATCATAAATGGATTATGAGTTTATTATAAACAAATTGTTTTATAAAACACAAAACTCAGTAACAAATATTATAAGAAGGCGGCGGCGGCGGTGGTGTTGGTGCCATTTTTACATTACCTAACTGCTTGCAATGTAATAATAATTTTATGAGGGTATCAAAGACTTTTCTCAAACGATTCAAGTAAAAAAATTTTAATGGACCATATTTATGTAATTTACGGATTTTTGAAGGATGTTTAAATTTATAATTTTAAAAATTAAAAGACGATTCTCCGTGTGGAGGCTACAAAACTCCGGAAAAAAAAAATAAAAGAATTACGAATGAATTATTTCGATTTACCAACATACAACTATTTTGGGCGTTCAGACAAATCAAAATACAATTTTAACATGCATGGCATCACCGTTGGGTAGATTCAATGATGAGTTAATAATAACTCATGCAGTGATTTCAATAAATATTATGATACGAATTCTTCGTACAAATTATTTTATATAAACTAACTTGATATATAATTATTAACAAAATAAAATATAAAAGTACAATATAAATCACTTAACAATCGTATAATATCATTGTATCAATTATAGGGAAATATTTGTATCATAGAGTTTGTAATCCTAATACTGGCAGAACAATATCTTGGAAAAACCAAATGTAAATCCAAATTCCTCACAAGTTTCATGCTCATATCCCAATGTACCCATACATGCACACATGACAGTGAGAAGAAGAAGAAGAAGAAGAGAAGAAACTTTCCGTCGACCTCTGATGAACAGAGAGAAAGAGAGAGAGAGAGAGGAAACCGGGAAAGCACAGGGAGAAGGGAAGAAGTAGGATGACAGTGGAGGAGTGGAAACAAAAGTTATTTTAGATCTTAAATCAATTGGGAAAAATTTAATGAGCCGATTAGCCTGAATTACAAGATATGTACAACAAAAATAATAATAATACATTAAGAGATTCCCAACCCAGAATAAGAGTAGCACAATTCTCTCTATCTTCCTACTATTCAAGCTCACCAAATCTGAAAGAACGTATCCAAATTGGAAAACCCTAAGAATAATATAGCCAGTACGCGCACTAGAAATGAGAAAGAAGATAAAAAAAGAAATTTTAATGCACATCAAACACTGTTAAAATAAGTTAATTCACCGGTACAAGAAAAGAGAGAGAATGAAGACGATTGTTCACCTACATCAATTTGTCCTTGTTTAATGAATCCTTAACCCTCTGTGTGTTTCGAATCATCAACATTTTACCGTGAGTTTTCCCTTATTGACTGTAACTGAGAGAAGGAGATACGGATTATAGACCCACCAAGCGAGCTTGCATGCTTACACACAAGTGCTTCAGTGGCCTGCTCCACAGTTTCAAAGAGAACGAGTGCCTGCTTCTTCCCATTCATTTCAAACAGCTTACTGTTCGCAATAGGGCCGTGTTCCTCCAGGTGGCTCATAATCTCCTCTTCGGTAACATCCTGTGGTAGAGTGGAAAGGTGGATCATCTTTGTTGGGGAGCAGCAATAACGATAGTTCTTTGCAGCATTACGGTTGAAGCGGTTAAGGTTTGAGTTCATATACTCGAGCGTGTCAACACCTTGAGTTATGTAGGGATGCTTAGAGAAGTTGACTTCCAATCGCTTCCCAAACAGTAGAGCTCCCTATATTATATTAAGATAGTAAGCATATAATGAAAAGGCAAGGTTAAGCAAGAGCAACGCAACCTAATCCAGTAATCAATTGTAACTTTAAAAATATGAAGTATTCAGTGAAATCTATTATTGTCTTAAAAATTCAGCGTTAGAATCATGAAACTTTTTCCCTTTTTGTAAGTGAGTAACTAGTAGAATCATGGATTGCATGTTGTCTCATCAATTGAGATATAAGAGTTTAAACTCTTGCTCAACACATCCATGGAAGATTATCGTCATCAATATCATTTACATTGCATCAAATAAGGGGTCAAATACATAACATGTAAATTTGAAACACAACAAAGAATTAGTCCTCCTCAATGATTTTCTAGTAAAGAGCTTTTAGAACTTCATTTAGAGTAAAGAGAAAGTGCCTTATTTTGGTACATAATTTTATTAAATTCCTTGATACGCTATTGGAACATTTATTCACACAGAATCCTGCATGTCCATTTATGGAATCATGAATCCTTGTGATCAACCCAAAACATCCCACATGCTAAAAAAGCACTCAATCACCACATTGAAAGTAAAATGACAAGCCATAGGAATAAGATCATGCTATTATTAGAATATTGTACAATATTAGACCAATAAAAAACTGCAATGTCAGAAAATGACTCTGTCCTTTATATTTTGGCAAACTTTAATTATAAAAGGAACATAATCAGGGGAGGTTACAACAAACCTTAAGAAAGTGCACTGCCAATTCAGCCTGGAAGCCTTCGCCCATCTGAACCAGAGCATGGTCTGGTTTATTGCGAAGACGTTTAATTTTTATGATGTTTCCATAGAGGGAGAATAGGTTAAAAAGCTTGTCCTCGTCTATTCTCTGAAACACATGATTTTTCATAAGAATGACGACCCAAATCAACTAAAACTTTATAACTCCAAGAAAAATGGGAACAAAGAAGATCAAGATAACTTACATCCGCATTAAGATTGGAGACCAAGACTGTACACCTATCATTTGTCCCAGTTATTCCAGGAGGTAAGCCTCCTCCAGATGCCGCTGCAATTGCAGCCACATTGGCCATCTAGTTTTCAGGAAAATAATAAGAAAAATTTATTTAGCCTGGATGTGCATTTGAAGAACTATATATTGAAAATCTGTATATATGACAACTTTGGTCATTTTAAGAGCAGGAATAAACACCTTAAGGAGGACCAACACTAACACAACATATCTCTCCACAGTTCTAATAATATCAAAGGTAAACCCAGAAAAGAGAAGGAAGAAAAACATTTACGAGGTAAAGCACTTAAGGACATCTTTGGCTGCATTAACATCTCTTTTTCATTCATTTTCAATTTCCATAAATATAACATCAATGTTAAAATAAGAAATATGGCAGTATGTTATGTGCAAAACCCTCCTTCAAAGTCAAAAGTTTGTGCCAGTTAAAGTATCCTCAGACCCATTATGCACATTGTGTCCCATTTATATCTTCAGCTCTCAGCACGCGAAAAAAGTCAAAGAAATTTGTTTTCTCGTTCGTAGAGCTAGCAACACGACCAAATGCAAACTACAAACTGCCACCTATTAGAAAAAGCAGTAACAAAAATACGATTTATTCATATTTCAATAAAAAATAAAATAAAGAGCAGTGAGGTCAGCCCATAGACACCCCATACGTTCCCACATAAGCATACAGATGATAATATCCACCAGCTCTAAAAGAGCCGTCCCATTTATTACTTATACCACGAGCTCAGCAATGCCAACCTGTGGAAATGCAACTGGAAAGCAGAAACAAAAAATAAATCAGTCAGCTAATAAATTGAAACACCTACAGTCAAATGGGCAAAAAATAACAATTGAATGTGAAACCACCAAAATAAGCACCTGCCCTGGCTCCAGGAGAGTACATACCTCCGGCATCAGCATACCCAGACTGTTGCACCAAAAAAGATACAGAAGTTAACGTCCAAAAGTAAAGGAAATCAGCTAAAAGCCTTCAACTATCAATCTCTAAGAGCAAGAACAACAATATGAGACAGTGAAATATACTTGTGAGGGCCTGCCCTCTTGTTCCGAAGGAAGATTTGGATTTGTGAAGTCCCTAAGCAAAGGAAAAAGATGCACATATAACATTCAGTAAAACTAGAAGCTGTTGATTATATTATAAAAGAGAGCAAGTGGAGAACCCAAGAGAACACTATCCCACCTTGATCGCTCATTATTGTAGTTTACTTGTAACTCATCAAGGCTGGGACACAAATGAATATGTAATTAATATAAAATAAAAAATAGCAATCTAACAATCACAAATTTACGTGCATACCCAGTTAGTCATTCAGATCAATGACAGACAATGACACAATCATACTACAGAATAGAGAATGTTATATAACCTACTTTGAGAATTGAATGTCCAGCTGACAACAGCCATCATAAATATTACGACCCTGTAGAAAAGCTGAATGTTATCACTCTTTCGAGAAAACCAAACCACTGGAGACTGCAAACAAACTTCAAATTCACAGTACCTTGTGAAACAAAAGATCAAACAATACCTGAAGAGAAGTCCTAGCTAAAACAGCACTCTCGCGTAGTTGAAACTGGATAAGGGCTTGAAAACCTACACAATTTGCACAATAGGTTGAAAAGAAAAAATAGTAACTTTTATAACAACACAGAACACAGAACTATTGGAGTGACTATGGCTTTTTACTGATTTAAGGACATAGGAAATGTTTGAAAAAGCACTCCAGATTCATATTACAAAACAAAAAACCACACAGATTTCGGAATTACAAAGGTACTTGTTATAACACTCGTCATCAGAACAAATGAAAACAGTTCTATCAAAACAAATGATTAATCTGGATAAGGCTCACAATTTGAAGCAAGAGCTAACTTTCAGAATTATAGAGACAGAAAGAGAGAAAACTTGAAGAAGCTGACCAGCTGACTTCTGGAATGTGACGATCTTCTCCACAAATCCATGAGGAGAAAAAACTTGATGCAGAACTTCCACAGTAATAGGATAAAGCATCTGATGAATTGTAACTAAGAGAATTCGGTTCGGCTATGCATCAAAAGAGTGCCCAACAGCAGACCAGCATAGATACAGAAGAGAGAGAAGAGAATAAATAGAGAAGTAAAGATAGAGAGAAGGGATTATACAGAGAAGTAAGGTAAGGAAAAACACCAAAAGAAACAATCATTAACTATGAAAAATATTATAATGCTTAAAACACAATGAAAATGAAAAAGAAAATGTGAAAAATAATGGAAAAAGAAGAAGAAATTCTGCTAACAATTTAACTTTATCAGTAATCTACTTATAGGGCCTACTGCTACTTCTGTGCCATGCTGCTATGTTTGTAACAAAGGAAAACATGCACCTCTACAGTTTGGTAATTGATTAGTCAAACTCCACACTAAAAATAATTTGTCTCTGTTTTCTAGAAACAAGTAAAAGAGAGAACAAAGAGATCAGATCCTCAAGGTCTCAGTCATGAAAAGTAAACAAATATTGTCTTTTTGGCAAGAGGTCCCACCGTAGTCAAGACAGAGAACCTACATGGCTTGAGAGAGCATGCTGATGATAGAAGTAGTAAGGTTTGGTCAGTGGTTTTAGAGAGCACACTAATAGAACAAGTGTTTTGTGACCAAACCGTACTAGCAGTTCCCTTGGCAAAGGAAATGCATCACCTCAAGGCCTTGACCCTGAAATAATTATGCCAATATATTGAACCTAATATCTTGGCTATGAACATGCACATTAGCTCATTAGTTTCTTTAGTATCATTAACATACAGCTAGCGTAATTTGACTCAATTCCCGCTATAGTTTGTGTCATATAGAGAAACGTATTCTATATTGAACTTAAAATGGTAAAGCCAGAGAGAATGAGGCTTCACAAGCAGCACACATGGATACTGGCACTGTTTCACAAAGAGTACAACGGACCACAACTACTTCAAAAAAGATTCTTAGGTAGTTGAACAGAAAATAATAAAAGCAGAAGCCAAATTACTGAAATAGAATTCTGCATATAGTGCCTACCACTCTCATAGAAAAAAACAATCAATCAGAACAAGACTGGAAGCTCTCCCATTCATATTTTGATCAGCTATGAACTTGGATTGAACAAATTATCCTCAGCATTTAAGGAGATAACAATAAACAACAGATTCTCTACTATTCTGACTAGTAAGTTATCATTGTCACAAAAAAGGAAAAGGAACAAGCTCATTCAATCTCTTTTTCCTCTTTAAAACAACGATACTAATGCAATTTGTTTCCAATATAGGAGGCAAAAGTACCAACCTCATCTCCACGTCCTTGAGCATTCTGATCCATTGTTGTTAGTTCCTGATGTGATGAAAATTGGACATAAACATTCCTTCCCCTGGAATGATACAGTTTTAAGGTTAGACATAGGGACACATTGCAGTTAGCAGCTCCAGACATCCCCATGATATTTAACAAAACTAGGGGTTGTATATAACCCTAAAGCAGGTACTCAAACAACACCATTTACAATTTTTTATACCTTATGGTTGGCTGCACATTTGTGTAAAACTGTAGAGCATTAATTGCTGAAGAAACATCTTGCATTTGGAGAAGAGCCTAAAGACAATGCAGACATTATAAGTAATCAAATCTAAGGGTTTGGTTGGTTTCAATCAGTAAATAGCAGCCTTAACCCCACTAGCATGAAGTAAACAACCTGATTTTTTGCACGAAGCATCACAAGTTTAGTTATGACTCCAAATGGCTGGAATAGCTGAAGCAAATCATTCTGGTAAAAACAATGAAATTTCATGAAAATTGGCTATAGATAGAAATCAGTTAAGAATACGCAACCCAGAAATTCAGCACATCATAACTAATTAAGAAAGATACCTTGAACTGTGTTTGACACTAAATAACAAAATTATTACGGCCCTCTTGCTAGAACAATTTGACATGTAATTCCTTAATTTGTTTTACTACCAACAAAAACTAAGTATTCTTACCCTGTTGAGCAACCATTTAAATGAACCAAGTGAAATTCCAACTTAAAAAGCCAAACAAGATGGTTACACTAACTTTGGCATAAAGGTCACTACTCTGACTAAACCATGCACGCATACAAATATTCTACTTAATCAGTCATTAGGGTTTGTTTAGGATATAGGTGTTATATCTTTACAAATCATAATTGTTGTGAGGTCAAATCACTAAAGTCAAATAAAAGTGAGGTCAAATCACTAAATGTCAGGTCTAAGTGAAAAAATGAATGGGCCCCACTTAATATTTACCAAACTTTCAAAAGCACAATAGAAACACAACACGACCAAACAAAGCCTTAGTTTATTCATTACTTTGTACCACTAATCCTGGACATCATTCCATCGATTGCGCCAGAATAAAGGTTCCCATTTTAATACCTTAATCCAATATCTAGACTCCCTTGTTAAAAGATACTTCTTCTTCGCTTGCTTGACATTTACCACAACGGATACCAAAGCATACCACATTACACTTTTACATGCACTAACTATTATTATTATTATAGCAACCAAGTGATATTTGTGTAACCATTAATCAGAAATAGTTACATTTACAGACTGAGAAAATTAAAGGAAAAGAAAAATAGAGAGAGTATATACTTCAGAAATCTCGTGGCCCACATTGCGAACGTGAATAACCTTGGACGGTTCAGTCATTTTAAATCACACTGCAACCAATAAAACTTTTCAGCTTTCAACTTTTTGCATTTAAATGGATAAAAATAAATAATACTGAAATTTCCGATGGTACTGATTTACATGGAAATTTGAACTTTTCCAGTTAAATTAGCCGTAATTATCGCCGAGTTAAAGGATCATTTTCCTGCAATCTAATAATCAGCGTAAACACACAAAGAAACCAAAAAAAAAAAAACTGCAATGGTCCATTTGTTTAGCTGCTGAGAAAAACAAGGAAAACAAAACATGAAGATATGCTAAAGTATAACAGTTTAAAAAGCTGAATTTTTGTATTAAGAAATCCACGCGGCAAACTGATTTTATCGGGAACCAAACAGTGCCAAGATCTTGAAAATCGAAGATAGAGAAAAAGAGGAGACATGCCTGAGAGGAAGGAAGAGCGAGAATCAGAAGTGAAGTGGAGTAGATCGAGTGCTTCTTCGCATTCTCGTGTAGCTGGTGGTGTTTTGCCTGTTATAGTGGTTGCGTGCCCTATCCATCTGTCTATTCGTGTCTCGCGCCCTAAAACATTGACTTTTTGGAGTTCAAGGCGGGGCCCATTTTGCTTGACCCGTTTTATTGACTCTTTTTCGTAATTTTTAGGCAATTATTCTTTTTATTAACATTTTTTTATTAAAAATATAAACTAAATTCCTCGAACCCTCGCCGATTGTGCGACTCGAATTTAATTCTTAAGAATGTGTTTAACAACGTTTTTAAAATAGTATTTTAAAAAAAAAATAAAATATGCAATTAATAGTATATGTGATAATTATGAAAATAGGTTAATTTGATTTGATCTATTTAATAATTATATTAAAAAGTAAAAATTTAAATATAATTATTAAACAATTAAATTAATTATAATTATACTACTTATTAATATATTTTATTATATTTTTATAATATTTATGAATAAATATAACAAAAAAGTTTAAAATAAAAATTATAAAATAAATTTATTAAATCATAAATAAATTTTTGTGACATAACTACTCGAGTAATTAATCGTATTACAAATAAGTTTACGTATCAAGAATTTTAAATTCAAACTCGATAAAATTATTAATTATACTGTATTTTGTTATATTTTTATTAATCGTATCGTTCTAAGTCAATTCAAACTTATGTAATATCACCCTTTTAATAATAGTATTATTTTATATCAATTCAAATTTTTATTAACGTAATTTTTTTTTAGTTAAAATTTTAAAAGTTTTTTTCAAAAAAATTTACAAAAAGCAAAACTTTTATTTTGGATAACATATAATAGTTTATAAAAATATAAATAAACAAATACTAAATTTTAGGTATTATTAAAAAAATATTAATCTTTAAATGAATGCATAATACTTTGTTTATAATAAAATATGACAATTTTTTAATATATAGAGTTTAATGAGGCTTTAAAATTTAGTTGAAGTTTTTAACAAATTTAAAATTTTAAAAAGATTTATATATTTTTTTTACAATTTTCATAATAATTTTGTAATTTTCTCTCATTATAATAAAAACTAATATGTTATTAATTTAATTTTTTCATTAAAAACAATGTTTTAAATGTTTGTTAAAAACATGGGCGTGGAAAGAAAATTTTTGGGTATTCTTAGTCAAATTATTGGCATGATAATTGTAGTTATTAAATTGCTTTTCATTTTTAAATAAATCAAGAATTGTAATGTCAGACTTAAATATCAGATTTTGAGACGTTTGTTCTTTTGGTGTAATTGACTAAAGAAAGAGTACCATAATATAATTTTTGTAGAAAAATTATATTATCAACTAACACCTAAATAATTAAAATTAAAAAATTTTAATATAAGTATTATTTTCATCAATTAACACCATTTGTATATTTATATAACAAAAATTTATTTAATATAAATTATGAATCATACATTTAGAAGTAAGTAATTTTAAATTAATTTATTAAAAAAATTAAAAAAATTTATTTGTGTGTGTGTGATTGTGTTTTTAACAAAATATTAATTTATTTGTTTTACAAAGTATAAGTTCTAAAAATTATATAAGAATAAATAAATTAGAGTTTTACTTAAAAAATAAATAAATTGAGATATTTTAGTTTTTTAATCGGTCAAACTTATTGTGGAAAAGAATGTAAAAAATAAGTAAATATATTTTATTACAAAACTTTTTTCAAAATAAGATTACCATAATTATTAAGATTGTATACGATAAAATTCTTATTTACGTACAACTCCTTTAGCTTTCGGATATCAAAATGTAATGATATGTATATTGGAATGTAATACTATATTTTTCTACAATTGAAAATGCCCCATTGGACTACAATATCATCATCTATGTTCATAAATTTGTTAGTATAATATGTGTAATTATCATTATGCTCTTATAACTTACTTTTATTGAAACTCAAAAATGTTGATATTTCTTTCTTTCTTTCTTTCTTTTTTTTCCTTCTTAAGTGTTCTATTGTTTCTTCTTTTTCTTCTCCACCATTTTTCTATTTATTTATTTATTTTTTTGCGTCATTCTTCTGTTCTTTCTTCTTTTTCTATGATTTTATAAGTTGATGATGTGTTATAAGTTTGTAAAACGAGTAGGTTTACAACCAAAAACTGTGTTACAAATTTTCTAAAGTTTAAAACAAATATTTTTTTTAACACTTGAAGATATTATAAAGCTTTAAAATCTTAATGGTTAGTACTCTATATGTATGCATAGCCTTTATAAAAACTTACAGTATTGTGTTAATTGAATAAATTATGAAAAATAGAGGTGAGAATTATTTTATTTTGTAACTAAATTTGATATAATTTGAGGTTATCTTTTAGACTAAATTTTATATGAATGTCTTTATAAGAGACTCTAGGATATGGATGTTGATATGTTATTGTTATTTAAGGACGCTTTGCGGTTTTGTTTTAAATGAATTATAATAAATACATGATATGTTTTTACTCGTGTGTGTATTATAAGTAACTTATGTATGTTTGATAAGTTAGCATATAAATAAACTAGAATTTTGTTTTAATTAGCATATAAATAAATTAAAATTTTATTTTAAATATCTTATAGTAAATATACAAATGCACGCGCGCGGGCATGTGTACACACACACACACACACATATATTACATATATATATATATATATATATATATATATTGTGGATGCATTTATATATTTAGGGTAAATTTATATACAAGTAAATTAGACTTTTGTTTCAAACAACTCATAATAAACACATATATGTATACAAATACATTTATCTATTTATAACAAGTTTGTTTGTAAGTAAACTAAACTTTTATTTTCAAAAAAAAAAAATCACAAGAAACTTATTAATTTATGCATTTTTACTGTAAAAGTATTTTTCAACATACATGTTTAGGTTTATATGTTGTTGATTTTGATTATATTTAATACTTCATCGATTTTAATAATGTTAAAAAAAATTTAATAAGCGTGATTTGTATTTTGTGTGTTGGCTTTAAGTATGAAAATGCATTATATTTTCATTGAAAAGAAAATTGATTTTGAAAAGCATCCTAACTGGTAATTAGATAGATGTAATTCAAATGCAAATTTGAAAAGATGTTTCAAAAAGTTTTCAAGGCATTTTAAATTGTACTTGTAGAGCTATGGTTATCTATTATTGAATTAGATTTTTGTTTATATGTCTCTAATGATGCTCTAATTACAATGTTGAGGATTCTTTCTATTATCGAAAGTTCTTAAGTAAATGCTAGTAAAATATTTTTTTAAAAAAATATATTTTAAAAAGAAAAATTATAAATTTTTTTAGCTCATATGTATCATTTTGCATAAGTATAGATTGTGAATTTACATATTTAATAAATATATTTTATTTTAAAATATAAAAAATTAATTCATTTATTGTTATTTTTAATGTTAAATAAGAATATTGGTGTGTTTCACTTGTTATACTGAATTATCACTCACTATAATTTATTGTTAATCTCAAAATTAATAAAAAATATTGATACATGTGAAAATTTAATTTAAAGTATTTTTACGATGTCTAAGGTTTTGTTACGAGAATTGTAATAAATTTAACAACTAAAATTTTTCATATCATAAAGTGTTATAAGTTATTAATGTTAATAATGATTTTATTAATTAAGGAATATATACAAAAGTATATTAGTTAAATTTTAATATTTTTATGCAATTTAAACTTTATAAATTACAAAAATTACACCTTAAATCTTTTTGAAATTTGAGGCAGGACATATTCCATCAATTTTTGAAACATGACCCTATTGTTATGATGCTTGGTTCTTGCATTAATTCAAAAAGAAAATATATTGGTTGTGTAAGTTCAAGTTATATTAAAAAAAATTACTTTCACATCTAATGAACAATATCTATTTATATTTTATTAGTGACTTGATGGATAAAATATTGTAGTTTGGAAGCAAGCTGACTAATGATTGATTTATAATCATTTAATATGATTGATTTATAATCATGTAATATATTTAAAACTATTCAATAATTTCAAAAATGTCTTAAATGAGATATGTGTACTATATCATTCGTGCACTCCCGCTTAGTACAATTTAATTATATATTTATTTATTTTAAAATAATTTAATTATAAAATAGATAATTATGATAAGAAAATAAATGAACGTATCAAATGTTTATTGTATGGTCATAATTCAATAGTTCTACTTAAGTTTTTTACTAGAAAATTATAAAAAAATTATCCATTGTTAATAAATTCATTAAAAGAAATTCTAAATGATAATGCTTCATACTTCTTTATATTTGCTGCTATTGCTCCCTTCGATTGCATCTGCATCACATCAAAAAGTTACCTGTGCAAATCCCATAAATGACTGTGACACCCCTAGGCAAGTTTTATTTATATAAGTTATTATTTTGTAGTTGCACGTATTCTTGTCAGGGATAGTAACAAAGGTCACGATACGATTATTTAATACGAATTCGAAACAAATAAATATATTTAAATTTAAAAATTTTGACACAAATAATAATCATGTAATATTCGTGTCACTTGTTTAATAATGGTCTTATATTTATGTCTAAATTACCAGATTTGTTTATTCGTTCAAAATACAAATTATAAACGAATAAATAAATTAAAATAAATTCGTATTATACATGAATAAAAATATTATCTCAATTCGGTTATAATACAAATTCATTTATGATTAATTAGAATTTGGAAATAAGTGCAAAAGAATACTGAATTCAAATGTTTGGACATTATTTGATAAATTATCAATCACTTATCATCCAAATGCAAAGCAAAGATTGAAGTGTAGAAAGTGTTGCATTGTGTAACGTCTGACAGTACGTTTAGAATAGGTAATATAAAAAAGTACATGTCTTGTTGTTCTGAATTGCCTATGCATATTATCCTAAACAGATGATTATAGATCATAATTATATCAACTCATATTCCTAAATTTGATTCTAATATATATCGTATATTATTGTTTAATACTTCAGAGATGCGTGATTTACCTTTTTAGTTTGTTGAGTACTAGGGAATTAAAAAAATTCATCAATATTTGGAAGAACAAGTACCAATAATATCAAAGAATACTACAAAATCATATGTATTAAAGGCATACAAAATGAAAAAGAAAAGATTATTTGCATGTTAGAAGAAATTCCTAGTGGAATATATTTAACTTATGACTTATGGATTTTGATAATCACACATGATTATTTGAGTTTAATAACAAATTTCATTAATAAAGAATGAAAATCATATAAAAGGGTGTTATTTTTTTTCATTATGTCATATAACACATATTAGTATTAATTTAGCTGAGAAGATAAATTCAATATTATATAATTGGGCTATTAAGAGAAGAATATTTTCATGGACTCTAAATAAAACTTCAAGTAATAATGTTTGTGTTCATATTTTGAAAGGTTGATTGAAAATAAAGGGAGATTATAATTTGATATTTATTTCTTTTCATGTTCGTTGTTTTACACATATTCTTAATTTGATAATTCAAGATAGATTAACAAAAATTAAGGAAGAAATAGAAAAAGTTCATGATAGTGTGAAGTGTACGATCGCAAATAATAAAACAAAAAATTTTAGAATGTGATAGGCAAATGTCTTTAAATAGTAGAAAAAAGGTTGAGATAATATCTACCAACAAGAGGGATTTCAACCTTTTTTTTTAATGCTTGAAAGTAATCTTTATTACAAGAATATCTTTATTTATTTACAATTAAGGGACTCTAATTATAACTATTGTGTGATACCTAAGCCCATCAATTTGTTTTAGGCCAAAATTCCTTTTAAAGACCGATACAAAGCAAAAAATTTTAAATTCATTTTTGGTTTATGTTTTTAGCCCATATAGTCACGTATTTAAGTAAGTAGATAAACTTAATTTCAAATCAAAAAATTGAGAGAAGATTGGAGAAGCTCTGGGAAAAAAGAGAGGAGAAAAAAAAAAAGAAAGAAAGAAAGAAAAGAGAAAAAGAAGAAAGAAAAGGGAGAAGAAGGACATAGATAAGAAATTTAGAAAGAAAATTTAAGATAATATCTTTCTTTTGCTTTATTTTAAAAAAAATATTTATGTTTAGTGTGCAAAGTGATAAAAATTGGATGAAATAGTTAAATTTTATTTTGATTCATTAAAAGTTAGATATTAATTATTTTAAGTTCTTGAATTTACAATCAATAAGTTTTTGAATTGATTTTGATAATATAACTAATTTTTTTTAAGAATTATTGAAAATTGAATGAAAATAGATGGAATTTCAGTTAGGGATCAAAAAGAAAAAATTTTAGAATTTTGTAGTATTTTGTAAATTAGTTGGGTGTCTTTGTAAATATTTTAAAATTTTTAAGTTGTAATAGAATTTTTTATAATTTAGTGTAACATTATAAATTATAAAATTTTGGGCTTGGGTTGTAAATATTTTTAAATACTTTTGTAATTACTCATATTTTGAGAATATTTGTGTAATTTTTTATTTTTAATACTTTTTATTTTAAAGGTTTGAAATTCTAAAATTCTCTAGACTGACTTTGGTTTGATTTTAAATTGATGATTTATTTATATTTTAATATAAATAATATAAGTTATTAGTTTATTTTAGTAATTATGCATTAAATTTTGTAAAATGATATTAGGTAATAATAGTGAAAAGAAGGAGAAATCGATGGAGACTTAGAAGAGATTATTTTATTTCAATCAAATAGGTAATTCATATATAATTGAATATTTTAATATTTTAAAAATTAAAAAATAGGATTTTATATTTAAATATTATTATAAATATAAAATGAAATTCATATAGACCTTATGAATTTTTTAAATTGAAATAAATATTGATATTTTATTTTAAAAATATGATCTGAAAATTAATATTCAAATATCATATTTCTATTTTGTTCTATTTTATATAAACATTCAAAAAACTTAATAATGATATTATGATTAAAGTAGATTTTCGATGTTATGAAATATTGTAAAATAACATGAAAAAATTATTTTGTTATTATTACGTGTGTCTGAAGTATGGAATAGTACGAGACCTTCTGTTTAGCACTAATAACTGAACTTGATTTCAGTCTCACAATAAAAATTAGTAAAATTAAAATCATGAACAACTTATGTATGGTACACATTTTTTGAACGACAGTCTATGAAAATAATACCTTATATTTATATATTACACATAATAATAACTAAATTATATTATTATTTTGTTATCATAATTATAATTTATACTTATTTATGATAAAAATAATTAAAAGTATAATAATTATTAATTTTCTTTTACAACTCTCTTTTATATAAATCTATTTTATTTTAGCTCACTACCTACTTTTCAGGTTTTCTTTTTCAGATAGTTGAAATTTAGGTGAATATAAAACAAGTATTATTTTTTGACTAGATATATTTTAGAAAAATATTTTAATATATACATGTCACTTACTAAAAGAATTATAATTTATATTAAAGATTGTACATATTTGATTAGAATAATGTATTAAACTTTGATATGATGAACTTATTGTTGTGGTAATTTAAATTTTGATAAAAAAATATTGAAAGTGTTATAGAAATTTAAAATTTGCGAATTTAAGTTTTTTAGTGTTTATGTTGTAAGAATAATTCTGTCAAAATAATTAAAACAACGTATTTTTAGTTTAACTTATTTTATAAAACTCTAAATCATGTATCTTAATTTTGAGAGTGTAACATATTATCCGTCTGAAGTTGAATGAAAAAAAATAGAAAAAGATTAACAAATTCTTATCTATTTTTACGAGATTACTTGCTTTTTTGAGTGAGCAAGGGGGTGCGCACAAATTTGTATATTTCCTAAGGTGTTTATAATTTATGTAACTTTAAAAAGTATGATTAAAAGTGAGGATGACCATAGGAGATATGACACAAAAAATAATGGTTAAATTTTTGAAGTTTTAGTTTGATTTTTTCATTATACTAGCAATTGTTTTATTATGGATCCTACATATAAGATGTTAGTTGTTGAGCATATAAAAAAAGTTTAATAATATGACGGTTTAATCATGTTTGAGACAAATGATTTTCTTTGTTTATTGATTACATAGTTAATTTGCCCAAATCATCTTTAATTGCTGCATCCACATCCACCATTTCTACCCAAACTCAACATGTTGGTTCTAGTACGGCATTTGATGATTTTGTATTTAAAAAGTTCGTAGATATACTAAAGATAAAATTTATAGTTGTTTATTATATTTAAAATATTTAATATTTACTTATTATTTGAATATAACTTATATTAACTATAAGTCTCATTGTCTTTTAGGTGTTTAATGATTTTGAGAGCATAGACTACATTTGCATTTAAAAAACTCAATTAGAACTCTACTTGGATAAATCATAATTAGATAGAAAAACAAACTTAGACATATTAAGGTTTTAGAAAGAGAATGATTTTTGTTATCCTAACCCTACTTCCAATGACTTGTGATATTTTCCGTATTCATATATTCCCTGTTGCATCTAAGTCATCTTTTAATACTAGTGGTTGAGTACTTGATCAATTCGAAATACACTTATATTGTATATAGATATAGTAAAGGCATTAGTTTGTACAAGAGATTGGTTATGTGGGGATAATAGTAATTAAATTTTACGCAATTAATTACTCATTTTCTTTTTACTTATAAGTTATAATGTTTATATCATTTTTTTTGTATTTGTTATTATTGTAGAAAGCAATGGTATCAAAGTAGATGATCTTCCTAGATATGTAATAAACTTAAATATTAATAGTGTTCAAGCTACACAAAATGTTACGATAGTTAGTAATTGTTCATGAATCATGATAGTTAATATGTTTGATCTATTATTTAAATTTGATTTAATGTTATTTATTTATGTTCTTGTAATTATTTCTTAAACTTCTTTTATAGGTATTTTCAATTCAAATTCAAGTTTATGGATGATGACATTGTTCATGTTGTTATTTGAAAAAAAATTAAGATTTGAGGTTAGGAATGATGATATTTTGCATTTACTTATGTTGTTAGTAGTAATTATTTATGAGTTGAGTTTATAGATGATGGTGTTGTTTAGGTACTTGATTTATTTATATTGTTAATTGTTATTTTGGGGGAGAATTAAGATTTGAGTTTATTAACGATGATGTAGTTTGTGTTATTATTTGAGAGCAATAAGATTTGAATGCATATAGATTTGTTTGTACGGTTGATAAGATTTTGATTTTTAATTTTTTTTTATTATTTTTATATAATTTGTTATAAATATTGAATAATGATACCTAAAAATTTATTATGGATATTAAAAAAATTATTTATTTTGAAATAAATTTTTGTTATTTTTTAAAAATTAAATTTTATAAAATTAAATAAATTATATTTAAATGAATTATAAATGAATCATGTTTAAATAAATTTTTTATTTAAAAAATTATATTTTAATATAAATATAATTTATTTATTAATTTTATCTAAATAAATTTTATTTAATATTTGATTGTTTTAATATCATTAATAAACTAATTAAATTCAGATTAATTATTATTTAACAAATTAAATTGTCACTCCTAATTTTAAGTGAGTCCGACAAAATTCAAAACTGCTGATGCATATACCACGTCACCATCATCGAAGGCAATCTCAGGATGGCGAGGCGGTCTCCTAGCCGCAGCGACCGCTTTAAACTTTTTTTAAACTTTATTTCTTTTAAATATTTGAAATTTTGTCGCTCTTGTTTTCGTTTAAACAGCAGGCAGCAGCTAGGGCTTTTCCCGAAGCGCTCAAACTATAGAACGGTACCGCACTGCCAAACCCTAATTTTTAGTTTATGTATTTCTGTTCAAAGTTGCTTTCAGATTTACTGGTTCGAGGCATAAAGGCAAAAAGTTTTTATTGTGTTTGTGTTTTTGTTGCGTGAAATTAAAAGATATGGATCGGTACCAGAGAGTAGAGAAGGCCAAAGCTGAAACTCCGATTAACAAGAATGAGATTCGTATTACGACTCAAGGAAGAATGAGGAACTACATTACTTATGCCACCACTCTCCTTCAGGTCCTTAAGTTTCAACTTGATTTTGCTGTTCTAAGTGACGAGCAATGTTATATGTTATTTATTAGAATAAACTGGTTTTTTTGGGTAATTTTTTCGTGGTAGTAAATGAATTTGTTAAAAGCATTTATTTTATTTCTGAACTATGTATTGTAGTTGAAGAAAGTGGTCAATTTTCTTTCTTGTGTTTGGTTTACAACATTACATCCTACATTTATGTTATCATAGTCATAACTGTAGTCATGGCGTGAGTTTTTTGCTTTAATTTTTTAACAGGAGAAAGGTTCTGATAAAATTTCTCTCAAAGCCATGGGGAGAGCAATAAACAAAACTGTGATGATTGCTGAATTGATTAAGGTCGGTAACTATTAATTTAATTGCCTTTCCCTCTCTGGCCCTTTTTTGGTTCGGTTTGTGGTTTCTTATCGTTGGTTTATTGTTTATCTGTGTGTTTCTTTGAGTTGATATGCCTATTGCATTAGCATCAAATCTGTTTTCCTTTTCAGAGAAGGATTGTGGGTCTTCACCAGAACACAGCAATTGGTTCTACTGATATAACGGACACATGGGAGCCCCTAGAAGAGGGCCTGTTCCCGTAAGAGTTTTGTCATTTGTTGTTGAGTATGACTAATTTTGCAGCATGGTATTTGCTTGATGGTTATTTGATTATGTATTTCTTAATGGTACAGCCTGGAAACTACTCGCCATGTTTCAGTGATAACAATTACTTTGTCCAAGAATCAACTGGATGCATCCTCTTCAGGGTATGTTGGAATTACAATTGAACTTGAAATACCTTATTATTTCTTAATGATATGTGAATGTCACAAATTCCAACCTCTTATGCTTTTTCACACACACAAAAACATTTGCATATGAATTGGAAAAATAGTCACATACACGAGATAAAACCACTTTCTTCTGAGCATGTAAGTAGTTTATAGTATCTATAAGAAGTGGTCACATATTCAAGGTGTTTCTTTTAATGTTTGTTTCAAATCGACAGTTGATGGATGTCATCTGCATGCTAGGTTTCCTGCAAGATCGGGCCTATTTCCTTTATCTTAGTGGGTGGTTTCTTTGAGTATATCAATGTGCAAAAGGATTTTTAATTAACTTTGATGCTGTGAACCTGCTGTGGGGGTGTTTACCTGCTCCCTTTCTTTGGTCTCTCTCTTTTTTTTTTTTTTTTTCTTCCAGTTGTAAATTCACTGTCTTTGGTAAATTAACTAAGTGATGCAGCCTTACGGATATTTTTTTCTCTCTCTGATGCGCTTTTTTTCATTCATTGGTTTTTTAATTACTTTTGCAGATATCAACCTCCTATTCCATCAGATCAAGTGAGACCATGGATTGAAAATGATTATGATGGAGGTAAAAGCATTATTTTTTTGGTTTATGATTTGAACCTTTAAATTATTCGATAAATGACTTTGCTTTTGTGGATGTAGAGGGCTCTCCCAACATGCCGGGAGGACAGGGTGGTCGAGGAAGGGGTAGAAGAAGAGGTAAAATACGCACATATCTGCTACAATAGATAGGGGTGGGGGGCTGCAAATAATAATTTGTGCACTTTTTTTGTCATTAAATGACTAAGAATTGTTTCCCGTGACAGAAGTATTGGGAGTCGACAGGTTATTGTTGTTTCTGGCCTTGTTTTGTTTAGACCATAAGTGGTTTTCAATGCTGTATGGAGATTCTTTCTGTCATCCTCTGATGTTTCATATTAGACCAATACTATCATACTACACGAGAGGATGACTATCAACTTTCTATGTTTTATCAAATACCCACAGCACAGTCTATTGGTCACTCTGTATAGCTTTTATGGAGGGGGAAACATAATTAAGTTGTTCTAATTTAATAGTGTTAGTGTTGGTATACACAGATTGACAGAAGTAATATGTCGAATTGGAGTTATTGGGAGTTTTAACTCTAAAATGAAATATAAGATTCAACATTCCTGGAGGAAGAATGATATCATTCAAAATTTTATTAGTAGAGGATCGCCGAGAAGGGAATCTATTAGTAGAATGTATGGAGAAATATAGGATAAGCTATGCTCTGCCAGTTGGAGACCATATTCTTCATCAATTAATTGTGTGTACACATTCTCTCTTTTGGTCAGTTTGGTGGTTTGGTTATTAATATTGCTTCATTTTCTGTTTCTTGGCATTGATGGAAAGTGTAGTATTTTATGTGTACCATGCTAAGCCTATAGTGGCTGTAACTGAGTACTTCAGTAATCAATAGCCAAAAGTGGACTCCAGAAATACCTGTTTTGAATTTTCTGCTACATTATTTTTTACCATGCTGCTTTGCCCTAATGGTAATTCCTTATTTTGCAATTTACAAGATTTTACTTCAATAGCATGATGAAACAATAATTGCAATTATTTGGCATTTTGTGATAGTGAACTATAATAATGGAGTGCTGGAGAATGATGGAGATGGTGGACATCAATATGGTGGCAGAGGTTGGGGTCGCAGAAGAACCCGTGGTTTTCGTGGGCATGGAAGAGGATATGGTGGTGGATATATGCAACATGAATCAGGTGGTTACAATGACTATGGGAGAGGCGTTGCTCCTGACCAAGGCCATGGTAAGCTTTTGTATTTATATTATAATAAATGTAGTTTTCGATCTTCAATTCGATACTAAATGAAAAAAATCGTAGCAAATTCAAAATTTTAAAATAAAGTTCATATCCATTTTTGGTTTTTGGTGCTTTTGATTGACTCGATTTATATGCTGGTAAATATTGGATACATCTTTATAGGTGAATCATTACTTTTTATGCCTTTTGAACTTAAACTATTTGAAACCTGCAGGACGAGGGCGTGGACGGGGCAGGTCCAGAGGCCGTGGACTTGGTTGGGGTTTCAGATCTGATGGGCTGATCCGGGCGTCAGCCTGAGCATTAAGACTTTGAGGTATAGAATTGGATTAGGTTGCAGAAAGCTCTGGATACCTGCTCTGCTGATTGCCTTATTATTCTAAACGGGCTTGTGCTAGTGACATTTTTAGAGACTTTAGTTACAGTGAGCTGTCTTTAATTGTATGTGATAGCCACGTTTTTTGTAGTTTGAAGGTAGGGACCAAGTTTATTCATGTTGCTGATTGGAAAGAAATCTGGAACATTGTACACTTAATTTGTCATTTGGGGTAGTAATAATAGAGAATTGCATTCTTACATTTTTTTGTTTAACTTGAGGAAATTACCAACTTTTGATGTGTTGATGCTTGATTTTTCATGTCAGAAATTGTAGTAACAGACTCCGTAGATTTAAATTACTATGTATTCAGGGAAATGACAAGATCGAAAATTTCTTTTTCCATGACTGCACACATATCGTACAGCATAATGCTCAATTGCAGCCAACGAATGAGAAATAAAATTTAAAGGCTGGATTAGCAAAAATAAGGAATCTTAATCTAGAAGGACAAGGAACTTATAACTTTTCTTATGGGTTATTTAACCAGTGTTTTCTCTTCAGATTTTTCATCTATATTTTCCAAGCTGTACTCTCCACTACCGTACACTCGGGGGAAGAATGAGCAAGAATTGAAGTATTTGACTGGAAATTTGAAAGAGCAAACTCCCTCCAGAGTTCTGGTCTTCGTGTTGTAAGAAATTACGCTTTCTGAAAGCTGCATATACATGGTATGAGAATCTTCATTGTATGCAAAGAGAGATAGATAATGAGGCTTTTTCCATTGCTGAAAAAGTTTTGGATAATTCTTTCCCAAGGTCTGGTGATCAAGACTATCTGCTAATGTCCAGTTGAATTTTTTGTGATCAATGTTATTGTACTGTCAGTAATAATTGAGATCTTGTTCGTTGAGAAGATACCTGGCGTGAACACCATTACTATCAGAGTAACGGTAATGGACTTGGCCTTCAGATTCCCACAAGCGTCCTCGGAAACTCATTTTTCGATTTCCAACAGCCTTCCTACGTAACATAAGGCAATTTGATCAGTTTGCAGTGATAATTGTGAACATTGTAGATCAGCAAGTGACCGAGAATCTCCCGTGGCATTTGAGAAAACAGGTGGCGCAATGACCCCTGGAAACAAATCCTAAAGCAGGTTGATAGAGTTCAAGTCTTTTCCATTTACCTGTTTCAGTAGAGAAAGTCTCCAGTTCCAAGCTAGCAGAAGAGTGAACAAGCACAACTTGACAATTCTGATGCCCGTTAACAGCCAAACCAGAACGGAGAAGTTGCCCAGTTATGGAAGGTTGAGAAAGGCTGAAGTTCTCCCTGATCAGAGGGTGGAATTCATGATAGAGGAACTCTTTCTTCTTCTAACTGGTCAACAGAAGCAATCCTTTGCACGAAGACATGATCAGATCATAATTTTCAGCACAGAAAGATATCTGATGATTGATGGTGATGACATCTCTGTTGGGAACATGCAGAAAAGAAAGTTGAGAAAAATCTTTTGTCAAACTGATAATGGCATACAAAATCCATCCTTGAAGCACTGGAGCTGCCAGAACTGGCATCAGAATTCTTCTGCATCCTTTTATTCATAATTATAAACTCACCCGAACTTCCAATCAAAGCTTTGTTACAGCAAAAAGAAACTTGTTCCTTTGCCTGACATTGTTGGTAGCGCATAATAAAGCCGATGATAAATGGGATTTTCTCACTTCCAACAAAAAATTTAGGGTCAATTTTAGTTTGATTTCTGTTTAGTGAAAAATACTCAATTCGGACAAAAATGGCCCCACTTGTTTGGCCAAATGCATCAAATCTAGGTCTTGGAGGTGCTGGAAAGCAAATGAAGCTTAGAATCAAGTGTTATAATGAGAGTGTTACCACTAAAACACCTTTTTAAATTTTTTTTTTTTTAAAAAACTTGAAATTTATGTATAAACCACTAAAAGTATTATTTTAAATAGTTTAGGATTATATATTAACTTAAAAATTATCTCTAATGCAAGTCAAATTTTAAATTTGATAAACATATATATTTTTAGTGCAGTTTGGCATTGTCAAAGGGCACTTGGTTGGATGGACAGTTTTTCTAAGCGTTCTATTCAGAAATATCCTTATTTCTAAAATTTAGAATAAACGTAAATCCCCAAATATCTACTATTTACCTTGCAATCTAATTAATAATTTGAGAATTGATATGTTAAATTATACAATAATAATAATAATAATAATAATAATTTTATAATAATTATTAAAAGAAACTATAATATATAAAGCATATACTTTTTTAATCTTTTATGAACAATAGTTTATTTTTTTATAAAAGTTTTTGTCCTAAATTTATACTATTGAAAGACAAAGGTTTTAGAAAATAAGCAAATAAATCTCAATTTGTATCTAAATATTATAGAATTTATAAACCCAAAAATAGTCTCCAATGACGAGACATTGAGTTAGAAAACTCCATCTATGGCATCCATGTTGGCAACTGAATTTGTAATTTTCATTTTCATTGTGGGTTTTCTTTCACTGAAAACAAGTTTTTAATATCTTCCTAAAAGCTGATCCTCTTACTTCCCTCAAACTCATTTCTTGTTCTTCCCTTACTTTCTTTTCTTTCTTCTCCCTCTCCTTCTTCCTTCTCTCTTTAAAATGGTGTCCACTGAATACCCTAAAATATCAACAGTTTCCTACTCATTTTATACTTACGGGAAAATTTTGAACGGTCAATATGAATTGAGTTACCGTGTAGCCTGCAAGGGGCAGGGAAAGTAAGTTTTTCACAAAACCCAGACAGAACAAACATGTGATTAAAACTCTATGTTATATAAGTAGGCAATTATTTCCATCCATAATAGATTATTACAACCTTTGACTGCCAGACTCTTATTTGCAATCTTGTTTTACAGAAAACTGGAAACTTATCCTTGTAAATTTACCAGACAACCATCGGATAGCACCATGTATCGACCGAGAACTTCTCATCTTGGCCAAATATTTGGTAATAGAAACAATTAAATTGCAGCAGTGAACAAACAATTTAACCGGATCCGTGAATTAATACAGAGAACAAGACATTCTTCATAGGGGCATCAAAATTAAATATATGCTAAAACAAAAACCATGACCATACAACCCTCGGTTCAAAATTTTCAAATTGAAATAACACAGTTCCAAATTCGTTACAAAATGAGACTATGCTCAAAAACCGTTCCAAGAGAATTGCATAAAAGCTAAAATCACCTAATTTCACTATGATGGCCAAAAAAATTTGACTTCTTTGCAAGATCAAGCCTTCATGCGTCCGTAGAACTTCTGTTTCTCCTGTGTTGACTGGAAGCGACCATGTCCAAACTTGGATGAGGTGTCAATGAACTTGAGTTTGATTTCCTCAAGAGCCACACGAGATGTCTGTTTGAGCAGAGACTGGCGGAGTGTGACCACTCTCTTTTTAGGTCCAACACAGCATCCCTTGATCATCAAATAATCATCCTTTACGCTACCATAGTGAGGGAAGCCACCCATTGGGGTAATGTCCTTCTCAGTCCTAGATGATTATCCATGCGAGAAACCATTAAAATTGAAAAACAGATAATTGTGTATACATACAAAAATGAAGCAACACAATAACTAGATCAATCACTGCTTATAATTAAGGAATCTTAGAATTTCATTAGAAATGTAGCTAACCTGTCATATTCAGTTATAGCGGTGTGGGACTCCTGTCCAGCCTTGCCAAGCTTGTAAATCTTCTTGTTCATTTCAGTACGGTGGTGGTATCCATTCTGACCAGCCCTAGCAACTGTGAATGAGACCCTAGCTGGATGCCAGGCACCAATACAAGCCACCTTACGCAGACCTCTGTGAGTCTTGCGAGGAAGACGGGTAACACCCCAACGGGTGACAACACCTTCGTAACCTTTACCTTTTGTGACACCAATGATGTCAATCATCTCATCCTTCTGGAAAACAGAGTCAACGGGGACTTGCTTTTCAAAAAAGCCATAGGCATAGTCCACTTTCTGAGCAATAGTGCCACCATTGACCTGGATCTCCATCAGGTGTGCCTTCTTCTGTTTCAAACCCTTCATTTTCCTAATCTGTAACACATTAACAAAATACATTGCTGATTAGACCAAATTGGATACAAGTCAAATCAATGAGGGCAAAAGAATCATGCCATAGGATACAATAGTAGTAGATGGTCAATATGTTGATTAGTCAAATGAGAGAATATTATGGGTTGCAAAACTGTACAGTGTCAAAACAATGAAATGGCAAAAGACACAAAGTTCACCAGTCAGGGTGTATTACCTGAGTGTGAGCCAAAACCCGAATAACAGTCGCATATTTCTTCATTTTCTCCAGCTGAGCTTGGATACTTTTCTTCCCCTCATCCGTCTCATACTGCTTTGAGTATTTTGTGAAAGCCTTCTTCTTGGACTTGCACCAGTTCTTGTAGAACCTTCTTCTCACCTCCTCACTCAGATGCTGCGCCCACACAGTGTTCAAGGAACGGAGGCCACGAGGTGTCTTCACATATCCCACAACTCCAACAATCACCATTGGAGGGGTTTCAATAACGGTCACAGCCTCGCAAGTCTCCTTCTTGTGAAGCTCTAATGTTTAAAAAATATTATTTAGGTAAATATTCTCCAGAGTAAAAAACTAAGCCAATATATAGTAATATTATGCTTGAGCAAAGATTAATGAATGAACACAAACATTGTTGTGGAATTTGGTACATGACAGTACATGATCCATGTTGAACACCATTAGAAGAAGAAAATTATTTTAGAACAATCAATTTAATATTTGAAAGCAAAACAGTCGCAAAAATATTACGAGATTTCATAGTCAGGAACAGAGCATATAGAAGTACCAACGTAACAAAAAAGATAATAGGTAAATTTGACAAATTAATAAAAAAAGCTTCAAACAATAAGTTAATGCATAACTAGAAAAGTGAGAACAAGTTGACTGCAAGCCGCATAGCATCTGGTTAGTACATAAAAATGTAAAATTTTTCTTATATCCAACTGTTCAAACCACAAACAAATATACCATCTTACATATGTACAACCTTTAAGAACAACTGAATAGTCTGATAGACTTACTAGATCCAGGTTTCTCGACCTCTCTCACAATGTGGGTCATCCCTGCCTTGTAACCCAAGAAGGCAGTTAGCCTGCAAGGCTTGCTTGGGTCATCCTTGGGAAAAGCCTTCACTGCAAAAATCCAAAACACAGAACTAATTAGACTAACAATATACAAAACCTACAAAAATTAAAAGAAAAAAAAGGGTTCAAAATACCATATATAACATAATCAACTTGGCAGATAAGAATTTTATACCTTTTCCTCTGTGACGAGCAGCACGCTTCCTTGGAAGAAATCCAAGGGAACCATGCCTTGGGTGCTCAAACTTCCTGTGAGACATTCCTCTAAAGCACAAAAATAACAAACAAAAATAAACATTTATTTCAAACAAAAAAATTACCAATATCTTTAACATAAAATTGATATTCAACCAATCAATCCCCGTATCTTTTATATCAGTACTAAACAAACAACAAATACAAGCTTGATTTCAAATAATAAACCAAAGAACTACAGATCACGCAACAGCTAATAAAAACATATCTAAAACGAAAGGCATTCAAATCCAAAAAAATTCGTAGTAGCTTTAAAACAACAGATATACCGTGAAGACGTAAGAATGGAATAGCTATTAATACAATCACTCGTAATGTTCTTCGTTTCTGTTTAGTTACCGAGAAAATGTACGGTAAAATAATACGTTCTCAATATTTCGAAATGAGATTCAAAACTTCATTTTCCATTCACTTTCCTTCACTTTCTCAGTAACCAAGCAAACATCTTGTTACACTCACGCAAGGGAGATAAAGAGTGAAGAGAACCTGAGCTGCGGCGGCTGGTAAGTGTTGCTCGAGAACTGAGAGGCTAAAACCCTCGTCGGTGTTGGGTTATATAACAATCGGATTTGCACAATTCTGCCCATTACTTTCACTAAACTAAAATGAACACCAACATTTTAAGTTTATTGACTTTTTGGGACTGGTTGGGGGATCAGGGCAATTTTGTTTTCTCGGGTGGGGACTTTTTAGCAATTATGAATAAAAATCCATTGGGCTTCAATTTGGGCTTGTGATTTGGAAGAGTGCGCGGACACCATCACCAACGGCTTTAGAATGTTAAATAAAATAAAAAATTTTATAAAATTATATATGTATCATTTTAGAGTGTTAAAATTTAAGCAATAGGTGTATGACTTTATTTAATAAAATTTTATTACAAATAATTTATCTTTAATTACATAATAAAATATTATTATATATATTTATTTTAAATTTAAATTAAATAGAGTAACAATTAAGATAATAACGTAATAAATAATTTTTAAATAGATATAAATTTACTAAATAATCTTATTAACATTTAATACTTTTTCTCATGTCAATATCCATTAAAATGCCCCATTCCTAAATAATAGAATAATTATTTTCTGATTTATTCATAAGTAGAGGACTATTTTTCTCTTATTATTCTTCATTTACTTATTTATTTATTTATTTATTAAACAGTAATATTGATTGTCGAAATTTTGAATAACCCTCAAAATTTGTGTTGTAACAGTGAATGAAGTCAAATTAAAAGCTTATGGACAAAAAAAAAATTACAAAAAAATAAATTAAAAATTTAAGTACGATAGAAATTAAGAATGAACACAATTTAACTCATTTTGAATCTTAACAAAATCAAATCTAATTAAAAAGATTTAATTTTTTAAAAAATTAATTTGAAGAAATATAATATGAAACAAATCAAATTGAATTTCTTTGATTTGTTTCAATTTGTTTACTTTTATTTTATTATATTTTTTTAATTTTCATTTTAATTATTTTTAATAAATCATTAATAAAAAAAGTACTTTGTGTCAGTGTCATTATATTTTTAATATTTTTAAAAGATGAATTTTTTAAATCAAATAATTTCATCTTTTTAATAATTAAAATTAAATACTTTTTTAAATATAAAAATTAAATTGAACGATGTCCGATTTCCGCCACAATATCCACCACCACCTCTCCTCTCCGCCCGCCTCCCCCCCCACACACAATGACCTTTAGATATTATGGTGTCTCAAGGACCGCATCAGAATCATAATGAAATCAATGTCTGCAACACAATCAGGGGGATGGAGCACTGTTTTGTGTCGGTTAGGAAGGCTTGTAGCCTGACCAAATTTTATGTCAAATTAATTGTATTTACATTATTATTAATATTTTAATTTTCAATTAATATAATTATATTTATTTATAATATTACCACTAATTTTTGTTATACATTTAATATTGGCCACATGTTTATCTCAAAAGACTAATTTTTTTTTTCTTATGGATGGGCTTAAAAAATTGAAAATCAGAAAAATCCAAATGATTGGATGATTTAATTATTTTGAGAACCAAAAATAGAATATTTTGGTCTTATTTTTAGAATTAAAATTGAGAATCGAACCAAAAAAAATTTTAAATAAAATTTTAAAATATAGTGCCACATGACTCATTATTGTATTTTATTAAAAGTGATTAAATTAATATAAGATTTAAATTGATAAATACAAAATATCTCAAAAGTAAAATTAAATTACCACAAAGTAGAAAGAATAATTACTACAAATCTTAAGGAAGTATTTGATAAATTTCTTTATTTTATACAAAAAAAAAAAAAAATCATCTTGTAACTACTCAATTTACTGGTACAATGTTATAAACACATATTAATGTTCACATATTTTATTATTTCAACATGTATAACATTATCACTCAATTTTTAAAATAAATACATAAATATAAAATTAAATCACTCATTAATTTGATAAAAATTAACAAATGCAAACCTCAAAATGTTTTATATCATCTTAAACTTTTAAATAAATTAATTGATAAGTACACATTTTCAAATATTAATAATACCAACTTGACTATATAAAATCATTATACAAATATGTACGATTTCAACTAGATCGTAATGAGACAATGATATTAATCAAATGGGCAAATACCAGTTACAAAATGATTGAAAATATTAAGTTTTTATAAATTATCATTTATGAAAAAATTTCTAATATAATCTTATTTTGGAAGTCATTTATATAAATAACCAATTTTAATTAAATTTTATTAAGTTAACCAATTTTATTTTCGGATAATTTTGTCCTACATAATCACCTATATTTAAAAAATAAAATGATAAAATTTGTGAATAGTACATGAGCGCATAGTATCACATTTGTGACCAATGTATTTCATTTTATTAATTTCTTTATTTTTTATTTACAATTTTATTGTAAATAAATTTAATTTAATCACTTATTGTTTATTATGTATATTTTGTCAAAATTGATTTTTTTTAATTATACACATATTTTTAATTAAAAATTCAATTCATTTTTTAAACATCTACTTTTTTAAATTAAATCAAATCTTATTTTTCAATAAATTTTTAATTTTTATTTTTCTAATATAATTAATTTTATTGTTTAAATAAGAAATTAAAAATTGAAAATTAATTTTTTATTTTTAATTTATGAGCTCATGTATTGCTCACAAATTTTATCATTTTGTGCTTTAAGTGGTTATGTGAAGACAAAATTATTCAAAAATAGTACAACTCTTTAACTTACTAAGATTGAAGGAAAAATTTTTAAAATATTCTTTTTTTTAAGTTCATTTACGTAAACGAACTTAGATTACATTCTCCCTAAAATTCTAATAAATATTTAAACATTAAATATAGAAGTCTAGTGGTGCAAATTAATCATAATACACAAAATAATATATTTCTATGATTGTAAAAACATACGAAAACAGAAACAAGTAAGTTATGCATTATTTTTTCTTATTTTTCTTTATTTTTGTTTAATTTAATTTTATGAATCAATACTTGTACATTAATATTATTTTTTATTACACATTTAATTTATCTCTTAAATTTTGACTATGAAAAACACTTAAAAAATCTTGAATATGAAAAATGTAAAAACTAGTTGAGTGTGTAGCCTAGAGTTGATTTCAAACACTTTGATTTTGAGCCCAATTTTGAGTTCAAAATTTGGCTAAAATTCAAGCACTCTTGTGGGTTACATTTCGAGCCTAATTTCTTACTCTAAAATTAAGTCTTATACATGTCACAAAATTTAATTATTTTTTTTATTTTATTGTATAATTAATTTTTATGTTAATATGACTTATGTGTAATAAATTTTGTAGATTTAATTTGATCACTAATATGGTCTTTGTTACTTTTTCACATGTATGCTTGAAAAATTTTTGATTATAACTATTGAATACAAAGGATCATAGCAAACATTTTCTGACGTGGTCAAAGAATATATTAATGGAGATATACAACTTTTAGTCTTATTGAGAAATATTAACTGTTAACAATTATTACAATGAATATAAGAGTGTTTTCATATGAATTCGGCATAATTCAGTATTAATATCAAAATAAATTTGAAACATGCTTTTACAAGGTTTATTATGTATGTGTTTATGCAAGATAATGCTGACGTATTTACTTTTGTCAAAAGTATAGTGATTGTATAGTTTAAGATTTTTAGTCCATTATATGTCACTATAGAGTGTATAATTGTTACAAATTATAGAGTTTGCTACACTCCTCCTTTGTAGCTTAATAACATAGAAGTCCCTATGGAATTTTTTTTTTTTGACATTGGAGGAGTAATCAATTCAATCATACTTAACATTATTCTGTTACTAAGTATATTAGTCTACATTTGTACTTAACTTTTCCTGCAGAACATGTCACTTCATATTTAGTAATTTATGAAGGATATTTCCTGTATCAATATAATAAAGAGCACACACATGATTATTTTGATAGACAATTGTGCATGCAAGACATTTGCATACTTGATATTCCTATATGATGCTAATGTAATACTTATATGGTTATAAGACTAAACCAAAAAAACAGTTTAATGATAGTTGGCCATCTAGTTTATCTTCAGTGTTTGCCATTAATGCCACTAATATTTTTTAGGCCATAGGATGAATTCTCTTGTTTTGAATTCAATGACCTATGTAGTAGTTAAATTTTTAGCTCCAAAAAAGATTTAGGAAATACACTAGGTTGAGTAGCATTGAAGAATTTTTTTTAGTTCAAAATTGCCAGGTCCACAACAGACCATTTCAAGGTAAAATATATAGTTAACAAATGTAAATGACAAATTAAAGCAATTAACACAAACGAAAATAAAAAATATTTGTTTGTTAAATGGAGTTGTCAAAGTGATTAGCTAAAACAGAATCATCATTAAACAAGTAGTCAGTTTATCTGTGAATATGTGATGAAGAAGTTTTAAGACTATAACAAAATTTATACCTAATAAACATTCGACATGATATACGCCGAGAGTTTAGAGTTCTTGTATGCTACTATAAGGCATAGTTAATAGGAGAAGAAGTACAAAAATTAATATGTGAAGATCTAACTGAGTCTTTTAAAATATTATCACAATTTTATCATGTTTTAGAAGAAAAAAACTTGGGCATAATAACTCATATTAAGATGGATGATGACGACCATTTCTTATATTTTTCATGGCATTTGGACCATGTATCCCTTATTTTCGTTCTTTCATTTGGCCTATGATTGTTATTGACTATAGTTTTTTAAAAAGAATATATTGCGGGATATTATTTGTATTGAATGCTCTTTATGAAAATGACTATATTTATCCTATATCATTTAGGATTAGGGATTTTAAAATAATGTCTCATGGGAGTGATTCTTGATCAAGTAACGGGATGCAGTTAGCTTAGTGTCTGGTTTGGTATTTGTATCAGATCGAAATAACAATATATTAAAGGGTATGTGGTTGGTATTTCTTGAATCATATCATACCTTTTGTTTTTAATGTAAAAACCATATTAAATCCTTAATATTCTTTTAGATGCATTACATATACATTTATGACACGTTATGATAATATATATATATATATATATATATATAAAATATTATATGTAGCATATGCATACTTAGTTAATATAAAATCGAGGCATATGATAAGTGTTAAATTTCATAATTTTAAGTTATGTTTTAAGTATTAAAACTTTCAGAAAGTAATAATATAATTTTTATAAAGTTATTTTTGTAAATTAGTGAATAAATTTTTAAAGGTAAAAAATGAAATATAAATTTTTGTTGAGGCTATTTTTGATATCTTATTTTTGGATAAAGATAAAGTTTAGATAGAATAAATAAAATTTTAACTTAATTTGCTAAATGAAGTCCAAGCTGAAATTTTTTATAATTCCACTAAACTATTCAAGCCTCCTTTTTTTCACTTGGCCAAATTTATTTAAGTTTAAGCCCAAGTTTAAGTTGCCCAATTCTATAAAGTTCTACACACTTCTTTATTTTTCTACAAAAATCACTATTTTTCTCTTCACCTCCCATGCCTGCTGCCACATCCATCCTTGCACAACCAAAATTCTAGTTCTAATAAGTTGGGGAAAGGTTCACTAGCTTTGAAAAATCAAAGAAAATAAGTTTTACACCAAAAATTTTCTTAATTTTTCACCTAAGGTTTATTGAAGGAGAAATCCAAGAAAAGAAAACTCAAGGAGGAAAATTCTAAATTTTGAAAGCTTGTGATAAAATCTTTATTATTATTCATGCTTGGAATTATGTTAGAAATTAATAGGAAGCATGCTATAAATTGTTGATCTTGAAGTCCTAGGAAACCAAAATTTTTTAGTGTATGTAGGTATATGCTTTTGGTTTGATTTCATAATGAATTTAGTTTTTGCGTGAATATAAATTTATTTTGATGTTTAAATAGATATAAATTTATATTTAATTTATAAAAAGAATAAACTTAGTTATATGTATATATAGGAAGTATTAAAATAAATGTTAAGTTAAGAAAACTTTAATTGCCAAATTTGGTGTTTGTGTGTGTTTTTGTGTATTGTTTCCTAAATGATAGAAGAATTATGAATTTATGATTATATTTGTAAAGGGTGAGGTAAGTAAAATATTGTTAGAATACCAAAATGATTAAAATTATAGAGAAAAATTGAAAATGAATTTCGGTGTAGGAAATATTAATTTTATAAATTTATTTAGTGTATTTCATGATGATATTTACGTATATTTGTGTATTTGAGTTTGAATTTTTTATATAATAAAATTGAGGCTTAGATGATTATATATGAGTGCTTGATTTATGTCAAGTGTGTATAGATATATAGGTGGTTAATTTATGCGTTAGAATAACAAAGATTGAATTTGTGGTGGTGATATTAGTGAAAGTGGTGTTAAAGTGTTAACATTGGTGAAATTTTTAGAAAGTGTTATAAATGAATTTTAAGTATTTTTTTGATCTATATTTTGGGTAGGGATAATTATGTTTGGAAGATTAATATGATAGTTGGCGTGGTGTATGTTTCCCATGAAAAAATTGGTATACAATGCCTTTGTAGAAAATAGACAAATGAATGTTTTTAAGTGTAAGAAAGTCATAGTTTAATTTAATATGAAATAGTATAAGTTATGGATTTTAAAAATTAAAGACTATACGAGATCATAATATTATAAGTGAATTGTTTTATGTTCATATTTGATGTCGGATGTGAAATAAATTTAAATGATGAAATCTTGTATAATTGATCATATTTCTATAATACTTGGTGACGACATTTTAGGTGATATAGAAAGTTGTTATATATTTATGATATGAATTAAATGTTTTATGAACATAAATTTATTTTCAATTTATTTTCAATGCTTTCTAATAAAATAAATTTAAATATTTAATTTTTTTATGAATTTAAATTTATAAATTTCTTTATAAATATGGATTTGAGATATCGAAATAAGAGTGGATTTATAAGAAATTGATGAATATAATGTGAAAATATATTTATGATTTCATAATTCATGATTTAGTGTAAATATTTGATTGCGAGTGTACTTGTACATAGATATTGATATCTAATACATTGATATATACATTTTCTTCTTTTACTAGAGGTAGAGTATGTGAGTAATTATTTTCTATTTATCGCCTATGAGAAGATAAATGAATGGGCATCGGAAAGTAAAATATATGTTATCGTATTCTCTATTTAAATTAATGTTAACGAATGAGTTCAATGATTTTACTATATATATATATATATATATATATATATGTAAAAATTTTCGTTTGCAATTTTTCGAGATGTCCATTAGAGATGTACTAAGAGATGTCTCGGAGAATAATTTTTGAGCAAGTCTCGATTTTTTTTTTACTAGATCACCCACTAATATGATATGATAATGTTTTTTGATGACTTATTTAAATATAGAAATGATTGATTATGAATTATTATTATTATTATTATTAAGGTTTCAGTAGTTACAAAATCACACTCCTTTTTCAAAATTATGTCATTTAAAATTATCAAAATGCTATCTTAGTAACAATGACTTCGTTTAAATAATGAAGCAAGAAAAAGAAAGGGCAATTTTCTTTATTTTTTTAAAATTAAAATTGGCTGCAATCTGATAATGACAACGTAATCAAATGCTCAGCGATTTTGGTGGAATAATAATGGCAACGGGCTCTATTGAGAAATTTGTTAGATAATTTTTACAATGGTTGTGGATTGACGGTGTTGCTTTGATTTTGACAGCCATCATGTGAGGTCTCGGTCATTTCCTTAATTGAAGTTGTAAATGATTGGAATAATGAATTGTGCTGGTAGTGATGGTGGCTGGACTACCAAGTCTCTTTGTAAAAAAAGAAAATTTCAAAGTCACCTTACATAGTAACTATTTTTTAAGCTGACACATCATTCTGATATCAGATATTGCGAAGAATTTTCTCTAACCTAGGTAAATTACATTATTGCCTCATTGTTACCTAAGTTTACAATGCCTCTTTTTATAAAGAAAATTCAAAGATATAGGAAAATAAGTTTTTCCTAATTGATGTTGTTGATTTATGCTCGGGATTGCTACCATGTAAGTTATCCAATGAATCTAAAGAAATATCGTCGCCAATATTGCATAAGATTTTATAATATTCTAAATTAAGGAAAATACTCTTTAAAAGAAATTAAAGATTTTATGAGCAACCTAAAATACAAATCAAAACAAATTTAATAAATAGGCATGCTAACTTAAAATACAAAGTAACTGTGCATGAAAGAGAGTTTCGAAGGTTAATAAATCAGTTATTAACTCTGCTACAAATTACTCTAGATAATGAGTTACAAGAATTGTTGTAGTTTAGCTTATTGTCAGACAGTTAGAAGATATTAGTGGTGTCAATAAATAACTCATTGCCTAATTGAAAACTAACCTTAAATATGGTTAATGATACACTAAGAAAACTAAAATGCCAACAGGAAGAAAGCAAAATAAGTGTAAAGCAAATTTTGGGGCTATAATATCATTACTTGATTATTTTTCATAATAGTGTTAACTATCACACCTCAGTCATATTTTATTACTTGTATTCCTATTCAAAGCGTAGCATAGCAAAACTTCTCTACACTGGTACTATATATAAGAATAATTCTTATGTCGTTAAAAAAAAAAATTCTGGCCTAAATTTGAGTTAATTATAAATAAAAATAAACTCTATGTTATAATTAGTTACAATTTTTTCAAATTTTGTCGTAAATAAACTTGTCTTCATATAATAATAATAATTTGTAAATTAGAAAATTTTACGATATGTTATTATATTTTTGAATTTATAGATAACTTGTTAGTATTAAGGTTTTTTTTTATTTAAACTAAAATATTTTAAATTTTTTAAACATATTTAGAACTTCTTGGCAATGAACGTTTTTTATTTATGTACTATCATTCTTAAGATTATTTTATTTTTCTTATTGTCTAATTACAGCTATAATTTATTTTTTAGTTAAAGTATACATGACTTGTTACTCATTCCGATGATTGAAAAAAAACATTAATATTCATTTGGTTAGTAAAAATTGTCTAATTTGATTACTTAATTTTGTAATAACTCTTGAATTCTTCTCGTCCACTTTATTTGTAACTTGCAATTTATCTACATTAGATATCCTAATTTTGCAATGTTTAAAAAAATTATTAATTAGTTGTGGCTTCACATCAATTGCCCATGGAGAAATTATACTTAAAATTCATCAAGATCATTTATATTTGTTAGTTTCAAAACTGATTTTTCATTTATTTTAAATGTAGATGGTTAAAATGCTAACAATAATAACCTTTGAAATTTTTAATGATGCTTGCTTGTACATAGAGTTGGATTTTAGAATTGCTATTTGGTAGTAGGAACATAACAAATGTACAATAAAATTGAGGGAATTCTCCTTTTTTCATGTTCTGTACAATTATCTACGATGAGAAAGATATTGTCCAAAATGGCTATCAAATCAGTTAAGTCATCTATAAAAAAATAAAAATGTCATCTATGCATTTAAATTCATTTGATACTTGCAATTGAGATTATCATAGTTAGCATTGTTAAAGCATCTTGGATTTAAAAACTTATTCACGAACCAAAGCAGAAGGTTGCTAGAACCATCACCATTACAACGAATAACAATTGTAATCCTCTCTTTATTCTACTTTAGGATCTCCAATTGTTTTGCTACAAGAGACTTATCAACTTACATTTGAAAAAATGAGTTAGTTTCATCCATATTATAAATGTCTTTCCAAGTCTATTTGTCTAATTCCTCTCTTGTGATGGCAAACTAGCTTTACATGGTGTAAACTAACCAAACAACTTTTATGTTGTTTGTACTAAAGATAACAAAGTCAAAACAATAATTTTTGAACATGTCCATTATGTTATAATCTCCTCGCAGTAATAAAATTAGTTTGGTCTTAATATCATAACTATAAAGAAGTTATATTATACATACTACACTATGTATATTGATAATTTATATTAATATGATGACAATGCAATATATTTTAAGGATAAAATGTAAGTATAGGAAACCATTTATAAACGTGTGAGACGATTAATGCATATAAGGATTAATTTATAAAGATTTTGAATTGCATGCAATTAGATTGTGGCCTTAATTATGTAAATTTAATTTTTTTTTGAGAAAAAAGATATACACTTTAAGTTTGGTCTAATTTGAAGAAATGAAAACAACGACTATATATATATATATATATATGCAACAATTCAAAAATTATATAAATATACGATTGAGTTCTCATAAATTATTGACAGATTAAAGTAAACTTGAATTCTACTAGTTTAAAAAGCACCTATGTAAAATTTCATCCGTTAGTGTAGGCCGTGAGAACAAACAAAAAGAAAAATAAGGCAGTTTAGTTCTTTGACTTTTAAAAATGATTGCGATTTAAAGAGTGTCATAATGTTTATAGCAAAATAATAGATGAACAATTTAAACTAACATAAATTTTTAACGAACAAGTGAGTATTTTTAAAGTCAATAAAATGATGGGTGATTTTAACCAACCTTTGCAAGTCTATTCCCATTTGATAGCCATGAATTAAATTTCATTTATTCAAGAAGTTAATCATAATTACTTTTTTAAAAACAAAATGTAAGGCTGTTCTTATCATGTAGGTTAACTATATATTAACTTAAATCACATATATAATTAACGTATATGAAACGTACAATTAGTGGAATATATTATTAGGTAGAAAACCTCAGTAAAGAAAGAAATGTCATGATGATTTTTCTTAACATTAAACCATCGACAAATAATTGACAAAAATATAGATCACTTGGGGTTAATCACAACTTGCAAATAATTCTCTCGTGCATATTGGTTTATAAATATCCCTGTCAATTTAGACTGACTATTTCAACAATCCAAACCAACCAACCTACAGTATTGTTTGGAAATTATGGAATTCGTTTCCCTTTGCATACTTCTCTTTGTTATTATATTCTCCATATCTTTATTTTATTTGTACTTTAAATCCAAATCATGCAACAGTGCAGAAAAACTCCAACCCCCACTAGGGTGAACAAGTTTGTCATTCATTAGTGAAACTCTTGAATATATTGCAATGGCAAGAAAAAGTTGAATCGAGAAATTTATATCAAACATGCAACAGAAAAACTCCTCCAAGATTTTCAAGACATCATACATTGGCCAAACTATGGTGTTCCTATGCAACGCAAAGGTAAACAAAATTTTGTTTTCCAACCAGGACAAGCTTGTGAAACCATGGTAGTCAAGTCACTTTTACAAACTCTTTGGTTTTTGTAATAAATAGTTGAGCAACGCAAAGCATTCTACTATTGCTACTACACTACGCAAGCATATTTCTAAGTTATTAAGTGACCTCAATGCACTCGAAATGAATGTGGGAGTAGTTAAATTTTTGATGCAATTTCAAAAGATTATAAATTCTCTAAGAGAGTTTTTTTTTTGAAAAAATGTAACGCAAAACCAACCTGAATACAAAGAAGCAGAGCTAAGCTTATATACACAACAAGACTGCTCAGGCTAAGTAAGAAAAATACAAAATAATACATCACACAAAACGTGATTTTGCAGCTATACAAAAAGCAGAGAATATTTTGATGATTATCTTTTTCACGTGAAATATGGGCGTGCTAGTAGCTATGATTCCAAGAAGCTAGGAAAAGATAAAAAGATGATTCAGCGTATAATGGATATATTTTCAAATGAAGAAGTTTGGGATTGACTCGTGGACTTTGCTAATGGGCTTATGCAAAAGTGACCAATTTCCATTTTAACCTTTGGTTTCAATTCCCTCTTTCAAGCATAACCTTCTTTTTCTTTTTAACCTTTAAATTAAGCCTGAAAAAATTAAACTTGTTTAAATAAAAAGCTTTCTTAAGAATGTTAGCAACCTGGTTATCTAAAACATAACATATAAATAGTTCTCTATTTTGAATCTTGTCTCTAATAATGGTAAACAAGATTAACAGCTAAGGTTGTTGCACTTTAGCTATTTGACTATATAATAGAAGATAATATGATATTAATATGTATTTCTGACAACAATGACTTTAACCAATTGAGTTTAGCAACAATGTGTGCTAAGGCATTGTATTCGGCTTTAGCACTTGACCTTACAACAATTTGCTGCTTCTTAGAGCTCTAAAAAAGTAAAATCCCTCCAAAATATATGTTGTAACCATTAATTGACTTTCTGTCATCAATGCTACTTTCCCAATTAGCATTTGAGAATGCTACCAAATGTATGTCATCTGACTTGTTAAACACTAAGCTAAATTGCTTGGTATGTTTTAAATATCTCAGCACTCATTTGCATGCCTTCCAATGATCATCAAAAGGTCACTTATACATTAAGTATATTCACTATAAAGGATATTTCAGATTTTAACATTGTTGCATACCATAAGGATTTTATGATATACCTATACAGTGGTTTTTTTTGCAAAATGTTTGCCACATATCTGAATAGTTTAGTGCTTGGTGTCATAAGTGTTAAAGTACCTTTGCAAGTAGACATATTAGTTTTAAACAATAAATCATAAATATATTTCTCCTGACACATAAACATAGACATTGAGTTCCTTAAAATTTTAAAGCCTAGGAAATAATTTAACTTACCCAAATCTTTTAAAGCAAAGCACTTATTCAGCTTAAACACTAGTTTTTCAATATATTTCAAATCATTTTCAGTCAATATGATATCATCCACATATATTAGTAATAGAATGATTCTAGAGCTAGTTACTTTGTAGAAAAGAAAGATGTCTATCCTGAAATTTGTAAAATTCTATCTATAAAAGCATTCTTGAGTTTGTCATATCATGCTTTAGAGGCTTGTTTTAGCTCATAGAGAGCTTTCCTTAACTTGCACACATACTCTTGCTTTGATGAATCCACAAAACCTGCTAGTTGACTAATGAAAATTGCCTTAGTAAGCTCTCTATTAAGGAAAGCATTGTTGATTTCTATTTGCCTTAACTTTCAATTCGTATGCACAATAAGACTAAGAATCACTTTAACTGTTGCAAGCTTTACCACTAGACTATAGGTTTCTATATAATTAATCCTTAAAGTTTGTTTGAAACCTTTTGCCATGATCCTTGCTTTGTATTTTTATATACTTTTATCTAAATTCTTTTTAATTTTATAAAGCCATCTACAGTCAATGACTTTTATATCAAGTTTATATGGCACTAGTTCCTGTGTCTTATTCTTCATAATTACACTAAACTCATTTTGCATAGCAATCTTTCATTCTGAATTATTCAATTCTTCTTCATCACTCATTGAAATGTCACATTGATCTGACTTTGAAATATTGGTAGAGTTGATTTTTAGTTCGAATATGCTAGCTTTAAATTTGGTTATCATAGGATGGCTTGGCATGAGTGCGATTGTATCAGTTAGATCTGTAGGATGAGGGGATTTATTCTGTAATGGTGAGCTTTGATTTGAGTCAATATTTGATGATTAAAGAGAGGCCATTAACTCATTTGTTGTCTGATCTTGGACTGAAGTTGTAAATTATTCTATTGAATTCGAAATTGCAATACAAGGATCATCTTTAGTTGAACTTTCTTTGTTAAGTTTGAAGTGCCAATTATACATTATGATGAAAGGTAAAGAAGAAATAGAATTGTTATCAACATTGCTACAAAATAAGGAAAAAAATTTTGGTTTTGATCCAATGGAAAATAAGACTCACTGGATATGACATTTCTAGCTATATATATCCTTCTAGATGAATGCAAACATAGATACGCTTTATGAATGAATACACACTTGGTTGTATGAAAATAAAACTTATGCTTGTTATACGGTCATAAGTTTAGATAACACTCATAACCAAAAACTTTAAGCATGTTTAGATTAGGTTTTTCATTCATTAACACTTTAAAAGAGGATTTATGACTCAAAATAGTAGATGGTAGCCTATTAATGAAGTAAATAGATATGCAAAAAGCTTCTCATGAAAACTTAAGAGGCATATATGCTTAAGCAAGAAGGGTTAGACCAATTTCAGAAATGTGTCTATGCTTTCTTTCTACTCTACCATCTTGGTAGTGTGAATAAGAACAAGTGTACCTAAGCTTAATGCCATTTTCGATTAAATATGATCCAAATACCTTAAATTTTATGTCCATATCACAATACAGAGTTTTAATCTAAATGTCAAAGGACTTTTTTACTTGAGTTCTAAAGTGTTTGAATGTGTTTAAAGCATCAAATTTTTGGACTAAAGGGAAAATCCAAGTGAATCTTGAATAATCATCAATGAAAGCTACGCAATATTTGTATCCATTTATAAAAACAATAGAGTAAGACCTCAAATATCTATGTGAATCAATTTAAAAGGGGATTGGTTTTTGTTTCGTAAAACTTGCAAGTAACTTAATTCATTTTTCTGTGGTTTTTGTTTCATAAGACTTATAAGTAACTTAATTCATTTTTCTACACTTGCAGGTAGAATAAAAAGATATAATGTTAACTGAAGTTATTTTATTAAAAATATGATCATTATAATTAAAGATGAATTTCTTGAGTACATTGATATTAAAATGTCCTAATTTTCTATGAAAAATGTCTACAGATTTTTTTTATTTTAACTTATTATCCAAATTTTCATGACCATGTTTGTTAGCTGCTAAACTACTTTGAAAGGTTAGATAACTAGACTGAGAAGCTAAATTGACTTGACAATATGATGGAGTTTTAGAGACTTCACATTTTAGCATTTTGAAGATTCATTTCCTAGCAATTTCTTTTAGTAGAACTTTCTGCTTCTTTATATCTTTCACAACACAATGATTTTTCATGAATTTAACAACTACATTATTATCATGTAAGAGTTTAGACACATTAACAAGGGTTTTAGTAATTTGTGGCACAAATAAGACTTTATTTAATTGTAAGTGTTGGTGTGTATATGGAGAAATCAATTGTGAACATCTAATGTGAGTGATTGAAAGCTTTTGACCATTATCTACAGTAAGCTTCTCTCTTCCTTGGTATTCTTGATTGATGTTAAGATTTTTGATGAAATTAGTGACATGATGACTTGTTTCATTATCCATGTGCCATGAAGGTCAACACTTGCATCAAGAGAAGTTATGTATATAGACTTGTGTTCTTGCTTGTCTTGTTTTAGTTTATAATCCTTGTTGAACTTGTGCCAACAATCAGCAACTATATGTCCCACCTTAAGACAAATCTAACAAGTTGGTTTTGAGCTTGTATTTCTTCTACTAAAGTTTTTCCTTTACCTTGATCATTATAATTAGTTTGCCTATTTTGATTTCTCTTATTCTAGCTTTTCCTGTAACTGTTGTTGGATTGGGCAAGATTAGTAATTATTTTATGCTGATAACCTATAATAGGAAATTCATCCATTCTAGTCATTTGGTTAGTTTTCTTAACTAAGTGGCATAAAATATACTTATTCAACTATGGGAGATTCAGGTCTATAGGAGATATTCATATGATGAAATTATAGCCTTTGTTGAGTCCACCAAAAATATAAAGAATTATATCCCTATCTAAAATGAAGTTTCCTACAATCTTCAAAGCATTTGCTAGTCCCTTCAGCTTATAATAGTATTCTATCATTGTCATAACTTTCATTTTGGTAAACGTAATCAAACTCCTTATATTCAAAATCTTAGACATTGATTTTATTGCGAAGTTTTTCTCAAGTGATGACCACAACTCAAATAAGGTGAAACAACTTACCATAGCAGCTCATATAGGCTTATTCAATGTTGACAAAATCAAGCCCATTAGTTGTTAATCTAACTTCTTCCAAGTTTGGTATTTAGGATTAATCGATGTTAAGGTAGTGCCATTTTTATTAGTTGTTGTATGATATTTTTTGGAAATATCAATGTTGCTATCAAGATATTCTTCTAGATTGTTTCCTCTTATTGAAGGTAAGACTTGTGATTTCTAAAATAAAAAATTTGCTTCATTAAGCTTAATCGTGCTGAAAAAATAAAGATTATTGTAGCTCTGGTTTGAAACATTTTATGAGGTTGTGTTTGCCTAAGAAGTAAAGCATGATTGTTGATTAAAAAAAGGCATTGAGCATATAATAAAGTTGGTCTTGGTACAAGTTAAACTTTTGATGCAATTTCAAAAGATTATAAATTCTCTGAGAGAGCTTTTCTTTTCTAAAAAATGTAATACAAAACCAACTTGAATACAAAAAAGCACCAAGTTCATATACATTACAAGACTACTTAGGCTAAGTAAGAAATATATAAAATAACACATCGTACAAAATGTGATTTTATAACTGTACAAAGAGAAGAGAATATTATGATGATCGTCCTTTTCACATGAAATACAAGGATGTTGGTAGTTGTGATTCCAAGAAGCTTGCAGAAGAAAAGAAGATGATTTAGCATATAAAGGATTTATTTTCAAATGAAGAAGTTTGGGCTTGGCTTATGGACTCTACCAATGTGCTTATGCGCAAGCGGCCCACTTCCTTCTTAGCCTTTGGTTCCAATAATGGATGCAACAGCAAAGAATCACTTGCATATCATATTGGAACTGCCAGGAAGTTATGGTTTATGTCCTGGCAAAGAAATTAACCTGAGTTATCCTGTCGACTGATCTTGAACATCAAGATTCACAAACTGGCGATCGATTTTATAAACTATTTAGCTGCTCAATGATGGGTCTGTTTTTGTTACCGATAAACATTCCGGGGACAAAATTTAACTGAGCGATTAGAGCGTCGAAGAAAATGCGTGAGAAGTTTGAAGCTATAATTAAGCAGAGGAAGGTTGAAGTTATGGAGAACAAGAAGTTGGAAAGGAAAGACGTGCTATCCCACTGGTGTTGGAGAAATACAAAAATGGAGAGGAAATAATTGAGAGGCGAGTTGCTGACGAGACATTAGAAAGCATGCTTCCTTCTTATGACAATACTTTGTGCAACCATCGTTTCCATCATCAATTACATGGCAGAGCTACCTGAACTTTATGGAGTTCTTAGAGATATGATAATGCTTTCGTTAATTTATTTCTTCAATTAAACTATCATTTTGTGCCTAAATTTTATGCTTAGGAATCTGTGTGTGTTATTAACCAATTCAATCGAAATGATTGCGAGTCAATACTAAATCAAAGGTTCTGAATTCTATTTTTGTTAAATAGTAAGAATCTATATAATTATTTTTTAAAACATCAGGGTGGTCAAAATTATAATATTGTTACATATTTTATATATTTTATTTTTTTCTCTCATAAATTTATAATTATTTTCGTCAAAAAATAATAAGATATGTGAACTGAATATAATATTATTATATAAATTTGTATTTGAAATATTATAAAAATAAAAAATAAAAAGTGTGGATCATAATAATGTGTCTCACGATCATTACAAGCTAATTACGAGTAGTACATCCTTTTTTTTTTTTGGGTTCATGTGCTTATGTTTGCAAATAATTAAGAGCAGATGGAGGCAGCAAATTCAAAAGGACCAGCAGAGCTTTTGAATTATGGGAACGTAAAGAAGATGAGATATTTATGGAATGTTGCACGAGAAGTATTAAGACTGCGGACACCAAATTCAGGTGCTTTCAGAGAAGCCATCACTAACTTCAACCTTAATGGTTTTCTAATTCCCAAAGGATGCAAGGTAATTATAATTTCCAGGACACATATTAGTCTGAACAATATTTTTGATTAATTCGTACCTATTATTTTTTTGGTCTCATTCTCATCGAAACGTTTGTGTGCTTGGCGTGCATACAGACACGTTTAGCCGTCCATGCAGTGCATATGAACCCAGAATACTTTCCAGAACCAAATAAGTTCCAGCCATCGAGATTTGAAGGAAATGGATTAGTTCCTTTGCTCCATTTGGAGGAGGTCCCAACATTTCTCCCGGAAGAGAGTTTGCTCGATTGCAAATACTCAGTTTTCATGCACAATTTCATCACCAAATTCAGGTGGGAGAAAGTATTTTCGGATGAACAAATGATAATGGATCCTATTTTAATGCCGGCCAAAGGGCTCAGTGCGGCTTTATTCCTACAAACCTTGAATGATATATAACATAATAAAAGAGAATCATGAGTGGGTTTTGTTTACCACTAAGCCAATAATACAAAATCTTGTCTACACATTCAACGTGGTATAAAAATGATGAATATATATATATATATATATATATATATTGGATTTTATAGCATTTGCAACTAAAAAACTATCACACTTTTAATACCAGTCAAAGCCTATATTAACATAAGTATTTTTTTTTGCTGATAAATTAGCACTAAAACGAGCCATTATTCTTAAATGGCTATATGTGTCAATCATATATTACACACAATAATAATAATAATAATAATAATAATAATAATAATAATAATAATACATCAACACTACAACAGAATGAATTTATATAAAAATTTATTACATAATAATGCCATGTACTGTTACCTGCTGCCTCAACAAATATTATCGTGAAGTTTCCCCTTATTTAATAACATACTCCTTAAGCACCATCACGAGCCAAAGAGATACTCCCACGTGGCACCGGCCAAAAGGATTTTATCCACTGAAGAAACCTTCTTCACACCCACACGCTCCATCCGGGTTAAAGACCAAAACACCTTACGTGTCAAACAAATCAAGCGAATGTTATCTCTATTTTACTTCAGAGCGTAGGAATTATAATAAAAATGGTCGCTGTTGAGGAGAGCGGGAAAACCGCTAGCTTTCAAACGAAGCCATCAAAATTCAAATTATTTTGGAGCTCAGTTTTTGATTTTCATTGCCTGTGTTAAACGCTTCATTTCATCAGTACGCGTAAGTTATGATTTCTCATATATTTAGTTCAAAATACCGTTGAATGGAGGAGAAAGAAACGATGGAGTATCAATTCATGAAGCGAAAACAACTTCAAGCGTTGTGCAAAAAGCACGGTGTGCCGGCTAATTTATCAAATCGTGAGATGGCAGATCGGTTATCTTCGATTCTCAAGGTCAGATTTTTGGTTTAAATTTCAGAATTGTTGCTTTCATTTTTGTTAACTTTTCAATTGTGTTTTTGTTTGTTGGCTTGCTGAGAAATTGGGAGAACGCAAAGAAAATGCCGGCAATTCCAATTAATTTAATATTTTTAAAAGTAATGACTGAGTCGGTGGAAGTTTTGTGACTAAATTCTACTACAGTCGATTTTATATTGAAATATAATTATGTTTGGCTGGCGAGAAAATGGTGGGAAATTTGTCAGGAGTGTAGTTAAACTTTGAGACCATAATTTTCTGTTAGTACGAAATGGAGAGGGTTCAGAATATTTTATTTCTTTTTTCTGTTGTTTTAATTAAATGTACTGAATCCACGAACTCGGCCCCAATTCTATTACGTTACACAGGTAAGCCAAAAACTTACTTCACGAGGCGAGTCTTTGCTGAAAAATTCAAGCAAGAAAGTGAACGCAAAAGATTCTAAGGCTAAGACCAAGGTGGTGAAAAAAGTTAGGTTTAGTCCTGAGAATCAAACATTTTTTTATGAGGTTTCAGGACGCAAACGAGATGGCAAGAGAAGATGTACACTGAAAACAGTGCCAAAGAAGCATAAAGCTACCGAAAGTGATGTATTCTCAACTTCTCCTATTGGGAGAAAGCGAGCAAGAATAGATGTGAAGAAGCAAAGTCTGGAGATGAGAAGTTCTGCTGAGGGTTGTGTTGTTGAATTGGGAGAAGGGAATGTGATTGGCGGGTCAATTTGGCGGCAACTTAGAAATAGGAAGGTGGAGGTTGAAAAGACTGATGGTGATTTGGTGATTTCAAGAAAGAAGGTAACGCGGGGAGGTTCAAAGATGGTGAGAAATGAAGTAACTGAAGAGAATGTTACTGATAGCAAAGATGCTAAACTAGAAAAAATCTCGAAGATTAGTGGGAGGATTACACGGTCTCATGCTCAATTTGAGAGTAGAGATTCTGAGAACGAAAAGGATGAGGGAGATTGTGAAAAGGCTACTCAACTCAAAGAACCTTCTGAGGGTGTAAGTATAAAAGCTTTGACGAGGAAATCGGCTGAAGCAGCCAAGGTTTTGAGGAAAAGAAAACAAGGTGTTATGAATGATGAAGGTTGCAAAATGGTGAGTGGGAATTCAAGAAAAGTTGAAAGTGTCTGTAGGATCACAAGGTCTCGAGCAAAAACTTCAGCGGAAGCTAGTGCAGCAGAAAGCAAAAACGAAGAAGAGACTGTTCGGCCCGGAGAACTTTCTAAGGGTGTAGGTAGAAATGCTTTGGTGCAGCAATCTGCTGAAGAAAACAAGGTTTTGAGGAAAGGAAAACGATATGTTCCCGAAGATAAATGCAGAGAAATGTGGAATGAGAATTCAAGAAAAGTTGAACATGCCAACAGGATCACAAGATCTCGATCAAAAACTGTAAGAGAAACTAGTGCGGCTGAAAGCAAAAACGAGGAAGAGATTGTTCAGCCGGAAGGATTTTCAAAAGGTCCTGATAAATATACTTTGAGGCAAAAATCTGTTGTATCCAATAAGGTTAAGATGGAAAAGAATGAAGTTAGGATGAAAAAAGAGAGTAGGAAACGATTAAGGAAGGTTGATTTGGACGGAGCTTCAGATCTTGAAGCAATTTTGGATACTAGTAAAGAATCTGAGATGATTAAGGACATTTCTGCTCCCACTGGCCATTCAAGGAGAACTAGGCGCAACACTGCAATGTTTATATCTACTTATTCAACTGGTGGACAGTTGGAAAGTCGTAAAAATGTTGGACAGAAGAAGTCTTATGTGACTAAAATCATCCCAAGAAGGTCTAGACGCAATGTTACAGATACTGTAACTGATAGTGCTGAAGCAGACACGGTTATACAGAAAGAAGAAACAAATGAAACAAATGTTATAAACGATCAAGCCTTTAAAAGTTCGAGCAAGAATCCAAGAAAATTTAGAAGTGTCGATAGTATCATAAAATCTAAAACAAAAGTTGTTGGGAGAGCTTCTACTGCCCAAAGTGAAACGGAGGAAAAGAATGTTCAGCTTGAAGAACCTGTTGTTAGCAACGTGATTTCACTCGAAATTACGTCTTCTGTTGGTGGCTTTTCACCTGCTGACCAACTATATGATTCAGGTGAGTGATATTGAATTTGGTTATTTGTCACTAACGAATAATCACCTTCCTGTCGGTAGTAGCTCACAATTGTTTTAACAATGTGCAGATGAACCTCTGAACATGGTGAACTTGCAGAACATACATGAAACAGAAGACCAATCGATAGGTAAAAATGAAAATCACAGATGTGATAATATGGATGATCATTCAAACAAAGATGATAGAACTTCAGCTCAAGAATATCAGAACCTAGAAAAATTTGAAAATGTCAAAGAAAACAGTGCAAAGCCGCTTGTTCAAGAGGCAGTTTTCAAGGAACCTCTGAATTATCTCAGCACAAACAGCTCAGAGAAAAAGCTAGAAATTCCCGTGGACATAACTGAAGAAATAAATATGATTGATCCTTCCAACTTAGAAGGAGTTTCTCCAACAGAAAGTTTTCTTGATGCTACCAAAACGCAAGAGCTCACTACAGAATCCCAACTTGTTGCCACTGAAATTAGTACAGAAAAAACTACAGAAATCCAATTGAGCACAGCTAGTGGTAATGTTACAGAACCTACTATGTGTAAACCTACATTAGAAGGTGAAGGTTGGCCAGTATTCCTTATTAAAATTTTTCCCCTCTGTGTGATGTTTTAATTTTGTGAAGTAGATGTATCTTTCAATCAAGCCTTTCATTTCACCGTTCTTTTTGTACAGCTTTTGATAACAGAGCGAATAATAGTTATGTTCAATCTCTTTCTGCAAGCAATGATGTTATGAGAGAAGGTTACTTCATATCTCTATTACATGCTATGATGCTATGATATCTCGAGGCATTTTTGTGATATATTCTTCCTTTATGTAATGTGCAGAAGAGAATAAGGCTGCGGTTCAGTCGATTGGGCTTGAAAGACAAAATGCAAACGTTGTCGGACGAGACAAATTGTCTGGTAAGAGGACACATTTTTTATAAAACCCTATCCAAATGTGAAACTTCCTTCAGCAATGGAAGGAATGGATTTTGCAATCAAGCAAAGAGTGAACACAATGTGACAGTAGATAATATTGAACCTGAAATAGCATTTTATAATCAGAGAGCATCTCAAATTTTAGGTGAAAAGATTATGAATGAGGGCTATGAACGAAACTTATTTGTGGGTGGTGGTGCCATTCCAATTTCAGTCAAGAATGATGGTAAAGGTGCTAATAATAAAGAAACTGAAGTACTGGGGACAGAAAACAAATTCTCAGAACAAAACTCAAAAAATGTCTCCAACGAAACCAGCGGGAGATATATGCGCGAACTTTCTGATGCTAATGGAATCAATATGATTATCATGGAAGAGACAGGTATTGACGCTAGTGACTATACTTTGGCTGATAATATTAATTTTCAATCTGAGGGAACGTGCTGAATTCCTTCTGTGGTAATTTTTTTTCTCTTGTTCTATTGGTTTATTTTTGTTTCAAACAATCAGTTCCTCTCTTTGCTGCAGTTCGTGGTACAGTAGACAAAGAAAGCTTCCCTTACGAGCCTGATTTCCTGAAAAATCATGTTGAACACGAAAATGGTTAGTTTTATTGTTAACTCTCCCCGAGGTAGTATGTCCTTTAGTAGTTTTATGATAAATGTGTTTATTCTTCTCAGCCGAAGATCTGTTCAAGGTCTAATTTCCCTTGCTGATGTGTAACACTAATGCAATTAACAGGGAAGAAATGGATCTGAAACAGTGGATGAAAAATGTTAAATGTTTTTTTAATCTATTTTCCTTTGCCCTAAGCAGATGTTTTCCCTGTGGCATTTACTAGTGATCCGAGCAAAATTTTGTCTGCCTGTAAGGATAAGCTGTTGGTGCACAGTGATGTGCAAGATACATTAAAGTCAAAAGTACATGAGGATGTAGAGGATGGTTCGGAGGTGGAGGTACAAGAAGAGACTTTGCTCCAGTTTGCCTCAGGGGAGTCGCGAGATGGATTGGAGGGTGATACCCCAAATGCCAATAACATTTCTGGCAAAGTTTTGTGTCAGCTAATAGGAAATTGCAATTCTATAAATGAGACAGAAGAGCAAGTTAGGGCTGACATTTTCAGTAAAGAATTTCAACTGGATGAATCTAATGCAGCTAGGAGCTCAGAGCTTGTTTTGGAAAAGGTTTATGATAGCGCCAACTTAGTTGTGGAGGCAAATAGCAGTATTGATATGACAGCAGAGGATGTGGCCATCGGTGAACATTATGCTGCGATCAAAAGAATTGATGATAAAGCTTTTAATGGAGAATCATATGTTGAGCAGTTTGCTGATGTCGCCAAGGGGGAAATTGTGAATTGTCCTCGAAGTGTTCATGAGGTGGTGGCTCCACAGGAGAATGGCACTACTGGTACACTTTTGACGGAGCTCATTTCTAAGGAAAGTGAAGTTTCTATTGAGAAAGATGTTGAAACAATGATAAAGTCTGCAGAGTGCACTGTAAGAGTTGACAATTTGACAGTGAAAGAATCCAAATCTGAAACTAGAAATTCTCATACTGTAGGCAATGATGTTAGCTCTGTAGGGCAAGTTACTGGTAATCACTTAGTTGAAAAGGAGACTCTGGAAGTGCGTGATGTTTCTGTTCAAAATATTAGAATTGTAGCAGACGAAGAAACACACACAATGTCCGTGGAAAAAAGGGAGTCCCTGAAAGAATCAGAAAAGGTTGAGACTTCATTACCTGTAAGTTGGGAGATTCCTAAGAAGACATGTACAGATGAGTTAGCAGAGAATATTGACAGTACTCCAGATGTTTTGAATGAGGTTATACATGTCAATGGCGAAGATCTAGAGGAGAGCTCTAATGAAGTATGTTTTCTGCCACCCGCTGATGAAGGAAAGTTTGATGATCTTGACAATTACAGCAAACAAAATGTTCAAGAGCTGGAGAGAAGAACTTCTGTTATTTCAGATAATTTTATGTCCATGAGTGGCAGAGCTGCGTACAGAAAAGAAAATGTTGGAATAACAGCTGGTCATTTAAATTCCAATGACAATAGCTCTGACGCTCAGAAGGAAGATAATATTGATGCCATTCTACAAATTACTAAGAAGGCTATCAATGATCACTTGCCAGATGCGAAACTTTGTAATGCCAATGACAGTGTTCATAGTGTTCTGTTATGTTACGGCAGCTCAACCATTGGAATTGAAGCAGATGATTCTGATGGAAAAGTTGGCTCTGAGAAGATTGAGGCTGGCTCTAAGTGGCTAGAGGAAACACCAACTTTCTCACAAGCAAATAGTAGCAAAAGAAAACATGGTGAGAGAAATTATTCAGAAAGCAGATTCTTTGCAGATACCTCTTTTGACAAACCTGAAATTGGTTCAGGTACTGCTCTTCTCATATTTGAATTTACTGTTTCTTTGGTAAGAATATTTGCTTGAGTCTGAACATTTGATACTCTGTCCAGCTTTATTTTTCAGCTTGCATGAATCATTCTACCAAATTCTGAATCTTGATCAGATAAGTTTTTGACTTTACTGTTTGTATCAGCTAATGAAGCTGTGGACAAGGATTTTCCCTTCAAAATGGATGATCAAGTTGCAAAGAAAACAACTTCAAACAAGCTCTTATGCAGCAACAGAAGAAGCATCACTGAAGTGGCTGAGGAAGGAACTTGCTCCAATGAGCTTTGTGATGCGGTTGCCACTGAAAACATTGAGGAGTCGCATGTTGTTTCTTCATTGATGCCTAGAATGAGTGCTGATCTATCAACTTTCTCACCAAGTACTGATTATTCCAAACACGGTAATAATACTGAATGTTTTAACAAAAGACTATCACAGATTCTTAGAGGACATTTTAATTTCATTGAGAAGGTATGAACTTAACTGATTGTGTTTTTGTATGAAAAACAGAAAGCAGATCCTTGGAATTCCACATTGGCTCCCCTCAACTCATCAGCTGGGAATTGAACATGATTTTAGAGAGTGGAGATCAAGTAGATGTTAAGAAATCAGCTGCAGGGATCTTAGAAGCAAATTTGACTACTCAGGATTGTGAGGATGTCGTGCAGGTGAAGGAAAATTTAAGGACTAATGAACTAATTGATCAACAGACTACAGAAAAGCATCTTGATGAGCAGGAGCATCATAATTACCTAACTGTTTCAGATGAGCCTATCTGTAATAAAGAACCGAATCAGCAAAATGAACCGTCTGCAATCAGCCAAGAGTGTATGTATTATGAGATTCAGAAGGAGAAGTCAAATGTTGGGCCAGAAAAAGTGATGTTGATAGAAGATGCTGCACCCAAGGGTAGCAACATTGCTGATTTGGATGAGTTCAAGGCAGATTATGTTGTTGATGACATAAAAGAAGCAGAAAATATTGCTGTTGATACTGGTGTTTTTGGTTGCAGCAGATCAAGAGGAAATTCAATGGACAAAGAAGTTTACACAGAAGCAAGTAGGAAAATGAATACACGGGAGTTTGAAAATGTAGGCACCATCCTACCAGTTACTCCACAGGAGCTATCTGCAGATTGTGGAAATACAAAGGAAACATCGCATGAAATTTCGGGGGCAATTCTTCCACAGATATTCCAATGTGGTGGCGGATGTAAAGATAAATTTTTCAGTGAGTATATCCAGCCAGAAACTTTTTCAACTAAAGCTCCTCTCTAGTAAGACAAACATTGACTTCACTTTGGTGATAAGAGATGTTGATATACATTTGATTTCACAAGACTAAAGTCTTGATTGACACTCCATTAATAATATTTGCAGTTTCCAAGATTATTCTTCCACGATGGTAACTAGAAAGTGCTTTATTATCTTTCTTTTACCCTTTTTTTGTTTGTAAAATGCAGTTAAAATGCCTGAACATGATGTACACAGTCAAGATTGCAACATCGATGCAGGAAGAAAAGAGATGGCTGATGAAGAGATAGGTATGATTTTTAACTAGGTCATGCACTTAGATATAAGATGTTGCTGTCACGTACACAATACACATCACAATATGTTTTCTTCATTTTGCAGGCAATAGTTGTGGAGACAAGGCTTTCCACTGCCAAGAAGATAATGAAGCCACCATAGAGGACACTGAAGCTGTAGATAGATTTAGTCTAGAACATAATGGGAGTGATTGTCAGGAAGTTGTAAAAAATCAAATTAAAGAGAGCGAAGCTGCTGCAAATGAAGCCACTTTCATAGACAGTATTTATTGTTTGAATTTAAACCAGCCTTCTTGTGGTGACAAAGGTAAAAGGCACGTCATCGAGATTGAGGAAGCAGATAAGTTCCATCGTCCTGATGACAAGGTTGCTACTACTAGTGATTTCAACAAAGCAGTAGACTTTGAAAATTTGATGGTTGCCTCTTCACTAATTCCTGAGATGGCTGTAGATTGTTCTGCTGTTTCCCCGCTTAGTGCTACTTCCAACCATGGTAAGTTCTAAAAGCCTCCATATGCAACAGTTACAACTAGTAAAAGTTCTTGGAGAATGTGGTTATTTCAGAATGTTGAGCTTAATTATTTTATATCCCTTATAATTACAGACAAGAAAAGCTTAGAGCTTAATGTTGAATCATACATATTCACCCGTCCAGAGATAAAATTATTTTCGGGATCCGGAGGACAAGATGAAACTGAAAATTCTGATGCAGGGGCCTCAGGAGCCAACCTGATAAGTAAGGATGCAAAGGATGTGAAAGAAAATGTAATGATCGTTGTAAAGGTAGATGCACAATTGACAGAGGAGCAACTTTCTGAGCAGAAGACAACAGTGGAAGTCCCAAAGCTCAGCACTGCCCTCCATTCTGATTTAGATGAACCAACATGCAGCGGTAGCAAATGTTCAACGAAGCACAAAAACATGCGTTCCATTATCCATGGAACACCTGATAACAAGAACCTTAAAAATGAACTTCTCAAGTTTGAGAATACAAATTTAGCTACCAGGAGAGGTACTGCACCGTCTTTGATGAAAATTTACTAAGATGTTATTGATTCAGAATTTCTCCTAATTCTTTTGAGTTCTTTTCCAGAAGCTGCTGGTGAAGATGCATGGAAGTTGGAACTGAAGTTGCTATCACCTCAAAGAAGTCCAGAAGCAAAAACAGGAGGCAACACGTGGTTTGCTAAGAAGTTGAATTCTCCATTGAAGAAACAGAACAAAAGCGCTTTGATTCAGAGAACGCCAAAGCGACTAGGACATGACAGGAAAGAGAATCTTCTGAGCACCAAGAAGCGGAAAATTGGTAACTTCACGGCACCAAAATCATTGTCGAGGAGGCGGGCTCTGGAGGATATCAGGAGGTGAGAGTTCTTGCTGTTAATCTAATTTGGTTATTGAAGACATTGTTTTGGGCAATGGGAGCATACCTCGTGCACCTTTAATGAACAAAGATAGGAAGTAGTCTGTCTGCATTGGATTATTTGGTTTAAATTCCTGGTTCAGTTCATTCTGTTGTGTGTATTTGCGGATTTGTTGTGTAAATTAGTGCATTGATGGTTAAGCTTTTTTTTTGTTTTTCCTTTTTTCTAATTTCATATTCCATGTTTGCTGCTGGGCCTAAACGTTTGAAGTGTCAATGAAATGGGGATGGTGAAATTTAAAATCTTTACACATTGCACAAATTAGTAAAGACTCGCAACCAGGGATAATCAACTGATATAAGCATCCAACCAAGCAGGAATTTTTTAACATAAATTGGAGATCAATAATTTGTTTTGGTAAGGATTTTTAAATTGTGTTTTTGAAAATTATGAAATAAAATGGAACAAAGTATGTTTGATAGTGTTTGTTAAAAATAACTTTTCAAATAAAAATAATGAAAATGTATTTCATATTATTTTTTTAAAATGAGTAAAGTGTTGAAGAAAAAAATTCAGTTTTAAGTTTCATTTTAAAAAAATAAAATTTGAAAATTAATTTTACAAAGTATGCAAATACATTTTTTTTTTTTTTTGCTATTTTTTGTTTCTGAAAGAAAATGCAGCCTCAAAATTTTGATAGTGGTGCAAAATTTGGAGTTCAAAAATTATACCCACGAAAATTGAAAGAAGGTTTGATTTGTATCTCTGGTTTAAAGAAAATTCTGTAAGAATAGCAATGACCGCAATGATAGGCAAAAACAGGAAGCAAGAATCCAGTTCCAGGTCCAAGAACAAAATTAATGGAAGCATCTCATAAAATAAAATGTGGAAAACAAAGAATTGTTGACACTTTATGTATGTAGTCCCCTTGTTGGGAAGGCACATAAATTATTAACGAAACTAAGCTTTTTATGTTTTCTTGGGATTACAGACACTAACCAACAAAATCAACTGTATAAAAGAATCTGACCCAACCCAAAAAAAGAAAACACTTCGGCAAAAACAAATATCCATGTGCCAGAATTCTTATCCTTTCTCTATCTATGCACAAATATGCCACCGATTTTTTCTTCGTGGCTTATTTTTTATCCACACGATGACTTCTCGAGAGCAACAATATCGTGTTAAATGATACCTTCATCTTTGCCTGCTTATGCTATTATGAAAAACCTTTCCACATTAAACTTGTAAACATCCAAACTTTCCATATTCGGAATCTCAGTTGCAATCCAATCCGCAAACTTCCAATATGACATCACCTTTCGACACAAATGGGTTGACTCGCGCCCACAAAAGTGAGAAAATTGAAGCTAAAAGTATTGACCAGACCAGAATGATTGTGGGAAGCCTGTCCTGTTTTCCTAGGAACCCCTTGAGGAATGGATAAAGATGGACAATGACCCAGAAGGCAAAGAACAGCTTACCAAAGAGTGGACCCCATGACTCGTAACCATTACTGATGGCATCTGCAACACCTATTACAACTCCTATTATGTTGATGACTAACAAAGTCAAGGGAGGGATCAACAATGATGTCCACTTAAAGAGGTAGAGCTCAGAAAATTCTCCATCATCAGCTGCTTTGGAGGTAACCGTGAAGTTAGTGTTAACTCCGGCCAATACCTTAAGCAGACCTTGGAAGAGAGCAAATAGGTGTGATGAGGCACCACCAATCACCCAGAACTGCTCATTTCTCCACCAGTCGTGTATGCCAACGCCTCCCCATTGCATTTCAAGAATGCCAGTTGCAGCTATGGATATGAAAAGAGCCATAAAAATGATACTGGCATAGTTGCTAATCTGCAAACAGCACAAAAAACAGACATCAGTTGAAATCAATGCAAATAACAAGATATCATCTTAAAGAAAGCATTTTGATTTAGACTTTCTTAACTCAGGAAATGTTGCATTTCTCTTTTAAGTAAACACTTTAGTCCTGGAAGAAGGAACGACTATTGCAACCATAAAATCTACCAAATACATTATCCGATCAAATATAACTAAAAATTAAAATGAGCATGTTGGGACATCAAAATGATGGAAACCGAAAACTACCTCAGGAACAATGAACTTCCCAGTAAGGAGGCAGATAGCTGGCAAGGTACAATATGCAATCAAGGGAATGGATGTCAAGGGATAAACAACCGAGTTTATATATGAGAAGCGCTCCAGTGGTTTCAATCCGCATCCAAATCCATACCATATTGGACAGTGCCTACTTAGTAAAATCTCAACAGATCCCAGTGCCCAACGAAGAACCTGGTGTAAACGATCTGAGAGGTTTATAGGAGCTGAACCCTTGAAAGCAGGCCTTTTTGGTATGCAATACACAGATCGCCAACCATGGCAATGCATTTTAAAGCCTGTTAATATATCCTCTGTGACAGATCCATATATCCATCCAACCTGGAACACAATTGAAAGTTATATAGAATGCAGCATAAATGTCAATCATGAACAGCCACAAAAATTGTTATATTTTTAATAGTGACTGCATACCTCTTTACCCCATTCAGTCTTATCCTCGTATCCGCAGCTAATGACATGGATGGCTTCTTTCAAGAGCGATGCAGATGAAGCTCCTCTTGGAACTCCGCCATCTTCCATAAGGGTTGATGTTATAAAAACAGGTGATTGTCCGAATTTTCTCTCAAACTTTATTCGGGACATGAGGGATGATTTTTCATTATCTATGCCTGCCATGACAATAGAGCAGCAACATTAATAATCTAGGTTCAATAAATTCCACTGTAAGCTAGAAACACATGATTCTTATTCTGACAAACTCAGGATCCCGTACTAATTGGCTAATTATGATTACCCAACAAGATTCAGACTCAGATTTTGCAAGGAATGGTAGCTATGATCAATTGCATATTTTCTACTCATTTGTGGATTATTTGTGATGTCAAATTGCCTGTATAAGATTCTGCAGATGTGACTTTGTTAACGAATTTGAAGCTGCTCACCTTCAATCCCTTCCTCAATATTCTCTAGTGCATGTATCTGCTTTAAAGCATCCTTGTTCTTCTTTTTATCGTTTGACTTCCCTTTCTTATTCTTCTTTCTAGATCTGCAACAAAAGCAACACCAATTTGGCAAGCAGTTACAGGTCTTTCTTGGACGTTTCTTCTTGACGGGAGCATCGTATCCGTAGAGTGCCTGTCTCCTAAAGACACACCCAGTTCCAACATAAATGGGCCCTTGGATCCCATCCAATCCTTTCATGTTTATCTACATGAAATTGAAAAAGATGAGTCAGTTATCCTCTCAAAAAAGCACAAACAAAGCATGCACATAAAATTGATTATACGAATATCTTTACTTACATCAAAGAATACAACATTGCGATTCGAGTATCTATCATGATGATCAATCCCATCAAATCTTTGAGGAAATTGCACATAACAGATCCTTTTGCCTGATGTGGGATCCATCATGAAGCACATGGCTTCACGAAGCGCCTTACTGTTGTTTATATAGTGATCACAATCAACATTTAGCAGGTAAGGAGCATTTGATATGATTGCTGAGACACGGATCTTCAAACATAATAAAAATGTCAGTTTGTGAAAGGAGGATATAGAGTAATGCATGTACAAGTTGAGAGGAAAGAGAGCTCTACCAAAGCATTCATGGCTCCAGCCTTTTTGTGATGCTCAAATCCTGGTCTCTTTTCACGAGAAACGTAGACCAAACGAGGTAATTCATTTCCTTCAACATCAAGAACCCCATTATGTCCAAGAAAAACCTGTTGGGAGAAAGTAAAATTAGAAACACTAAAAGCTTTTACATCTTAAAGGGTAAAATATCAGCTGGACTCGGCCTCACCTGGATCATTCCAGGATGATCCCTGACATTGTTCCCTGGCCATGGAGTTCCATCCTGCATTGTCCAACCATCCTCAGGAACCTTCTGTGCCATGGCAACCAACCCGTTTATCCGAATTTTGAACTCTTCATATTCCCTCTGTATAAACACAATGATACGGCCAGGTACAGTACATCATTATTTGGAACCAACAGAAAAATTCAAGATGAGAATAGTACAACAAAAAATTTCCTGTACTAAATGCAAAGTTGTAACTTCTCTGCCTTCAACATATCATGCTTAATTACTGTTACCCTTTGCATTCTAGATTAATTAATACATTCAAGAACAGCTCATATTCAGTAGATACTTTCTGCAACAATAAAAAGAAAAAAGAGTGAGAAGAGCTTCAAACCTTTATGGCGCGACGCTCCCTTACAAAGGTTGGATCTACTTTATCTCTCAAATAATCAACCTTCTGAGCAAAATACCACTCCGGAGCTCGGGGCTCAATGTTGAATTTCCTGCAGAATGGAACCCACTTCCTAGCAAATTCAGATGTCTCAGAGAGGGCTTCAAAAGTGAGCATGGCAGCACCATCATCTGAGACATAGCATGCAACTTTGTCGACTGGATAATCAACGGCAAGGATGGACAGAACTGTGTTTGCAGTAATAAGGGGAGGTTCCTTCATTGGATCAACTGTACTTACAAATATATCTATATCAGCCAACTCAGATGGCTTCCCTTCCCTCTCATACCTGAAAACAAATTTTAGAATTCAGATTTCGAACTTTTATATGAGCACACAGAAATACAGAACTCACAAAAGATGAGAGACAGAGAGAGAGAACATTACCTCAGTGACAACCGATCAAGGTATGTTTCTCGCACAATTGGTGACCATTTTGGGAATTGATCGAATATCCAAGATACAGCAAACCATACTTCACAAATCACAGAAGTCAGCCACAGTCCAAAAGCATCATTGACTGGATGGAGAATTCTGTAGTGAAAAAATAGGCCAAGAATCGCAATCCGAAGTAAAATTATCATTCTGTAAGGATTTATCTTGCTTGAAGGTATTGGTAGTTTTCTTGAAAGTGGCTGCCTCCCTTCATCCATCCTATAAAAAGCATTATAAAATGTTAAAGCTTTCTAAATTAAACAAGATTAAAAAGGAAATAACGGAAATAAAAGCAGATGGACTTAGTTGCTTACTGGTTAAAAAAGAAATTAAAACACAAAAACCACAAGCTAAACCACAGATTCTAGTATCTATTATGTGCAGGAACCAGATATTTTAAACATTAATCACAAGAATTTGGCATGATCCACTTGATTAGTTTATCAAATGTGGAGTGTTGGTATGCAGTGCGCATTTTACTTCAGATCAACCATACATGTTTCATTCATTTTCTATTTACGATGATGGTACCATTATAATTCAATATGCAGGAAGACAATTATTTGCATCACAATCTCTACATTTATGAGTCATCATAAGCAACCTACTAGGAGTTAAAAACAAAATGCACTTACAATTGACATTAAATCATATTTACTCTTGTTTGTTTCACAAACACTCAAGACTTTGCATCAGAACATGCCAGTGCTCCACTATGCATGAATAGTAGAAGATAGCAGGGGGACGCAAGTTCATGTAATCACACACATGTGCTATGAAAATTCATGCGGACAAGATTTCACCATTAGGTTTAAATGACTTTCCAAAATGGCACCATGTTTAAGATACAATTAGATAGAGTTCGGGCCAAAAAATGCTCAAATACTGCAGGTCTCAAGACATGGATATTGTGTCAGGTTATAGCAGTGCGTGTCAGATTATAGCAGTGCCAACCCCGAGTGAAAGACTCATAGCCTTACCTCTACAGCTATTTGCAATTTCCAACAGGGAATAATGACTTTCATCAAGAACAATAGTTCAGTTTTTATTCATTAATGAAACGATGCCATATTAAATGCCGTGTATCTTTAAGGGAAGAAAAATAGACAATCAGTTTACAGATTTTTTTTGGTATCAATTTACAGATTTTTGACGGTATTGTAAAACCAGTTTACAGATTCAAATGTTATAACAGTGACTTGGACTGATTCAACTTCAGTGCCCATCATCCCACCCGCTAGGCATAAAACAGATGGCTTCAACTCACTGAAATACAGTCTGTCTTTTACATATTTGGCAAATGATAATCTGATTGCAAAGTAAATGCACTCTTATGCACCTAAAAGAAGAAACAAACAATAACACATGGCAGGTAATTTGTTTTATTCGTCACTAATCCAAACAACAAGAAATGCATTTGTTTTGTTTAGCTTCTGCAAAGGGAATACCAATGGTCGGACTATTAATTAAGAACCTCCATGCAATTTGACATTGTTTGCACTTCTCAACAAAAAAAAAAACACATATCTATCGTGAGATAGCTAATTCATTGAGATTTCTATTCATGACAACAGTACTTGTTTGTATACAGATTGGATCACTTGATATCCTATACAGCTGCCTACCAACAGCAAGATGGAAATGACAACAATAACAGGTCAAGCAATTATTAATAAAACAGAGAAAGAATAGTGTCCATAATAGGTATACAGTATTCTACATCTGCAATAACTAGGTCAGACTATAGTTAAAACATCAAAATTCTAATATAGATTAAGAGTCGGTCTCTCTATATCTTAATGGAAGCAAACAAAACAAGAAACAAATTTAGTAAACTGAAAGTTATCAAGCTCTTAGAAACAAATTTGCAAGCAAAGATCTAGCAATGAAATTTGAGAAGGGACGTAGAAAAATGCACATACTTTGGCAAGTCAGGGTCATCCACTCCATCTCCATCATTGTTTCCACCACCATTTCCTCCTTTGCGCTGAACAACTTGAAGTTTATCAGTTTGCTTTTTATTCCACTCCTCCATTCGTTCCTTCCATGCAACAGTTCCATAGCCATATACTGCCAAATCTTTTTTTGGATCCATCGGTCTCGGTTGCACTGTAATAGCAGCATTGATAATCAAATACTAAGCAAAGAGGAAACTAGCCTGAACGTACATAATTTTCAAAACAGTGGTTCCAATTTACACGTAATAAAATTGAACAAACTTACAAGTTATGGAAGCATCAGGAAACGACATTGGATAAACTCGTTTTCCGCAACCCATAAATGGTGGAATAATAAGAGCATGTTTATCAGAGGAAATCCCAACATCCTTCATGAATAACAGTCATCATGAGACATTAGTGAGACAAATAACAACCATTAAAAACATTAGACCAATTCCCAGACACGAAAGTCAATCAACCTCTTGGCCATAGGTGAGAAGAGGGATCTCTGGAGCAACAGAAGCAGAATCCAGCTCCGAAGGTGTAGTGATCCCAGAAACATGGGCTTGGGAACCACGGCCAGTGTTGAGGCGGGCAGAGAGCATGGCTTCAGCAATGTGGTGAGGGTCTCTTCTGTCATTAATATCAAACTCATTCTCTAAATCATCAGTATCATCCTCTTCTTCATCCCCGTCCACTCTAGGACTACCTAAAGTGGTAAAATTTAGAATAAGAGTAATTAAAAAGTTGCTTCAGGGGCTGTAACCAAAAGAAATAGTTGACAAAAATGATGGAGAGAAGTTCACCTTTGAGGCGCTTATATCTTGTTTTGCATTGGGGGCAGGCTTGATTACCCTCTCTTCTTTCGTATTCATAGCAAGGTCTGCACACAGGGAATGCACATTCGTTGCATGCAACAAATGGCTCCCCATTTTCTGTAACCTCTATCTCATCCCCACAGATATGGCAAATCTGACCACTCAATTCTTTTACAGATGTTACCTGTTATTCGTGGTAACCACCACAAGCTTCATCAATAACGGATAAATTCGAACTGTATTACACCCCAATTGAATATTGAAGCTAATCATGAATAATAACTTATTTCACATAAAAAAATAATAATATAGTAAAATCCTAGTGCAAGGCCAAAATCACAAACTTTCATGCAGCGATTTTATTGACTGGCACCGAAAACTAGAAACACAAAAGGAAAACGAAAACTCATGAACCAGAACACTTTTCCTTGAAACCAGGCACCATATCAAAAGTTTACAAGAAAGGGGGAAATTTGAAAAGAAATTACAAATTTCCGGTTTTACGACACTCTAGCCAGCTGAAGAAGACTCCATAGGCAAGCAAGAATATTGAGCTGAAAAATCATTCACTGAAGAACCCCCAACCAAATTCAGGAATATCAACTAAAACATATGTACTGATATCAGAAAAATATTTTGTAGAATATCATTAAAAAAATAAAAACGTAATTAACATATATCCAGTTAAAACAGAAAAAGAAACCAACTAAAAGAGGGAAAGTTCATAAATAGAAAGAAATTGCTAATGTGAGTTCATTTTAGATCAAACCAAAGTGAAAATTTTTAAATAAGCAAATGGGCAAGCTTAATATCCACAAAATAGGTGGGAAAAAAAATACTTTGACAGACTGAAAGAATCATGAAAACACACATCTTCAAGGCCTTCACAATGTAGAACTGAAGTCAATACAGACATAAAAGCTAAGAAGTAAAAAATTTGAGAGCACTTACACGCGCTACCTCATCAGCGTTGATGAGAATAAACTCATTCCTGTTATGAGAACCAGCAACTAGCCTCCCGTTGGTGGCCATCAAACAAATCCAACAACTGTACAACAGAAAACAAATGCCTCAAAAACAAGACAAACCCCCCGCAAAAATCTACTCTTTTCTCTTGTCTCATAAGTCAGAAGTGGCAAAGATCCCAGTTTCACCTTCTCTTCCTCTCACTCTCTATGCATTTTCTTTGTTCGTTGTATAATGTGGGGTTGGTTTCTTGCAATGGGTGCCTTAACAGAGTGGGCTAAAATTATAAGGGAGAGAGAGAATATTAGCCACTATAAAATGATGTCTGCTTGTAATAAAATATATGAAAATTTCAATAGAAAAAATAATTAAAAAGAAAAGAAAAGAAAAAGAGTCCTGGTTTTGGCTCTAGTTCTGGTTTTGTTGATTGATTCTTTCCTTGAGAGACCCAATTTTCTTATCAAATGGGTACCCGTGACACGAGATTTTGATCAAAAATTCGTGAAGACAGAGAACACTTTTTTCGTACTGTTAAGAAAAGAGAATCTATTGAAAATTCAATTCAACGCTTGTTACGGAAGGAACGAGATAAGGACAGAGACAAGAGGAGACCAGGAAAAATGCAGAGCTGAACGAAATGATAAAAAGGGTATTTTAGTCAAACAGAAATCGAGGTGATGCGGTGGGAATTGTGGGGCCAGGGGCGGTTCCGCACAGTTAGAACCGTCGCGAGACGTCGGTGAAAAGGGTTCTTTGGTAATTTACGTACAGTTTCCGTTATTGTCTGCTTACCTCACTAGTGACATTGCTGGGGACGATAATTTTATTCAAAAATTTGTTTGTGCCACACTCTCATTAACAGATTTGGCATGCTACTTAATAAGTTTGGAATAGATTTTTTTTTAAAAAAAATAACAATTATGGATACGATAAATATTTGTACGTATTTACAACATATCAGTAAATAATTAATTTTTAAAATTTTATAATATTATTATTTTTAATTAATTTATTGTTTAATAATTAATTTCAAAATTTTCAATAAAAATTAAAAATTACAAGTATTTAAATTATAAATATATTATTTATAATATAATTAATTATTTTTATTATTTATAAAAATTTATTTTTTATTAATTTATATATTATTATTTACTACTGTGATAATTGTATTAGATGGATGTTAATTATAATTATTAAATAAAAATATAAATTTAGTAACTATTATTTTTGACTTATAAGTTTATAAATTTTTTATATTTTACATATGAATTTATAAAATAATTATATATTTTTTTAATAATTATAATAAATTTTATTTTATATTAAATATAAATAATTTTTTATGTAAGTGATGTATTTTATTTTAAATTAATATTAAAATTTTATAATTTTAATTTAATATTTAATAATAAGATAAATGTGGTTAAAAATATAAAAAAATTCACTAAAAATTTGTAAATATAATTTAATAGATATTAAATATTCATGACAATAAAATATAAAAATCGTTATTAATTTAATATTAAAATTTTTTAATAAATATTAATATAAATTTAAAAATATCTGTTATAAATACAGTATAATGGCGTACTGTATTGGAACTCTACTTGCAACGCTGTCTGCAGTAGGGGTGGCACGTGTAGCACGTGCAATTAAGGTGGTCGCCCGGAGGACTATGAAACTTAATTGAATTTATTCTGCCAGCAATCGTTGATTTGACCAAACTACCCTTATGTGAACGTTTTAGTAACTCAAAACAAGGTACGGTGTTGAATGTGATGTGAACTTTAGCATACCAAATCAAAAACCTTAATTTCTACCCCGTTGAACAGAATTAGCAAAAACAAAGGTTACATTCACTTGGGCATTTAACGTTTTGGAGTCTTAGCTTAACGGTTGCCGTTGTGTTTGTACTTTTAACATTTTCATATTTTGAAATGGGTAGTAAACCTGCAAGTATTAGTAGTCAATAAATAATAATAATAATAATAATAATAATAATAGGTTAAAATGTTGTAATCAAATGACAAACTATTTCATCTACATCATACCTCTAGTTAATAAAATTATATTAAATATTTAATTTTTTAATATATTAAATAAATATATATTTATTATCAACAAATATACAAGCAATCACTTATACTTACTCTTTATAAATTAATAAAAAATTCTTTAATTAAAAATAAATTTAATAATGGGGGGTGGTGTGTGGTTGTTGCCTGCCCTGCCTAACATTCTCAACGCTGTAAATTTTTGAAAAAAGAAAGAGCTTCTAAGTCTCAGGTATATTCGTTCTTTCAATGCGTTGTGTCGGCAGTAGCGCATGCCATGCCCATGCCATGCCCATGTCATGCCATGTTCAATATTATGAATCCACCAAAAAGTTTTGGCTTTTACCTTCTTTTGAATTAATTTTATTGCAATTAACACCCCCACACCCCCCAAAATTACCCATTCCAAATTTGGTTAAGATTACAATCTAATACCAAATTATTTCTAACCAACCATTCTCGTCCCGTCTTCGGTTTCATTTTACACTTTATACTGCGACTTCGATCATACACAATCAATCATTGTAACATATTATTAATTATTTTGATGTTCAATATTAGTGTTTTACATTTTATCTAATCATTCATAAGCAATGTTCGCAGCTGATGTACATGCCTTCATGTTATTGTTTTTACATCATTTTCAATGTACGTACACAAAAATTATTTTCTTTACAGTATAAATTGACTCTATTTATGTCCCACTTGAAGAATTAGAGGTTTATTTTATATTAAATAAATAATATATGTTAGGTCAAATGTTATGATATTAATACAAATGCAGTTGTGATTAATGTTGATATTCCAACGGATGCAAAATAAAATAATAATGCAATAAATTATGAATCCATGCAATTAATGCGTTATCTTGTTAAAGACAGATAGTCTCGTCTTAACTAACACGTCCGAACGTGCCATTAGTATTAATTAATTGGGATTTAATATTGGAAGAAAGTAATTGAGCAACTAAAACAAAGGCATACGCATACCATTTTAAATTCCAATTTCATAATCAATCTATATAATAATCACCATCATCATCATCATCAGCCAACTGCATCATATGGTCCCAACAATCAGCAAATTTGTTAACTTATGGTAAGATATTTGGTGCACAGATTTTTGCAGGGTAAGGAAAGTGACAACTCTGATATTTTAAAATTTAGTTGCCAATTAATACTGCGAGTTGTATTTACTATAATTTTCTCGGAGATCCTTGAAATCATGATCTGCAGTCCTTAAATTCAATTTGATGTGATTCTGGTCCACCCATACCAAGATCATCAATTTTCTGATGCCATCTCATAAGTCTTTTTTTTTTTTTTTTTTTTTTACAACATTCAAATGTATATATTAGATGGAACCTTAAATGGGTTTCAAAATTATTAAGTTAATAATTTAAATAGTGTCTAAAAATTTGTTTGGAATCGAGGAACAAAATTCACCAAATACCAAAAATTAGTTTAAAAAAAGGAAGTAATCCTCACTAAAAATTAGAGTTTATAAAACATTTGTTTAATTTTACTTTTATAATAAGCAGTAGAAGAAAGATGTACTAAACACACTCTAAAAAAGCTTTAAATATTGTATTAATAATATTGAATAACATGAAATATTTTGTTCAAATACCAAAATTTAAGTTTCAATGTTAATGATTAAAAGAATATTAATTCTATAAGGTTAATAAAGTTGAAAATTACAACAAATATTGGACGTATCGCGCTAGACACATATTACATGCTATACATATATTATATCGAAACTGATTTTGATAAATTGATATTGCTAAAAGTTGTAATAACGACAATAAATATCTTATCACATTTATAGTATATCATACATTTCGTGTGTAATATTTTTTAAGATTTGTTTTAAATGCTAATATTGTTTCATACCTAATAACTTAAACTTTAAAATTTAATAGCAATCTAACATGATATCAAGTCTAGCTCTCCTGTTATAATCAAACATGATATCAAGTCTAGCTCTCGTGTTATAATCAAATCATATTTTACGTGACATTTTTTATCAAAATTTACTTTTCAAATACTAACATCCAATTCTTAGTTAATAGTTTAAACTTTTCAACCTAATCCTTTGTAATCCAACCATATAATACAGTCCTTACTATATATAGATATATTAATGGATTTAACAACCACCTAATATAATTTTGCATTTGGAGGCGTGATAAAATGTGAAAAAGTGACATGGGGAGCATGTGATTAAGGGTCGCTTTTATAATGATATCACTTTGCCTTTTTAAAGGACAAAATACAAGAGGTAGTGACCCCGGTGGAGAGAAGAATCAACTAATTTAAAAATGGACATAAAATTTCTAAGTGAAGGAATTATATATTATATTCTACTATTGCTTTGTTTTGTCCTTAATGCACCGACGATTTGCCTTTAATTTTTGTTTGCAATTTTTAGGTGATGGGTAGACATCCCATTTAATTTATAAACTTGATTATACACACATAAAGTTTGTTGGATTGAGTTTAGATATAAATTTACCTCATATAACACAATAAAATTTGTTAGAGATATGTTGTTTAAATCATATTGCATGATTAATTTTAAATATATACGGCATCGATAAAAAATATATAAAATGACAAAAAGAATATTAATAAAATTTTATGATATAATTTTAATTAAATGTAAACTAATGATTTAAAAGTGTGGGTGATGTTAGCATAACGATTTAAATAAGGTGCAACTTTCTTATATATTTGATAATGTCAAGAAGGCAATTACAATTATAATTTGGATTTCTTGACACAAAAAGTGTATTTCCTTTGATAAATGCAAGTCAAAAAGGCAAAAAAGAAAAAAAAAATTTCCAAGGCAACATTTGGTATCAAAAAAGAAAAGTTTGAAAGCAAAAGAAATGAATAATTGTGCACAACGTAGAATGGTGGGTTGGCTTTTTCTACGTTTCTTTTTATTGCAACCCAACCCTACTTGTTTCCAAATTGTCCCAGTCTTCACTTCTTTTTAAAGTTTCTAGGGCACCAAAAAAAGAAGAACCCTAATAAGTTTAGAGTAGTTTCCACTTCAAGGGAGGGACACAAAGCAATTCTCGATGGAGAATGGCAAAAGTTATATGGGTCTTTGTACTTTTCACGGCTTATGAGTAAAAGGGATTAGCACTTTCTTTTTTCCTTCAAACAATCATCAAGTGTTGATTTTGTAAGTTATTTCATTAATTAAGATAGTGTACTTGAAAAACAATCAACACTTAATATTTGAGGCCTAAATTATGAATTATAGACTAATATAGTAATTATGGATGGGATATCTTTGAAAATGTATCATAGTTAATCTATTATTTTCCAACTAATTCATAGTTGATTCTCCTATTTTAGGATGATAATTAAATTAATAATTTTTATACAAGTAAAAGATAAAAAAAAATAAATTTATATTTAGTAATTTTATAAACATACTCTAATCCTTAAAAAAAAAAAATTAAAGCCTAACCTTAAATTAACAAATGTTTGATCCCTTTTCGATTGGTCATGTCCTACTTTAATCATGCAATATACTCCACAAAGCTTCGAGTACTCTGTTGCACCTAAAATCGGCACTATTTTCTTTTCAAATAATAATAATAAATAAATAAACATTATTTGACTGCTAAATACTTAAGAATCATATGCTAATTTGAAACTTTTGCCTTGCCCTTTGGATTCTTTATTTCTTGCCGGCCATCATCATTTCCCAATTAGAAAAAGTGATCATCATGATTGAATTTCCCTCTGAATTACGTACCTTCCACGCAAGCATCACTAGTTAATTCATTAACAGAAGAGTAACGGATAGGTCCTTAATGATTCATAAAATAATAAATAAAGACATCCTTTAGTAATTTTTAACGAATATATTCTTAGTGAAGTCATTATTTGATTTTAGGTATATTACTTTTAGGGACTTATGTGCTATAAATAATTAAAGTGAGTCCTTATTTGTTATTTTATCAAACACCATGGACCTATCCTTTAATTACCCATTCATTAATCTGCAGGGCAAGTCAATCATCATAATTTTCCTCCCACGACCAATTGGAAATTTAGCTTGAGTAGAAAGTTTTGCGGCCTCTTGATCAAAGGAAATTTTGATTTGGGACACGTCGACGTCTAGACGGCTTCACTGACTGAATCATAACCAATCAAGCGAAGTTGTTTAATATTTCCTAAAGCGTAGAGCTGCCCTCGTATTGCGTTTGATTGATTACAACGTAATAACGAAATTGATAAGACATTTTATTAACTGCTGTCATAACTCTATATCCAAGCATCAGTTACATTTCGCCACGTGTTATAAGGGTCAGAGCACGTATGCAAAGTAGGCCCGAAAAGAATAATGATAGGTAGGGCCCCTGACTAAATTGGATTACAGCTGTCTGTCCCCTATTTTTGTCGGTGGAACTAAAAATTAAAATAAAAATATTTAGAAACAACGTATAGTAGTGTTAATTACTTCACCAGGAGATATGAGTTGATCCTATGGCAAATGATGTGCCACGTGTTACGTTGGACCCACAGACAAGTACCGTGATGACATTCTGATATTAATTAGACGTCATTAATTAATTAATTATTTAAAATATTTGCTGGGACTTGCTATTGCAGTGTTGTTTGTGCTGTTTGTTGTTCTACACAGTTCGGTCGGTGGTTTGAATTATATTGGAATTTGGAAATGCCGCCAGTTTTGTCAGGGGAAAAGGGCGGGCGGGTGGATATAGCGGGTATTCTCCGAATAAAAGTTGAAATTTTAGGATGAGCTCACCCAACCCGACCCGGTTAGTCTGGATAACGTCTTTTCCCACAATGGATAATTGTACCGCCAATCAGAATTTTCCCAAGATCCATGCCAAAACAAGGTTTGTGCATGTGTATGGCCTTAATTTCGTTGTAAAAGTTATTTAGTTTGTATTAATTCACGCTGTCAATTTAAATATATTAATTAAAAATTTAATATTTTTTAAATTAATATTAATACAATACTTTTAATAATCATACTAAAATTTAAAAATTTAACGTGATATAATTATTAAATAAGTTAAATAACATGTAAATATATTATCGGTTTAATTTTATTTTTTAAATATTTTAATAATATTTTTTAATTATATTCAAATTTATGCAAAATGTAACTAACACACTTTTTTCAAGCATAACAAATATAACTAAATGTTTTAAAAAATTAAAAATAAATTTATTAAATTATAAATAAATCAACCTTATATTATTACTCAAGTAGTTGATATATTATAAATGAATTAATACGTTGAAATTTATAAACATAAAATTGATACAATTATTCAATAGATGATATAAATAAGACATAATTAGTCATTATACTCAAACTTGCTAACCTCATATCCTGTTTACAAAGAATTGATATATTATTTACTTGTATGTGTGAATTATGACATGTACATGCATATGACACAAATTACTCAACATATTTGTATAACTTGAATTACCCAACATATTTATTTAACTTATTTAGTTTGATGAAAAATATGAAATATATGATAGGTAGTAGTTTGATGGGTTAATGTTAGATCAAATTTGTTCTAAAATGATTCAATCTAACTTTCTATTAGTCAGCACATTTAATTGATTTCCCAAGTTTGACATAAATTCAACTTTGTGATTACATCATGCATGTACAAGACAAAATATGGTGGAAAACAAAAGCTCCCGAACCAGCCACCTAAGGATGGCCAAGGGTTGCACCCACTACAGCCGCTCTACCAACTGAGCTAAGCTTGGACGGGTAACCGATGTGGCTGCTCCCAAAAATAACCGGGCCAATTGGCCACAACATGAAATTCTTTCCACCAGGCCACTTGTTGATTTCTTCTGGTTGATTATTTTTTCGTTCACATAACATTCCAATTTCATTCTCTTCCTTCCACGTGCAAAGCACCACGGAATTGGATAAACAAAGTAAACAACAAATGGTAATTTCGAGCAGTCGACTAGTTTAATGATAATAAAGCATCATTACCCAAATCTGAGTTCAACCCGAAACAGTGAAAAAGGTCAGTCTTTTTGATTCCAAGATTCACAACTTTTAATGTATTTTGTGAAAATTGAGGTCGGCAAGGCAAGCCACCAGCAACGGAGCATTGCAACGATGGCTTCCAATCACAAATGCTAAAAGACTAAAATATATTTTCCCATTGTCATTTGCACGTATTTACAAGTACAACATGTTAAATTTAACCTATATGTATGTTCGTAAATTTTTTTTTTTGGAATTTTGGTACAGTCGTTATAAAGATGTATTCCTAACTAAATGTCTTTTCACTTGATTGTTAAAACACAATAATTAAGGTTAGTTTGAGATTATTGTGTTTTTGTTATGGCCTGTAACAACTAAAATGATTAGTTTAGTAAACACTCAACATTAAAATAAGTAATAATTATCAAGCATTTACGTACTTATTTATGACAAAAAATAATTTTATTTCACAATAATTGTGATTAAAAGTCACATTATAACAATACCAAATGTAGTTTGAAGATATTTGTCGAATAATTAATTTTACTTGATGATTAAAGTTTAACAATTACTTAAGTAATTATAGCAAAAATGTGAATAAATCTTTATCAATTGATAAAAAAATTGAATAATTAAATTAAAGATAGTTTTAAATTTTAAAAAGATTCAAGTCTTTGTTAGATTTAAATTTATAAATTTTTAAAGAAAATTTTATTAAATATATTAAAATATTAAAAAAATAAAATAAAATAATTAAAAAACATTTAAATTTGAAGAACTTTTTTTTTTTTTTTTCGAGACAAACTTCGAAATGCAATTTCGTTGATCTAATTTTAACAAATATAACCCAAATTGTGCACATTGAAATCATCCCACCTTATACATACATGATTTGAAAACGTTTACACGTGGATTCCATTATATATTCCCTAGTCTTCGAATGGTATTATGCTTATCATACACATTCGTTTCATTTTTATTTTATTTTATTTTTTGTTATTAGTTCTGGTACAACTGAAAACAGATTAGAGCAAGTAGAAGGTGCTTCAAGCTAGTAATAATAAAGAATGAGAAATTAAGCCGTAAAAGATACCAAACATTATATGAGCAAGCAGACAATACCCAACATCTAGCGAAGAATATGTAGTATTCATGTCAACCAAACCACATGCACATTTCGCAATGCCACCATGTGGGTTCGCCTCAATCGTGCTTTATCTTATTCTTTTTTTTTTTTTTTTAAAATTTTTTATAACAAGAACCCCAAAAGGGGAAATAAAAAAAAAAGTTGAGGTTTCACGTGTGTACACATTAGTGCTGTACCGTCTAGTGTAGTGCATACAATCAAAGCCTGGAGGAATCTGTACCGCAACTTTTCTGACTTGCTCCAAGCATTATAATTATTGTCATGAATGAATTCTTTCGTATTTCAAGGCAACACAAATCAGGAATTAATCGGTATGTTCCGGCTTCTCTTAGATTTATGTGTTTGTTGTGGCATTGGCATGGCAAGAACATAGAATGCATCAAATAATACTCAACTTCAAGAATTTCTGGAGTCCAACATGCAACTAATTACCCCAAACACATTTCAAAGAGTCTTAAAGAGTTATTTGTTGTGTTTGTCAGCCTAATTAATTGGACAACTAGCCGTAGTAAGTAACAGTTTAATTAATTTGGATTTTGCATTTAGGTCCTATGGGCTTCATACTAGTCCGTGACAAACCCGATAGTAGTCCAGTACTAATTAGCCAGGTTTTAACCAAAAATCAGGCATCTGATTTTTAATTTTTATAGTATATTATATGACACGTAAAAAATTATAAGGTACAACATAAAATGTGTTACTCGGAAAGTTTAACAAAATGAAATTTCAAATGATGAATTTTGCATTTTAAATGAAGTAGATAACTCAATTGTACCATGATTCAAGATAAATTCACATAAATTAGTTTTACAAGCAATAAATAAATAGTTCCATTGCCATATAAGGCCTAACTTCATCTAAATCTTTTCAAATATTTCTCTCTGTCTAAAATGGTTAACGCTTTTAACTTCTTTGTTCTTGTAGGTTTGATCATGAGTTCCTCAGCCGATGCATGACATTAAGAAACCCTAATCCTAGGTTGACCCTGGCTGACATTGTCTGTTTTAGATTCAAGCATGCAGAAGTTAGAATTGAATACTTCAATAGAGACTGATGGGCTTTTTATTACTTCACCAGATTAGGTCCATTAGGATAAAATCTGAAGTGAAGTCCAATGCAACTCATCACCTTTGTTCGGCTTCCACAAGCCACACCGATGTCATCTCTTTCATAAAAAAGACTATTTTCAGTTACAAAACAAGGCTTTCCCATTACAGTCATTTTCAGCAGGCTAGGTCCTTCACCCCTTTGCTCTGCGTATTGTAGTCCTTAACATCCTTTTCAATTTTTTTGTCTCCTTGTCTTGTTGCTTTATTGTTTTAAGTACATATTCACTCTTTGTAATTTGCAAACCCTAATAAATGAAGTATGTATTTATTGATTTCTTCAATACAAACATAAGCCATTGAAACTTGCTCATTTCTCTAACTTGGTATTAGAGCGTTATTTAAAATCCTGAAATATTGTGGCATCCTCTAGCAATGTAAGTAGTTTGACCCAAGAAAATGTACACACTAAATACAAGTTAAAACAACTTTACTTTCCCAGACACTATCAAACTCAATGAGACAAACTTTGTTCTCTGAACATCACAAGCCCTGCCTTTATTTAAGGGAATGACTTGGAAGAATTTTTAGATAAGGACACAATTCAACGTTACAAATATGATGTTTTGCTGATTAAAACGAAAACACAATCTCAACTTCAAATCAGAGTACAAAATATGAAAGAAACAAGACCAACTACTCATAAGATAGATCTTATTAAACGTGAGGGAGCCAATATTGGTTGTTGTAGTTGTTGCACCTCTTTGGCTGAACTTTGGGGAGCATTTGAGTGGATTTTTTTGGTCGAATCGATGTTTAAAACTACCAATCTTCCTAGTCTTATCACTTCAGGAAAAAAAAAAAAGAATCTTAGCATAATTAAGTACCATATCAGGATGAAGAGCATTTCAAATGCATTCAAAATAGTAGGAGACTTTGTGACAAATAAAGATCTTATACTCTAATTTTAGGAGATCTAGGGAAGGGCTACGAGTTTGTGATTGTCAATGTGTCCTTAAGGGGAGAAACTCTATCAGTATAAAAAGTCTACATGATGCTCTTAAGTTAGAAAAATAGGCTAGACACCTGGAATGTAACCTTCAATTTTGGATTCTATCAGGAAATTGTAGCTAACCTTGCTCAAGAAAACTCTTTCCACAAGAGAACTAGTCTCTTAACAATGCAAACAACTCTCCTTTCAATGATAGAAATTAAGGTTAAGGAAGATATGAAGGAGGCAGGACTGAAAGCCCCAAATTCGCATGTCAAATTTATCACAAAACAAGTTATGTAACTGTTGAGTGCTGGCATAGGTTCAACAAAGAATTTTTTCCATGGTAGACCAAATAGAAATCCAACGTAGCATACATTGCATCACTTGAAAGAGTTGTCAACTGATCTTGGTACATGGACTATAAAGCAACTTACCATGCCACCAATTGATTCAAAAACCTGGTTATAAACCAAGAGTACAAGGAAGGTGAAAAGCTTGCTGTTGACAATGGTGATAATCTTTCCATTTCATATTTTAGAGACATAAACATAGCCACTTCACACACTTAAAAAGCATTTACACTTACATAGAATTTTACTTGTATCTAAAATACATAAAAAAATGTATCTTAGCTTTTGAATGGAAATGATGTGATTATTGAATTTAGAAAAATACTTATTTTGTAAAGGATTTGAAGAGGGAGAAAATTTTACTGGAAGGAGTGGCTAAGAGAGGGTTATATAGGCTGCTGAAGTGTTTTAATACTAGTTCTAAATTTTCTAATTTAATTTGTTTAGTTTCAATTTCAGTACCTTTAATTTTCAAGTCTATCAATCTAGAATTTAATTATGTTAAAAGATCTGTTAATCTAAAAAATTAAGATGTCTTATATCTATGGCGCAACATGCTAGAACTTCCAAATGTAAGGGTTTACAAGAACATCCTATTCTCATGTACTATTTTTGATTCAAGAAATAAAATTATTCAGTTCATTTATTCCCTTTTTATTCTGCTTGTTAATATGGAAAGATGCGAAAGCACCTTGCAAGAGAACTGAAACCAAGACTAGAAAACCACTTAGAGTTTATTCACACAGATTTTTGAGGACTTATACAAGTTTCCTCAATCAATGGCTATAAGTTTTATCTTGAATTTGTAGATCACTTCAACCTTTAAACCATTTGAAACTATTATTGAAAAGTCCCTAGATACTGAAATCAAGTCATTGTAAAATGGGTGTGAATTTAAGCCTTTTGAAAAATTTTAGTTGATTAAGTTAACAATCTTAAGTACTTTTGTCCACAAACATCATTATTAAAATCGTAAAATTGAGAAAACATAGACATGTTGTTGAGATCGGCTCACATTAAAGTTATGGTGGAAGACTTTTATGCATCAACCTATCTAATCAATAGACTTCTCACACATGTATTCGACAACTAGTTATCATATGAACTGTTTTATATAGTCAAACCAAACCTAAACTCTCTTTTATTAATAAATCATTCTTGTGAAACATATTTGACAGTTGAAAAGAGGTGTTAGTAATAAAATTCACTACATTTCCTTACATGTTTGTATTTAAATTGGATTTTATCTATACTACACTCACAATCTCTTCCTATTTACCATTATGACTTCCTCTTTTAGTTTTTTATCGAACTTAATAAGTTTAGTGACTTCTTATAGCATGCAAGCTAATATAAGATCAAGAAAATGACAATGGAACCAAATTTTCAAAAGCAAAGAAACCCATAAAGAATTCACAATTAAATAAAGATGATGAATTGATTACAAAAATAACAAGAAATTGAATATTTCTTATAATAATACTAATCATCCCTTTTATTGCAGTTGGCATTTTTCTTCTTCTTTTTTTTGTTTTTTCACTATTTTTTATTATTGATATTTTTGCTTCCATTATTTTTTTATTAATTTAATGCAACAATTATCGAAATTACAATAATTATGCAATAATCAAAAAATGAGTTATTCGAAATTGATTTTTATAATTGCAATAACAATTAAATAAATAAAGATGAACACAAACGAAACAAAAAGACATGATTTAATAAGAAAAGATAAAGAAAATAAGATAAAATGCCTCATACTCGTGAACAGTATTTGATAAATAGTAATTCTTATTTTTTAAAAAATAAGAAGCACAAAAGAATTTAAGAATAATTAAATTTAATTTTTGAATTAAAATTCTAACATCAAACTAATGCAAATCCTAGGAGTATCAATATAGAAATCCCAAAATTAGTTTTGAGACCTTAAAATCGAATTTTAAAATCCAATAACTTGAATTAGAATTCAAGTCCTAAGAAAACTAAAATTTAGATTTAAAAATTTTAACTTAATAATTAAAAGAAACAAGAATCAATAATAAAAATCTTGATCCAATGATTTACTAATCACGATTAAAAAGTATAAGAAAAAAAATTTAAATGCTACAAAATAAATCTCTTAAAAAGTTTATAAAATTTTTTGAAAAATTAAAGAGAAGTGCAATTCTCACAATTTTAATTGTGTAAAATTTAATTTTCTTACAATATTGTTTAAGTTCTTTTACATAAAATTTATAATTAAAAATTTAAAATAATTAATAACAAAAGTCTTAACATAAAATAATTAGGAGTAAAAGTTTTAAAATAATAAAAAAATAAATAATTAAAATGTATACATATGTTGTATTTTTAAACATACTAAGAAAAGAAAATAACACAAAAATCAAACTAAAACACTACACAACATATTTTGAACATGTTATGCATCCTTTTTGCATGCTTACATTATATTAATAAGTTTTTAACATTCTTTTAAACTTAATTTCATGCTTGATTCTATTACTAATATTAATCTCAAATTTTATTTGGATCATATTTTTAAAATTAATCCATTAAGCATCGGTTTGATCTTTATCGCTTTTGTTTTTGTAGTTGGACTAATTGATAAATTCACAGAATTCTTACAAGTTTGTTGTTGTTGATTCCCTTCAGGGCCCCCAATTTTGGTCTAAATTTTGGTACTCTAGCTGGCCACCTATATCACCTGTCCTCAAGGCCACCCTATCGTAGCAACAGCAGCTCATCTTCATGTCTACAAGCTCAAGTGAAGCTAGACAACGACGATCAGTTGGTGAATTGCTAAGATTCTTTGGGTTCACCTTCAATCATGCATTGGCAAAATCATTCTCTTTTTTCTCAGTGGTGAAACTTACTTAATGCACAGCTACTGCCGAGGCATTCACACCATTGGCAAACATTTTTGGTTGAGTATTATTTATAATACTCTAGGGTTTACCACTGAAGAAGGTGACATATTTGAAGGCTCTTGCGATCATGGAACCAACCAATCCTTTTCTCCGCTATCTATGGGTTTTACTGAGGTCATTCAGATGAAGAGTTTGACTGTTCCACAAGGGAATTAATTTATTTTGAATTTATGATTTAAATAACAACATAATCTGTTTAAGGTAAATTTTTATTGATGAATTTTGTTTGAGGCAAAATTTTAGATAGATTTGATTTTATCTAGAGACCAATTTGTGATCCAAATCTTGGGTTTTGCATTTCAACTTCACTCATTGATGATTTCATATTAAAATTATCATAATTCAGAACCCAATCGATTGGAAGCTAAATTCAAATTTAGCAAACAAGTCTTAAATTAAAAAAAAAAAAAATTCGGCATCAATTTTAGTAAACATTGTGAATTTTGTATTTTAATACGACGACGACGTGAACGATTTTGATTTGTTTTAATTTATTTAAATTTAAATTACGGACATATATTTTAGAAAATATTTATTGATTTCAACCATAGATTTAAATGAATGAGTGGTCCAAAATTAATGCTAAAAATTTAAAATTTACAGAATCCAACTTATATCCAAGCATTCCATATTACATGCCATTCCAACCTCCTCCCCCTCTTCTTCTTCTTCTTCTTCTTCTCCATAAAACCTTTTATGCCATAAATGACCAACAGAATTGTTGAGTTCACATATAAACAGTACCATATTAATTTGTTGCATTCACATGCAAATTAGCTAATTTCTATTTGAACTTTATCCTCGTCGATTTTATTTTTCTTTTCAACCATGTTATATATTTGGATGAGTCTAGAAATAATAATAATAATAATAAAAAAAAAATAGCCCCAATTCGAAACTGGAAAAATTAAACAAATATCATACAAAAAGAAAAAAGGTCAAATATTTTTAATAATTAAAAACATGCACAAAAATTATCTTAATAACTTATTAAGAGAACCAGACAATAGCGGTTTTACATAAAGCAACCCCACAACACCCGATATTATTTAGGGCAAGCAGTTGCATGCCACTGATAATTATCATTAAGAAACATAAACACGAAATTGATTACTTATTATATTAACCACACACACACATACACTTAGAAGAGATGGTGGTGCTTCTTCCCATGAGCTTTCTCTTCTTCTTTCTCGGTTTCTTTCTTCTCATGGTGCTCATGGAACGCAAATCCGCCGGACCCCACGGCTGCCGCTGCCGCGATCTCCTCCTCTATCTTGTGCCTGTGACCATGCTCCGGATCTTTCTCCGCCTTGTGCTTCTCATGCTGTTCATCAAAATTCAACCAAAAAAGATTATCATTTCTTTGATTCGCGAAAGCAATCTTCATACAACAGATCACAAAACCCTAGTTTCATGCTGTTTTTCAAAATTATTAACCAACAAGGAGCAGCAAAACGATGAACGTTTACCAATGCAAAAGCACCGGCAGCAGCAGCTCCAAGCTCTCCGAAGTGTTCAAGATGCTTGTGGTGCTTCTCCTCCTTCTTGTAATCAATTTCATCCACCTTCTTGTCATAGTCGCCGCCTGCCGGTGGCCTGACGTCGCTAGAGTAAGCTGCAGTCTCGGAGTAAGCAGTGGCAGACTCAGAGTAAGCGTTGCCCGACTCAGAATAGGCGCTCGGCTTCTCAGAGTAAGCAGTGGCTGACTCAGAGTAAACGTTCCCTGACTCATAATAAGCGCTGGGCTTCTCAGAGTAAGCGTTGGCCGAGTCAGAGTATGCAGTGGCTGATTCAGAGTAAGCCGAGGGCTTGTCGGAGTAGACGGCGCCCTCGACCGGCCTGTCTTCATCCTTGTGGTGGTGGAAGAGGCCTCGGTGATGGTGTTTTTCCTCAGACATAACTGAAAATATATAGAAGAAGAAATGACCAAATATGTTTGTGAATAATTATGGTATATTGGTGATGATATAGTTTGAGAAATGGGGGTTGTATTTATAAGTGTTGGGGGCGAAGTGCCAATGAATTTTGCTTAGCTTTGCTTTTGCTTTTGCTTCCAATCTAATTAAGAGATTGTGGCTAGCAATAAATTGTTTTTGATTGTCGGTCTTCATTGATTAATTTAGTGGGCCTCATAAATTTTTTGATATAACAGTAATAATATTATATAGATACAAATTTTTGAATGAAGTTTATCACTATAAAAATTAATATAATTATATTTATATTATTTATTTATTTTTGTGTAATATCTAACAACATATAATACAATTATATCAATTTATGTAAAGAAAATAACATCTCTTTATAGAGATAAAATTTGTAAAGAAATTTTATATTAGTGTAAAAGTAATATTTTAATAACAGTTTTAGATGAACTTTATGATGAGTAAGCATGGCATACTGGTTAATTTTATTAATAGGTTTCTAAATATTATATAAAATTAAAAATTAAGTCTCATTATTTTTGGTTTTTATATATAATATGAAATATATAATATATATATATATATATATAAATATTAATAATTGAAAAATGTATTTTTTTTTTAAAAAAATTAATCAGTCTTGTTATGCAAATAACTGCCTAATGTACTCGCTTTATAAATACTTCTTGTGGGTGCATTTTTTTTTTTCATTTATGTATCAGAAAAAAAAAATTATAATATTTCTAAAAATAAAAATTTTAATCTTCCCAAAATTTAAGAGGTTATAATAACAATATGGTTGATATCACATGCAAAATCTTAATCACGGAAAAAAAAAGAGAGAAAAGGATCAATCTATGTGATCGATTAATTAACTAGTTAATAATAATGTGATTAGTCTTTTAATTACTTGATACATTAATTATTGCTAATAAAAAATCGGTTTTATTTTCGTTATACATGTCACTGTATTTCCCACTTCAAATTACGTTGTTGGGACACTGCATTACAAATTAGAAGAAAATATCACATGCCATTGACTTGGCTCAAAAAAAAAAAAAGAAAAAGAAAAAGACAAGTAGTTACTAGTTATTGTCAAAATTAGCTTATCCTCAAAATTTTTAAAATATAATAAAGACTTGAAATATGAGAATATTAAATTGTAGAGTAATATGTAATAATGTTACATATAACTCCTATAAAAATTTTCATACAAAATAACGTCAAACTGTTATATCATTGTTTCGTATTCTATATTTTACGAAAATAAGTGATAATTCATTGGAATAAAATAAAATAAATTATATAAATATGTAATATTAATATAATTTTACACGATAATTTTTATTAAAGATTCATATGTGCGGTGTGTTCACATTCATATTACTTTGCGACTTTTCTTCAAATTATTGGTGGAAGTCACATTTTAAGAAGATAAAATTTCAACTCAAGTTTTTTTTTTTTTTTATAAAGAAAGAAAGGAAAGGTGGGGCTGATAAAGTTTAAGGCTGAAATTGGTCCATTTAATTTTGAGTGTGTTGGGCGGTTGTTATTTAATTAATTGGGTCCCAGTTGAACGGCAGTTGGATTTTGGCCTGTCGGCAAGACTCAATTTGTATCTTCAACCCCACATACTTATTATTCATTTTGTTTTGAATTAAGTGTAATTGTTATTGTGTTAAAGCAAAATATTATTGCTATTATTTTATTTTATTTCCCCAGTTTGAGAATTGCTTTGTATGATAAAATGGTTGGGAGGTTGCAATTTTGACGCACTAGAAAATTGGCTGGGAAAATTATATACAATTACTTAATTTTATATTTTCACGTATCTATTTTAATAACAAATCACAATCATACGAGTGTAAGGTTAGAATAATATTTCTTATATAATTCATTTATTTTTTTACATAGATTTCAAGTATAATATTTATTATAATGTTTCGTAATCTAATACTTCAAAAAAATTGTGCAACAACATGGATCATCATTAATATAGTTATTAATTTTATGATCATCTCATCTTTAGCCATATAAGCAGTAAAAGACATACAACTATATTATTATCCATTCTTTATGGGTTTTCTTAATTAAGATCTAAATTAAAACTCTAACGAGGAATTATTGGATTCTTGGACGAGGCATATCAAAATCAACCATGTAAGAATCAAACCATGAATGATGAATGTAGTGGTATATTCCACTTGAGTATTAAATTATGACATGAGCATATTCGATCTTGTGATACTTGTAACAATTATGGGTGTGACAAGTGTGAAAATATGTGGGTGCCAAGGAATGGTAGGTTGTCAATCTAATTTATCATCTCGACTTATATTGCATATATCCAACCACATTTTCTAGATATTTAACTTGAAAAATCAGAAGTAAGGCAGAAGGACATCCAAATGTTGGGAGCTCAAAGATATTTGATGATTGTCATTGATGGTTCAAAGGACATAGGCATCAGTCAGTGGGCATGTGTCCGTATATGCATGGAGAGGTGGGTGAAGCAATTAAAGTATGGAGTTTCGTTAGGATTAATTCATTGGGCCCCACGTGTGGCCACGTTTGCGTATAGGACAATCATCGATTGGTTGTCTGTGTTGTGTGGCCACGTTATCCTAAACAATTGCATGGAGTTTGGATAAGGATTAATTCATTTGGGTCCCACTTGAGACCAACACCGTGTGGCCACGTTTGCGTATAGGACAACCATCGATTGATTGTCTGTGTTGTGTGGCCACGTTATCCTAAACAATAGCATGGGTTGGGATTACGATTAATTCATTTGGGTCCCACTTGAGACCAACATCGTGTCGCCACGTCTGCGTATAGGACAACCATCGATTTATTGTCTGTGTTGTGTGGCCACGTTATCCTAAACATTTGCCTTTACGCAATAATCCAAATATGTTGGACTTGGGACACTTGTTTTCTCATTGATTATATCAATGTTTCGTGAATTAAGCCTGATAAATGGCCTATGTAGTATGTTGACAAGAAGGAGTAGTGCACTTGATATGCAGATGCAAATGTGAGTGAGCCGATTCTATTTCTTCGAAACATGTAACTGTAAAGATGGCAGTATCTTAAATAGGAGTACAAAAATATCATCAGTCTTCTTACTACTAATATTGCTGCTGCCGCTGCTGCTGCCGCTGTTGCCGCTTTCATTAGTTTCAAATTTTCAGTCTGCTACGCGTATGCAACTGGACTTCTCTGGCATTGCAGGCATATCAACAATAAAGATTGAAGATATTTGTTTCATCTCAAAATCTTTATTGTATGCACATTAACAACATCCACTTCAACATAAATCTCTGCTTTTCATTGCAGGGGAAATTTGTCCCAAGCATAAAGCCTAGTTGTTTTGATCTCTGGTCAACGAAATGAAAAATAATTCATTTTACTGAACGCATTTCTCTCAGGTACATATGTGTCATATGCATTTTGTTTGTGTAGGTTATTGTGTCCAATATGAGAAATGCTCAAGTTTTGACCATTATCTACTGTTAGCTTCTCTTCTCTCTTATAATTTTGATTGCTCGGAGGTTCTTCAAGGAGTTTGTCATATGGTTTCTAGCACTACTAGCTAATACCAAGTTGCGTCAGCAACTCTTTTAAGAGAAGTTATGTGTGCAACTTTTGATTCTTGTTTTCCCTATTAAGGAATGAAGTTTTTGTTGTATGTGTATCAACGCTCAAAAGTATCATGGCCAGCTTTTAGGCATATTTGACATGTAGGATTAGGATTACTATTTCTTCCACCAATGTTTCTTCCTCTGCCTCTGTCACTTCAATTGTTTGTTGCCTTGTTTTCATCTACTAGGTTTCAGTTCTTCTTAGCATTCTAATTAGTTTGTGCAAAGCTTGCCCCCGTTTGAAGTTTGAAGCTTCCCATAGGTTTGATAACACAAACTATCACAATAGCAAGCATGGGCTCATTTAGAATAGAGAGAAGCCATCCCATGAGTCGTTATTCTTGTTTGTTCCATGCTTTGTACGTTGGAATAACAGTTGTGATGTTGTTGTTCTCTTCATCAACCGAAATGTTGTATTTTCTTAGTAGGTGACATTTTTGATAGGATAATCTTCTAGATCATTGCCTCTTATAAATGGCAGGACCTAATATTTTCACAAGAGAAAATTTCTCTTTGTTAATTTGATTTTGGAACGGCGAGGGTGTTTGTGTTTGGTGTTGGTTGTGTTAAGGTGTTAATTTGGTTGAGCTGCTATATGGTAACTTGCCATGATTTCTTAGGTTTTTGTTTTTGTCTTCTTCTGCCATGGATTTTAGGTCAACTGACAAAGCGATCATAGGGTTTTCCATCCTTAAATAGGATGAAAGTTGGCAAGTCCTCTGTTCTGTATGCATCAGCGATCCATGGGTACTTCTCCGTATCAACTTTCACAACCTGAATCTTATCTTTCAGCGGAGCTCCAACTTCATTGAGAATAGGAGCCATGGGTTGACAAGGACCACACCTGAAAATCATAACATGGTGATACCTTAGGAGACGTAAAATTAAGCAAGTGGTGAATAGAATTCTCCACCTCAAAATAGCCTAATGGATCAAATATTCATCACCTTCCTCTTTCACATCAACATTTACCAAAATGGAAAAGCTATATATTTTAAGATGTATCTCAGAAGAAATATTAAATTGTAAAACATATTTTCAGGGGAGCAAAAACAGAAGAACGGAGAAGGACATAAAAGGTATAGAAATTACCAGGTTGCATAGAAATCAACCAATACAGGTTTGTCTGAATTCGCCAGCAAATCATCAAGGGAGGAAAAGGTTTGCTTCTTTGGTTCAACCTACAGTGATTATTTCACCCACATAACCAGTCAGCTAGTGTTTCAGAAAAGCAACTTCAACTCAATAGCTCAACCACCCATACACCACAAATGCCAAATTCCAAGCGACACCAAAATAGCCAATCCGAAAAAATTGCTATACATTTGCTTTAAAACCTAATAGGCACAAATGAATTTCCACAGGAAATACTTAAGAATAGGAAATGGATCTGGAATTCATTTTCCTTACTGAGACCTATAGTCACATCATGCTCATGCTACCGTTAAGCTCGACAACTTTCCATCCTAATGTAGAAATCTTTGGAGATGACAACAGAAGAGTTGGAAATACAATGGGAGAGCTTTTATGAATGTACCAAACCCTACCCCATTATATTTGTGGGAATACAAACTAATATTTTTATTTCAAAAATCACTTCAGCATATGCATACGGTGATTGAAACATAAACTTTACACTACCATTCATTGCTTAATTTTTCGACGAGCCAACGCAATTATGTAACCGCAATAACTGATACCATGAAATAAAGCTTGACAAAAATGGTCAACTTGGAGCAAATACAAACACTTGCAGCTACAGATTTTACAAATCCACGTCCTAAACGAAACGTTCCCTTTCTTAATTGACCTGAAAGTACAAAAACAGCTGAAACTAACAAAATCAAAACTACTCCAGACAAAAGCAAGAAAGGCAAATTAATTAAGTAACGGAGGAAGGAAGCGAGGCCTGGAGGGAAAGGAAATCCCCTCGCTGTTAGAAATTCGAATACGGAGAAACTGTACAGGAAATTGCAGAGAAGACAACGAATAGAGTTTTAATGGATTGTTAGTAGATACTTTAGCATTCAACGAAGGAATAGTAGACGCCGAAAGAGAAATCGCCGTTACAACTGAGCTTCAAAAAAAAAAAAAATCCCCGAAATTTTGGAAAGTTTTGGGCTTTGGAATTTTATTCGATTCGTCCGATGGTTGCAATTCTGCCTGTATTTATATCCCACGGCGTTAAAAAGGAAAAAAAAAAAAAAATTCACGTGTGGAAATTGAGGAGAGTTAATTGGATGTTGGATCTTACTAGAACTCCGAAGAATTATCGGTTGGCGCATATATATATATATATATATATTTGGCAGCAACCAAACTAAAGAATGGAGATTCCATCATTTTTGGAGAATTACATGCCCACGCGCTGTTTACAACGTGACATTTCTTTTCTTTTTTTTTTTTTGGTCTAAATAATTTAGGCAATTTTAGGGTTCAAGTAACATACATAATACATTTCTGTCAACTTTGATCACACATTACTAATAATAGCAATGTGTAGTTTAAGTGTTTGATAAATGTCACCCATTATTTAACAACTATTCTCTCGTAATATTTAATAATTAATAATTTTATTTCATATATTTAAAATTAAAAATTATGTCACCTCAATTTCAAATTACATGAATATATTTCGCCAACGTGACAAAGATTGAAGAAAACAAAATCAAACCCTACAGTTTGGAGAAAATTTAACAACAAATTTTCAAGGGCCCAAATAATACTAAAAGTCAGATAAACTGATACCAGTCATTCCTTGTGTAAATGTTTTGAAGCCTCAGCAATTCCGGCAGCATAAACCTTTCCCTCCCCATTGACAAAGGGAGAGACCTACCAATTATATATCCGTACAAACTTGTTTTAACAAGATAAAGTCTTGCATTACTTTGGATTACTACAATGTAACAATGGCTAAACTCGAAAGCCGTGGTGGAACTCGTGTAAGGAAAAAGAAAAACAAATCATCCGTCGCTTGTCCATGTGAAGGCGAGTAGAACAACAGTGAGAGCGAAGAAAATGGTGGCACCTGCAAATAGCCACATTCCCTTGCCGGGGCCTTTGTTCTGGATTTCTTGATTGCCCAATTCGACTTCTTTGAGAAGCTCGGTTACCTTGTCTATGTCTGAGTCCTTGGCAGCCTGGATTAGTCTACTTTGAATTTTCTCAAGCTTTTCAAGCCGTTTAACTCTGGATACATCCTTCAATGGCCAGATAAAACCCGTCATCTTCCAAAGGAGGATGCCCACATATATGGCCACAATGCAGTCAACAGTGTAATGGTGGCGTTCTCGCACTTCTCTCTGAGCACTGTGCATTAAAAGCAGCCATATGAGAGCTGAGCTAAAGCCTCCATAAGATTCCTGAAGCCATTTTTAAGACAGAGAAAGACCAATAAGATTTGGTAATTAGTAATTTGTTCTCATTTGCAAGATTTTTAGAAGATGAGACAACATTGCTAAACTAGATTTGTATCAATACCGTCCAAGCCATAGCTGTCAATACAGCAACAAGCATGTGACCACTGTATATAAGGTCATTGCAACCACCGCTAGCTTTTTTGAGCAGACTGTACCATGAAGATCCTTCTGATGTAGTAGGTCGGAGGAAGTCAATTAGAAAGCTCATTGAACCCCAATCTGGCCGATAGTCACCCGGATAATTTACAACATGGGCTGAAAAGGAGAATAGAGATGTTTAACAGAACCCCCCAGATAAAGAGACAAATTTATAAGATTTTAGGATAGCATATAATATTCAACAGCAAAAGACATACATAAGAAAGGTACTCTGATATTTCATTAACAATCAAAACTGATGGAGAATTGCTAAGAGCTTTCTAGTGAAGTTTTAGTATATCTAGAAAAGAATAATTACAAACCTAGAATTTCTTTCATTTAATGTTGCCATAGCCATTACTCGATTGAATTACTACCGGACGACCAATGCAAGCAAATATTGCACATATATCTCTCTTACAATGATATGAAACTAGCATGACTTGATGAATCTGCACAATTCAACTTTTTATAGTTAAACTATAGGGGTGAGTTGGGAAAAAGGATGTTGAACATCATTTATGAACAAAATCCTAAAGCAAGAAGAGTAGAAACAGACATTGAAGTGAGCATTCATCACGTTCAAATGGTGTACTGGCCACAAATCAAAGATACTCCAGACATAATCTAGACAACCATACAGACAAAGCAAATTGAATTAAATAGCAACTCATACCATAAGCTATATCCTCTTTTATTATCTGACGAATAGCATTAGCATCTGAAGCATATGGGACATAATATTTCTGTGCCCAATGATGAGGGTATGTGGGGACTGTAAACCTTGCTGAAGCACACCAGGGCCGAGCTGATGGTAGAATGGTAGATACAAATGTTATGGCCCGAAGGAGACGGCCGATTGCCATAGTGAACATGTACCTTGCACCTAGCCCAAGGCCAGGAGCTTTCACAGAGTCAAATAGAACAGAGAAAGCCAGCATCATAAATAACATCAGAAAGTGGTGCAGCCCAATGATACGAGCTCTCAGTATTTCAACTATTGGAGCAGGAAGCTTCTCATTCATTGCCAGGAGAAACCACTGACCGGTATCAGGAAGAGGAGGTGTATAACTGTTGCATATTGTCAAGCCAATCAATAATCCTGTTTTTAAGGAATAGGTGATACTCAAAGATGAAATAGTATAAAACTTGAAAGGTTCTCTCAAAAAAACTCGATAAAACTTAAAATAGCAAAATATAATTAACGTGGACATTACATTACACATCAATCAATTTGATTTCACTAGATTAGACCACAAAGAAGATCTTTATTTTGGTAATTTAAGAAACTATTAAACGTTGCATGTCTTCAATTTTTTAGAATATAACTACATCATGCTTTGGTTTCCGTTTAATACAAATGACACTTAAGATAAGGAAATATATAACCACTTTACTTTCAGTTGAACTATCAAATGTTGCTTGTCTTCATTTTGGTATGACAAATGACACTTTGCTTATTAAAGGCTAGGAACCTTTTGGTGAGTGATGGATTTATTCAAGGCTAGGAACATTTTGGTGTGTGATGGCTTTACAATATATTATGTTCCAAATTTTCTATCTAAGTTTCACGCCATCCTGGGGGACCTACTGGAAAATTAGAATGAAAGAACTTCATTCAACACCTTTTTCATCAATATTTAAAACGATTCATTACAGGTCACTTAAGATGTTCATAAACCAGTTCAAATCACCTCGTCGATACATTTGCAGATCACAAGCAATTTATGACATTACATAAAACAATCTGAACAAACCATCAGTAACACTGAATTTAAAATGAACCAACAAGCTGAAAATAGCATCTCAACTTTCCTCTTCCACAAACCATAAAACCTCATAGTCCAATGAAGTGTAGCTAAATCGAAGAAAATCAAACTTGTTCCCTCAATATTAATTAAAAATAACACTAGACAAATTCAAACCATACAAAATCAAACTAAAATGACAACAAAACCGACATTGCCACTTCCAAGTTTCAATTAATTTCACTGTCTAGGTTGCTGTCTGGTTTTTCAGTTGAAAATTCAATGACTATATGATGAATCAGTTGAAATTTGAAGAGTGAGGTTGTTTATTTTGTGATCATGTGTAGCTTGATTACCTGGGTAGAGTTGGGGCACGATTTTTGGATGTTACAAATAACAAGAAAGACAGTAATACAAGAATTGCCACTGCCAGTCAAGACCAAGCACAACAGTGATAAAGAAAATTAACTTCAAAGGGAAGTGCAGAGGGCACAGATAAGAGTGAAACATCAAAGGCATGGCTTCATGGAACTTAGAGGTCAAGTGCTCGTAAGAAGGGATGCATTTAATGTTTGCAAGAGCAAGGCCACCAGTCTTCGCTGCTAACTTGTTTTTCACGGTCATGATGGTGGAGATGCATTGTTGACCCAAAAAAGAAAAAAAGAAATGAAAAGAAAAAAAATTATCGTAGTGTTTTGTGGAAAGAGCATATAGAAAGAATTCGTGCACAACCTCTTTCCCTCATCAGTCAAATAGATATTATCCACTGTCAAAAAAAATACTTAAACAACCTAATCCATCACCTGATCTATGCATAGATTTGATGCTACTAATCATAGATGCTTTAGCATAAGGCAACTAGAACAAGACCTTAAAACATATTTATTACAAAAAGACCTTCTATTCTTATTTAGATACATGCATAATTTATTTTTCGTTCAGTCTTCGGCCTGTAACTAGTAACTGTTTGCTTGTGTAGTTGCATCAGTCTACACATTCTAGCTCTTTGATCCTTCATTCGAGAAAAAAAAGAGGGATGTTCAGGGCCTTTTGCAGCTTTCTAAAGGGGAGAATTGAATAATGTTATAGCAGGAGAGAAAAGACAGATCATATTCACATTGATTTTTGCAAAGAAACTATGTACTTTTTGGTCTTTATCATTCAGAAGGCTCAGCCTCATGCTACCACGCCACTTTGCTCAGCAGGGATCCAGGAGGAGTATAGATGAGATATGCAATGACCTAAGACTTTAATAATTGAACACATTTTGGGTAAATATCACGAAGAATTTATGATGCTGAAAGTAATTATTGCCTGCATACTTTGACAGGCATTGTACATTAGGGTGATGATTTGCAAACACATAAAATCAAAAACTTTTTTGAAGACACATAAAACCTCATATTCCGACAAAAGAATGCCACAAAGAGGGAAAAAAAATCCTGAAACTCCAAAAGAAATTTCCAAAACAACGCAAGCCAAAGTTGCAATTCATGAAGACAGGACAAGTAAATAACCAAACTATAACAATTTTCATCCAATTCACCATCTGGATCATCCCACATCCAACACAATCATCACCATCTAAATCAATGCAACCACTATAATGTGAAGAATTCATACTTGAACAAATAGATCCAAACAGAAAAAAGTCAAAACTCGAAGAGTGCAATACCGAGTTAAATTACTTTCAAAACGGATAACCGCATCACACAATTTGATTTTCTTATCATCTGGAATCAGTCCCTCCGATTTCATTTCTAACAAACACATGCTTGCATAAGATGAGAAATAATATGAATCAAGCTCGACCCACATCTGATTAAGCAAACCAAATGCGAAAAAAAGAAAAAATACTCTACCTGTGCCAATCAAGTCCAAGCACTGCAGTGACGAAGCGAACAGAGAGAGCCTCGAAGAGAAGAGCAGAGAGCATGAAAATCATGGACACAACGAATGGAATTGCTGCTCGGAATTCGGCGTTCCAGTGCCTGTAGAAGGGAACGCGCGTGATTGCGATCAGAGCGAGTACGGTCCAAAGCACCGGCTGTAAACGCTCGTGCCACGTCGGGGACAGGTGTCGCAGGTAGTCTACCAGCACGTAGGATATGGCGGCAATCCCCAGACCGCCGCCATTCTTCGCTGCCAGCAACCGCATGATCGCGGAAGGAGAAAAATGCTAGCTTTGACGCAGGAATATCAGTTGAGTATGAGTTGAAAGAAAGAGTGAACTAAATTTAACTGCTGAAGCAAAACGATTTTCTCTTACCTAAATTGCCGTGTTACCAGTAAAAGCAAGTACTGGTTAATTTATTACTTTCAGAAAGGTTCTTAATGTTTTATAAATTGTCATATGTGTCCTTAATGTTAAAAAAACGATTTTTTTTATCCAATAATACATTAAAAACAACTTAAAAACCAAAATAAAACCAAGCATTTTAGCAGGCACCTTGCCTGCACGACAACATCCTAATAAAACCAAAGTAAAAGAAACATCTCACCCTCCATTAAAATGGAAATAGCAAAGGTATGAAAATGGGTAAATAAGTACTTAATAAGACATTAACAAAAGAAAAATAAAGTAAAATTTAATTTATATGGTACTTGAGACAAAATAGTCTTTTTATTTTAACCAACAATTTTCACAGATATTAACGCCCAACATGTCAGAAACTCTTTCTAAGGTGATAATTCGTAACACACCAGGGACTTTATTGAAATATTTCCTTTCAGAAGACATCAGGTATTTTAGTTATTAATTACGTGAATCACTGGTTTAGATAAATTGTTAATTATGCAGATAAATCAATCATTTAGGGTTAGTTACCATAAATTGTTTTTCTAATTGAATCTAGGATCGTTAATTTTCATTTTTAATTTAATCTTACGATCTGAATTTACATTTTTATTTCTCCATCGACAAAATAAATAAATGAAAATTAATCTTCATAATTTCTTTAATAAATATTTTATTCATTTGTATCTTTGTATTTACATATGCATAAATGTTTCCACTATTGCGTAATTGAAATGTTCTCACTTCGATTTTATGTATACATGCCTTCTCCTTCCTAGAAATGTCGCCACTGATTCCAAGCAATGAAAATATTCAGAAAAATGGTTCAAGTACTCCTGCTGCTACATCTTTCCCCTTTTGGTTTTCCCGTCTCTATGAGCGACTTCGAATTCATTCTTTGCCGTGTCAATCCTACATTTGGCTTCTTCTCTGTACAATTCATACCAGCATATATCGAGTTGAAGAAACCATATCACCAACAACACAGTTGTTAAGGCGGAAACCATAACTAACCCACTTCAGAACACGTAAAGTCGGGACAAGATTATCAAACTAGGGACACGCGCAGTTGTCAAATTTAAGAAAAACAATCTCAGGAGGTTTCACAACTCATACGATATTTTACGTAAGAAATTGGCAACATCATGCTTCACGGGTTTGCTTGAAAGGTAGGAACAGAAGCAGATACGTAAACTTGGAAAATTGAGGTTCGTCGGAGAAAGAACAATCACCAAAATCCAAAATCAATCAACAGAAATTAATGTGATAGCTAAGCAATCGGAGAAGCTTAGCAAGTGATGTTGAATGTCTAATGGAGAAAACCGACGTAAACTCTGTGATCGTAGGTCAGAAATCCGACCAAATTGCAAATAGAGAACATCTGCTTCCACACTCAGTTAACTAAATTGTCAAGTTGACAAGTCCAACTAATTACGTTTTGTCATGGCTTATAGTATTGTCAAGTGATGACGTGACCTTATCTTTTCATGCCGCGTGTCTTTGTAATTTCTAGTCCTAGCAATGGTGAAAGCTTATGGTTTTGCATTGGTGTCAAAAACATGAGAAGGGCAATTCTGTGATGTGGGTTTTGGTGTCAACCAAGCAAACTACGATGTCAATTTTCTGACTCAAGTTTTGTTCTGCAGCTCTGTGGATATGCTTTCACAAAGAAATTGTTGCCATTTTCCAAAACTTTACTGTAACTGTTAAGCAAAGAAGCCTAAGATTAAGACAAATTAACTGTCAAAATTTTGGGTGCTAAGATTATATATATATGACAAAGAAAGACAACAATCTTTTTACTAGTCTTCATGTTGAGAATGGAGCCGTGGATTTATTTACCAAAAACGCAAAACAACATTCGCAGAGTGAATTGCAAGAAATCAATGTTGTCTGTACCTGGAAACCCGGGTGCAGAATCTGATTATAAATAACTTCCCATTTTTTTGGCTGGTAAATAACTTCACAGCTTAATTACCTTTGCAGAAAATGATAATGAATCCTTCTTACAACTATAGCTTTCTGTTCCTGCTTCTTGTCTGCTCTTTGAAATGTCATCAAATCCATGGTGCTGATCCTACAGATGGATTCACTGAAGTTCCTTTATCAGACGATAATTTCGACTTACAGAAACCTTTCAACGAACCCTTGGGAGATCGTTACACTTATAAAGATGGAATACGAAGTTTGTGGGTGTACAACCACGACAAACCCTTCAAGCGTGGCAGTACCACTAGGCCACGCACAGAAGTGCGCATTAAGGTACACGCACTTTCGCATACAACCGGAAAAAGAAATAGAATTTGCTCCTAATCTGAACTTGTTTCTGTTTCAGGGACACGACTACTCCTCCGGGATTTGGCAATTTGAGGGCTATGCTTATGTGCCAAAAGGAACATCTGGGGTAACAATAATGCAGATTCATGGTGCATCCGAGGGAGCTACAACTCTGCAACTGAGAATTTACGACGGCGATATGAGGTACTACAAGTATAACTTGGTGGCAACTGATCTCTATGATAAATGGTTCAGACTTAATGTGATTCATGATTTGGGAAACGGGAAGATTACAGTTTTCATTGATGGAGAAAACAAGTTCGTGGTGAATGATCAGGGACCTGGAGACTTGTATTTCAAATGTGGAGTTTATGCTGCTCCTGTTAATTCGAGCAATTACATGGAATCAAGATGGAGAGATATCAAACTTTACAAGAAATGATTTGGGATATTTAATATTGGGTATAAATCTTACTATTCTAGTAGGATGTCGCATAAGTAACTTATCACTTTGTACACTAATATGATCACTGTATTGTATACTAGGTATATTAACTATATGATGGAATCTCATACTCCTCTTTTCTTTTATCTCTTTCAAATAAGAGAGTCTGATAACCAGAGGTAGTTGGTCATTCTTGGTGATACAGAAACCACTCAATCTAAATGTAGATTTCTGGACTAACGCTATAATAATAATTACAAACAGCGTTACTTACACCTCCATCCGAGAGTAAACATTCAATAACACTTACATAAACTCCTGATAGAACACGGGCTGTATATTCAGAGTAAGCAAACAACTAACCATATCCAATTAGAGGAGACATGAAAAAAGGGATAAGATATAAATAGATTTCAACAATCAAGCTTAATTTGTATATACTTAGCTTTAATTTTATTTTTGTACATACAAATAGGGATAACAATTCAAATAAATGAGTTGTGTTCGTGCAATGTTAAATAACATATAACAAAATTTTATATTGACATGAACATGATTTATTTATTGTTTTTGTTAAAAGTGTTAAACACCAACACAAATTGTTTAATAAATGAGTGACATTGCATGACTCACAAATTTACTTACAGGACACAACCTGTTTAAGCCTTTTAACTTAGTAAATCTATTTATTCATTTAACTAGCTTATCTGATTAAACAAATATCATCCATTTAATCCGTTTAACCAATGACACTAACAATTATAATAATTAATATGAGTATGGTACATAATAAAAAATTTCAAATTATTAGCCAAAATAATGCATAAAAAACATAAGCAAAATACAACATGACAACATATGTCAAGCTGTGTATCGAAGAAGGTTAAATATATCAAGAATTTTAACAACAATTAAAGGAATATTATAAAAACTATCTAAATAACTAATTATGATAATCCATTCTCAAATATAGTCCAATTTACCATCTTTCATATTATATATTGAGAAGAATATTAACTAATGTATAATTGCCTAGAAAATAATTTAAAAATAATAACTAAGTTTAAAAATAAATTTAATTAAATTGAAGTAATTAATCGTTGATCAAACTTGTCAATTGTTAAAAGTAACAACTTATTTAGATAGAATGTTATGAACAGATAAATTGATTATATTTTTCAACGAGTTCTTACAATTTGACATTTGTATTTGTTATGTGCACTAAAAAAAATACAACACCAAAAATATAAAAATAATTTAAACTAGTGATATAATTATAAAAAATTAAAGGCAATTAAAAAAATTAATCATATAAACTCAATGCAAAAATCATCATTCCTTGTTTACCTATTGAACATTTTGAACCAAAAATAGTTTTTCCATCCATCTAATTTCTATTTGTTGGAGCTTCTAAGGAAAGAAAAATATGAGCAACCATAGACTTTTAGAAATGAATAATCTAGTGGTGATTTAAATAGAAGCTCAACAGGTGATTTTAAGTTCATGATTTCACTTGAAAGTCTGTTAATAAGAAGAGAGGAAGTGTAGAAGGTATCCCACCCAAAGGAAAGCAGCATGGCAGTTTGAGAAAACAAAGTTAATCCTAATTCCACAATATGTTATGTTTCTTTTCTACTACCCTATTTTAGTAATGAGGATGTGGGCAAGAGAACCTATAAAGGATACCGTTCTCCTTTAGGTAAGGCGGAAAATCTAAGTATTCTCCCTCATCAGTTTGCAAGCATTTAGTAGTCTTCGAGAACTAGTTTTCCACTTGCATCTTAAAAAATTTTAATACTGCTAAAGCTTTAGAGGAAATAACTAAATGTATCTTGAAAAATTGTTTACAAAACTAATGTAATACTTGAAACCACATCTAGAAGATAAAGAGGATGACCCCCAAAGATCAACATGGACAAACTATAAAGGTTATGGGGTTTTGAAATTAGAAGCAGCAGGTGAGATCTATGACTTTTTTCACATTGATAAGCATTACAAAAAGGAACTTGTTAGTCTTTATTCATACTCAAACAATGTTTATAAAGTTGCAATACAGATTTTAAAGTTCTGAGATATAGATGTTCAAAGTCTTTAATGCAGAATAGTCACCAAATTTGAATCTAAGATAGCAAATGTCGCATATCAAGAGGATTCAAGTTTACAATATAGATGTTGTCTTACGACGACACTAGAATGGCTAGACTCAATGAACAATTATTGGCAGAAAAGGTAAAAGATAAACTGATTGAAGCAAGGAAAGTATAGACTGGGGTACAATTTGCTTCTTTATTGAAACTTGTGATGAGTGTTTTGATGAAAGAAACAGTAGCCTATAAAGGCCCTTCATAGCTCAACAGTAACATCCCCTTCTCTTTGTCCTTGATAAAACAGGAATGAACAAAAAATTCAATTGTTAGACCATTATTAAATGTTAGCTTAGGGACACTTAAGAAATTCTTTGTAATACCAGGAACACAAAGAACATCCTTAATACAGATTTTATGGTTATAAGTTAATTGTGAAGATGACTTAAGAATCAAATTCATCAAACCAATATCAGTAATTTTCAAACCTTCAAACGAGGATGACCAATCAACCAATCTAAGGGTAAAACACTTCTTCTACTTTTGTTTACTTCCTCTTACCTCTTGTACATAGGAAATGAGGTTTTGGAGATCATTGGTTAGGTGATGTGTTGTTCCACTATCAATAAATCACCCTTCACCTGCAATCCCATCAACATGTAACATATATGTTGCTTTTGATTCTTGATTTATTGGCTACACTGGCTGTTTATCATATGTTTATTGATAATACTGCTAAAAATTTTGATTTTAAGATGACGAATGCATATAATCTTTGTTAAATTTGTAAAAGCAAGCGTGTGCAATATAACCTATCTCGAACAAATCTGACAGGTAAGTTTACCATTACTTCGACCTCCATTAAACCTTCCTCCTTGATAGTTTCTTTCTCTTGAAAATTCTTTTCGTTCTGTATCTCCACTTCCTCGATTTGTGTAGGCATTGTTCTAAAAACCTTGTTATCCTTGATTGCATTTATTGAAGTTATAGCCTGCTTTGTTTTTATTTCTCTTTTGGAATTGCTTCGAATGTCAATATTCTCACCTCTTCTAGTTATAAGCACAATAACTGAATTGTATTCAAATCTAAGACCAACAAGAACATAGAGCACAAAATCATCATCAGATATTGGTGTTCTAATGAAACCCAAACACCCATAATTCTGCTTGGTCTGAGTCAACGGTCAAGAAAAGTGCTCTGCTATTTAGCCTCCATCAAAATTTCTAAGACACCCCAATCCAATTATTTATTATATAACAATTTTACCCTCAAATAAAATTGGGAAATTTTTGATTTTTTTTTTCTAAATTTTTTTATATAAATATACCCTTTAAGATGAAAAAAAAAAAAAATTTAAATACTCTTTTAAACAATTGCTGATTGAAAAAAAAAGTTTTGACAATGTGGCGTTTGAAAGCTAGTAGCTCGGTTGCTTGCTAAAATGTGTATAATTTCAAGTATTATATTATATTATTTCAAATTTGGTGGACTAGAGGCACAGACCAAAATGAAATTCAGCATTGATTATTTTGACCCACGTGGGTACGCGAGAGATGCCTTGATCGATCGAGAATAGCCACGAGACGATATAAAGAATATTCTTGCCGATCAGAATAAGCACTAATAACTAACCTATATTACACACCACAATAAAAAAGAAGGTTAAGCATAAATTTTTTAAATTTATATGTATAACTTACTGGGAGAAGTATCTAGTTTGACAGTAAGCTCTTTCTTGAGACCTTAGATAAAGCATCCTGCCGACAAACAATGGAAATTTCTAGCAACCACAGAAATAAGTAAGACGTTCGTGGCAAATACTTTGAGAAAGTACAGAGATGGCTCCTGATAACCATGAAAACAATAGCCAATGGAACAATATTTTTATATTCTTTCAACATACTGAACCCCACTGTAATAGTGTAGCAGCAGGGGACAGGTGAAGCCTACAATGAAGCAACCATTATGTACCAAAGCTAACGTGGCCACCTCCAGAAAAATCAACCACACTTCTTGAATCAATTCATGTTGTTAACATTTGAATCAATATTTGACACCATACAATATAGCATTTCTGGTGCTTTCCACCAAGAGGGCAAAATGGTGTCACCATTTGTCCATCCGACTGGAAAATCCAACATCTAATCAAGTGAACTCTAGGATTTTGAAACAATACAAGTTTATATATTCTATACTCAGCTTGATTGTTGAAATAACATTGTATCTCACTGGATCAACTATACTGGCATTTCAATTAAACCTTTTGGTGTAGTTGCCTAAGACAGATTACTAAGAAGCAAGTATGTCATAGGCATCACTATGAGCTAAATTCTATTTGTTGATAGACAGCTGACAAATACTTAGGAATGCCAGTGTTACAAGCAGAAACTCCATCCAAGTGTTTAGAGAATTTAGTTTCGATTATAGTCAAAATGCATGAGAATTTTAAAATAAATATTTTATTCTTTCTTTCCACACAAAAAGCAACTACAATTATGAAAAATGACCAATAAATTTACCAATTTCCGCTTCCATGGCGACCACAAATGCAAATAGACATGAATAACCTAATAGGATAGTAGAAGGTAAAGCGAAAGAGCAGAGCTAATATAGCTCGGTGACCAAGAGTGGACAGTATGAAATAGACCATAAACAATCTCTCTCCTGCAAAATACTACAGTAGATTAAACAACCTCGATAAAATATATAGATGGGAGAAATGAAGAAAAATTAATCTGTAAAAGCTCAGCTCTCAAAAGGAAGGCCATTGCTTGAGGAAGATTAACAATGAACACTCATCTGAAAGCCTATGTAACTTGTCATAGCATTAATACCCGAAATGTGATAACAAAAGTTATAGTAACACTTTGCTTCGTCCAACACACAGAGTACGTATTGACAAAAACGAACAAAACTATGAAAATGAAATCAACCACAGCAACAAGAAGGAATTTACTAAGAAACTTGATTATACATGTAGCAACAAAGATGGACAACAGCACCACGGACTGCGATGTTCCAATTCCATATCCTACTTTCTTTACACAATATATGCTGATAAATACAAAAGAAAATTTTCATCCTCACCCTTTTTCTTTTATTTTCAGTACAAGCTTCAAATATACCTTCATCATGCTGGCTTCCCAACAAGCCAAAATCAAAGCACCATTTACAATTTTCACATTTGACACTTACAATCAATTTTCCAATCAAAATTAGTCAGGACCGTGACCCCTTCCCAAACAATCTAGCCCCTCGGTTCGGCTTCGCACAATCTTATGAAAAACTTCTCTCACTTGTCTCTCCAAAGGGTCCAACCCCTTCTTTATTGCTTCGCAGATCGTTGACAATTCCTGCACTCTTTGTCTGACCTCTCCCTCCTTCTCTTCTGTAATTGGAAACTGAACTGAATCCAGCGATTCATTCATCAACCTCGTGCATTTCTCAATCTGATAAATCTCCCTCAACAACCCACAAGCATTTCTCCTCTCCCTTTTCCTAGACTCCTCCAAAATTCTATCGTGCAACAACAACATTGGAGCCCCCCAATGGGACTGCCTGGGCATTGAGAAATGCACCTGCATACCTCGATCCTGACACGGTATCGCCGCCACAAGAGCCCACATTACAAACAACAAAACAGAACTCATAGTAAACACTAAATTTGCAAGTCCATTGGTCGACATAACTTCGTGTCCTCTGGGAGCATACAAATTATTCCCAATTGCCTGCAACTGTCTCGCTGCCGACCAAGACCTCGAAACACTCCATGACAATGATCGAAAATGACCCAACGACTTGTGGTGATGATCTTTCGTATTGTTTCGCCCAAACGAACGGTTCCGGTGAGCTAAAGCTGTGCTAGAATCTTTGTCGTCTAACATACGTATCGCCAAATCAATCATCACCTTTTTGGCGCGACGGAAATGTCCTTCACCAATTACCTTCTTATTGTCCAAAGCAAAAAGCACAATTTCTATCAGCTTCTGCCACTGTCTGATCTGCTCAATCCCATCCCGAATCGCATTACACACATCAAGCGCTTTCACGCTCCGTTCATAATACTCCGAAATCAACCGATCCATTGGCTGCCTATGCAACTGGGATTTATTATTAAAAAGAATATAACGAAACTCTTCCTGAGAAACCAGGAACAAATCAAGCAACTTTTGGACCCAAGGCAGAGACAATAACTCGTTAGAACCCGATGATAAATCCAGAAAACGATCAGCAATCTTTTTCTGAAAGGACTGCAGCTCATTCTCGTGATTCGAGCCGTCCTGGTGAGTTCCCTCCACAGAATGAACCTGATCGCGCCGGAGACTCAATATTGAACGGCCGATGTTCGTGAAAGGCGCTGATGAACCTTGAAAATCCGTCGCGGGCATTCTCACATTAACAATTCTCAAGAAGAAGGAATGAATGAATTCAAAGAAGAGAGAACGAGAACTTGACAAACCCTAATGGAAGCGATCAGCAATTTATTGGGGATTTTTGGACGGCGTTCTATAGTAGTAGAAAAAAGAAAGGTCAAAAATTTCGAGAATGGATAAATAAATTAATTTCCATAATTAGATTAACTAAATTTTAATTTCCATAGTTAAATTAATTAAAATATAACATTTATCGCTTGCACACAGGGATGTGAGATGAGATCTGAGCCGTTGCTTGAGAATATGCTGTCGTTGTCCGAGGAACAGCACTAGGTTGTGTCTCGTGTGACACGCGGCGGAGTTTGTGTTTGGTTTGGGTTGACACGCTCGGAGATGTAAGTGGGGAAGACGCAGTCTCTTGGATGTACACGTGCAAGGTACACCTGAGTCTGCCTTGGCGCGTGATGAGGGGAGGTAAGCAGTCTTGGTCTGATTCTTGCTTCCAGAACGGGAAATTTTTATGTTGACGAAATTGCCCCTGCATGAGGACAAACTTTCTGTTTTTTAAAATGCAAGTTTTGTTTGTTTATTTACTAAAATTATGAATTTTTTTATATATGATATATTAATTTATTTAATTTATTTCAATTATAATACAATTTTTAATTATAATATTTGATATATGATTTAAAATTCTTAAGATAATGATAACATTGGAAAAAAAAATAAAAGATAAATAATAAAAAATATATATATATAAAATTGTTAATTGATGAAATATTCGGATAGGAAATAAATATTTTAATTTTTAAAATGATATTAAAATTTTTTTTTTTAAATAACCCAATCATATACGTTTCAATTTTTTTTTTAATCTTTCCCTTTACGAACAAGAATTGTGTCCTTATCACGTACTAAAATAAATTGTAACATATTTAAATGAGTTTGAACAATTAATTTGCCTAATATTTTTATTTTATTGTATTTATTTTTCTTAAAAATTTTAATTTCAATAAATTGAGAACAATTATTTAAAACACTTTCTACTATGAATTCATAATAATTTAGTAAATGGTATTTTTTTACATTATGGAGAATAATATTTTTACATAATATTATCATATTAATTCACAAATTTGAATTTAAAAAACCCCTTGTGATCCTACCATATGTTTGAAGTGTGATTAAAAATAATTATTTGTAATTTTATAATGATACCATAATAAAAAGTGGTAAAAAAAAAAAGTGGGAATTCCTAAGTAAAATTAAATTATGATATTGTTAGATTAGATTAGATCAGAAGAAGTTAGAAAAGGAATTTTGTCTTCTTAATTAAAATTTTAATCAGCATCACACGTGGAGCTGATAAACTTTGAATGTCTGTTAAATATGGAGCAAACTGGACGCACAAACTCATTTTATTTCTGTTTTTAATTGTATTTCTTAATAACATTCCTTCATACACCTATTATTATTATTATTATTATAAATACTAATTTTAATATAAATAATTAAACAGTATATATAAATTAAAAAATAAATAGTAAATATAATAGATCAAAAGAATTGTGAATACATGATTAAAAAAATAATACTATGATACAAATTTTTATATAAAATATTGTACTATATTATTATTTCATGGCTTATATAATTTATTTTTTAAATTTTAGTGAATTTTTATTTATTTGTGACAATTACATAATTTTACATGTAAATTTATATTTATTATAAATATAAATTAGTTTAAATTTGCATTTATAAACTACTATAATTAAACAATATATATATATATATATACACAATTTATATATATAATTAAGTTCGTACAAAAGAAAGATTCGAATTGCTTTGAAAATCTTAAAAGGCAAAGACAGGCAGACAGGAAAGATTTCGTGCATTTTAAGAATTTGACTGCTGATGAGAGGTTATTGAGAGAATATTTAGTAAAAGAATAATTACACTATGAATAAAGAATCAACATCACCAAATAATATAAAAGCATTTCATATTTAAAAAGTTGTGGACCAACTGAACGTTATTGCTAGGGCTCAATATGAAGCTGCGGTGTGATGTGGTCCTTAAAATAGATGGTTACTAATACTAGGGCAGCTACATGTGGGGACAATGACAAAGAAATGTACAGATATTGGTTCTTTTCGCATTGTCTTTGTATATTCAATAAAGGTTGGGATTTGTCCTTGGCTTAAGGAGCAAGAAACCCCATACTTTCACGTGCTAATATTGAGAAAAGAAATCATTATCTATTCCACAATGAATTGACATCAAATTTCACACATGTCTAATATATATGAATTGCTTTTTCTCTTCAACTTGGGAATCAAGATTCATTTTACCCAATAGCAATAACATATAATAAAATGCCACCCTTTCTAGATTAATTATTTATTCTTTTGTGTTATTGGATACTTGTAGGTACGGAATGGGACGTGAGTGCCTCATATCAAGGTCAAAATATTGGATCACTGCTGCCGTCACCCTTATTGATTTTATTTATTACTAGCACAAGAATCTTCAGCATTTTGAATCATCAAGGTCATCATGTATTCTTTCCCATGCTTAGACTAAATAACCCAAAAAATATATATGAAAATAAAAAATAAAAAAGAAAAATCCCTTCTTATCTGAGCTATGATTTAAGTAAATGCATATTTATGATTGACAACAAAGTAACGTTCCAAGATTTATTAGAAATTTGACTAGTTCAAAAGTTTTACTACCAAAACTAAGAAAAGCAAAAACAAGTATATCCATCTATGAAATCAAAACTATAAAGTGTGTATATATATATATATATATATATGCATTGTAAGGTGGATTTTTTTTTTTTCTGAAGATTAACATTAAAATTGCCACAGACAAATTATGCATATATATATATGTGTGTGTGTGTGTGTGTGTGTGTGTGTGTGTGTGTTGTGTGTGTGTGTCTAAAGTAGAAGTTGGTGGGCCGCTGATATAACCGATGATCTAAAAAATGGGACCCTATCCTAACATGGCCAACCATAGAGGAACCCTAGTCTATCATCTTTCTTCAGCCATTTTTGAAGTCTTGACCTTGACTTTGAACCAGTCATCAAATTCAATTATTGAAACACTCAAAAGAGAAAGACAAGCAAGCAACCTAACCACAAGTTCCAATCTTACTCTGCATTTTCATTCACTTGAAACGCACAAAATCTTAATGCTAAAGTAAGAGTTAGTTTGACAAGAAAAGGAAAAGAGAGTAAAAGGAAGTAAAGTTTTTGGAATCTTACAACTACCATTCAAGCTCCCGAGTAGCTGTGTGCTCACTTTATACATTCCTTTCTGTCCTGCTTCTGTGCAGACAGGATAAAGGCAAGTAAAAGTTACAAAGATAAAAAGAAATTCCAGGATCCGCGGCGTCATTAAAGAAAATGAGGCCATGTGAAAGTTTGTCCAGGAACAAATTGTCTTAGAGAAAACCAAGAAAAGCCATGAATTTCTCCAGGCAGCAATAGATTTCTGCTGACTGAATCATTGAAAGTTGAAATAGTTCTATCAATGGAAGGATCTTGTTGACTAAGTCATAAGAAAGAAATCATTTGTCAGTTAAAAGAGTACGAAATGAGGGAAAAGCATTGGCAGTATTGCAGACTTCAGTAGTCTTCATTCATGGAATAAGGGAAGAAATTTACTGACCACCTCATCCTTTTTTTCTTCTGTTTTCCTTTTCGTTCTTAGTGTCTAAGCTCACTTTGTTCAAGATAAACACACTTAACAAGTACATAACATACATTTAATATCCAGGGTATCAAATCCATAACTTACGCAGACCCCAATTTGGAAGATCAAACATCAAACTGAAATCATGCTATACTATATTAAAGAATGAATGCTATAAAATACTTTTGTGTTACTTGTACAATGCAAATTATTGCATTGATTGAACACTAGACTGGGACATGTGACGCTGCGTGAAATGACTGCTTGCAGATGATCACTGAGGGTTCTGATTTATCGAGCTTCTTTCACGTGTGATAAGTGAAGTTGCTCAAGAGATGACAAGACAGCTGAACAAACACTAGGGATCCCATTGATGGACACCTTTCAATGTGTTTATTTCAATTACTTTTACCTACAACATCAGCCACAAAGATGCTTCCTGAATCCGACCATCCGCCCAATACATCCCCGTTGGAGCACTGCCAGGAAGAATTAACAAGCAAAGCTGTGAGATGACTGGCATTTTTCCTAAATTAATGCTACAAGCTCTCATTACAATGACTAAAATGCAAACCCAGAACCAACTGGTGCAATCTCACAGCTCTGTTCTGAGTCAATGTCTTTGCTGACTTCCTAACTGCAAACGGACACTTTTGATGTACAAGTTATTAGAAAGCCACACAAACACCCATACACGAGCACACAAAAATATTATTACTTTGTTTCTTCGTAACATAAATTCAGTACTAACTTCAAATAGAAAGAGAAAACCATGTTCTAGAACCCTTTTAGCCAAGGACACCTGTCCACCATGGTTTAATTCAGTTTGGCTCCTCACACCACTTCATTCAGTTTGCATACCGAAAATAAGAAAATAACTTCAGACAAACTAACACAAACTAAATTGTATAACTAGAATTGATATTATTTGAGGCTATGAGAAGCCAGTGTCTCTGTGTACATGGATTAGAGAAGAATATAATTCCTTACAGAATCCAAGTCAATTTCATTCTCCTCTAAATAAAAACACCTTACGGCTTTCTCTCCGCTGCACACAATAGACCTGCAAATATATGTTTGTTATTTCTAAGCAACAGAGTTCATGAGATTACAGAAAACCCTTACAATCTAAGCTATTAAGAAAGATAACCCACATTGAGTTTTTGCAGATTAATAACACAAACTACCAAAACTTAACCAGTTAACCTGTGACATGAAGTGGTTATGAGAAATACTTGGCAGGGAGGAGTTATTCCTCATTTTCTTAAGTTAGAACTCGATATGCACATAAATTGAATCATGTCACTCCACAGTATCGATTTCCCGGATATATACAATCGCATGCCATGCAGTCATTCCAGTCTCATCCTTTAGAACCATGTGATGATGACTCTACTTAAAGAAGTTTACTTGTAACCAAAAGTTACCAAATATCAATCATTCATGTACTTGCGATTTGTAATAAGACCAATAAAAGACTAACCCAAGTACCATCAGTATGGCAGTCTGGAATTAGGAAGGAAACAAAAGCAAGCTTGCTTTATGGGAATCTCCATTTTTCACCAACAATGAGAAAAATGGCATGAACTCATGCTTAAATTAGATACAAATTTCCACATAAATCACAGGTGAAGAATAAGTTGAGTGGTCGAAAGATGAAACAAGCAACTAGAACATGAAGCTGAAAGTACTGAGTAAAAGATTAATTGATTAATAAAATTAACAATCACCACATAATCAACTCCTCATACATAGATGTAATTGAAGTCAATTGATGAAAAAGCTATTCCAGTTATCTGCAACACAAAAAAGAAAAGAAGGTAATCTCCTCCTGCAATACTGCATTGCAACAACCAATGGACAAAAACTTCTGTTGCTTGAATGAAAGTGGAATTTACTAAACATAAGCATGGCAACAACATAACACAGTTGAAGAAATAGCAGTTCTATCCCATATACTTTGTGGCAAATGCCAGGCAACAAATAAAACATTTGATTGGGACAACCGAATCCGTCCTTAATTATCAATATGGATTCACTTGAAAGGAACTTAAAAAATGAAAAAAAAAAAGAAAAGGAAAAAAGAAGAAAGAGACAATAACAAATTAGGAGAAAGTCATCAGACTAAGGGACTGACCTCGTATTTTCAACAGTGCACCCATCTTGATAGTGCCGACCACCTCGGTACAAGATGTAAATAGAAGTTAGGTTCTAATTCTATTCAAGGTGATGAACATTGTAGCCCCTCATTTCCTACTAAGTGGTCTTCTAAGCAACCAAATATGTGTAAAGGAAATGGACAGTTTAAAAGGTAAATGAACTCCTCAGAAATACATATTGTCCACAATAACTGTATATGACTAATAAAATTGAAGAAAAGGCCACTAAAAATAAGACATATGACATGCTTAGTACAATCAATCTTATGACGTCCAACATGCGGGGATCATAAATGGTCACAGTATGACCAGCAGCAGCAACTGCAATATTACACATTGAAGAACAACAAACAACATACAAAATATCACCAACAGAACCGCAAATTCGATGCAGACAACTGCCATTTTCTTTCATTCTCAAATCCCACATAGTTAGCTGCGGTAATTTCAAAAAGTGGAGTGAGGCAGAAAAAAAAAAGACAAATTATGGTAGAATAAGCTCATTTCATACACTTAAAAAATTTACATGGCAGCCTTCAGAAACAGCTAATATATTTGAACTTCCATTTACATTATTTATGAAATTCAATGATGGTGGATGCTAGAGTCTGAAATATAGTTATATGAGTCAGAAAAATATTTCAACAGGAAAATAAGTACAAATAGTTACTTAACACAATAAAAAAATCTCATTTATTCTGGAGAGTAAAAGAACCTTCAAGGTACTAATGTTGTCAAAGTAAACCACTAAAGGAAAAATGCAATAGAATAGGCAAAAGAAAGAAGTCCAGACAGAAGCATGTGAAACCAAACAGGAGGTTGATGAGAATATTCAAGAACAACAGTGCAACAGATAGACTACAATTTTCATTAGCCAAAAGGAAAAAGAAAAGGGAGAGAGGAAAGATGAAAGAGGGAACCTTCCTTGCATTTTACTAGATTTCTGGTCAATTCACAACATGTAGCAGTGCATCCTGGTAGTTTACCTATTATTTTGAGAGCAAAAGCAATTTATTTTAAATATGTTGATGTAATTACATAAGTGTAGTATTTAAAGGGATAAATAATGGCACGGGATAGAACCCATAAGTTCTAGACTTTATCCTTCAAAGTCTAATAAATCAAAGACCAAATCAAACAAAATGAAACTGATGATATTATCAGCAATCAAACTTCCCATCAAACTTCCCATATCAAATTCACAGGACATAACAATATCAAAAGAGTCAATGACATGGAATGTTTTCAGTCGAAAACAAACCGAAGAAAGTAGAGGAGAGCCAAACTCTTTTCTAGCTATTTGGTGTTTCTGCCTGTTGGTTTGACCATCTTAAAGTCATTATTTGTATTGACCTCAACCGAACATACGCAACAACATAAAAGTTCATTTAGACAAGACCATGTTCTTTGTGCTCTAGTTCATACTCATAGAACAACAATTAAATATCAGTAGTAAGATAATGATATATAGCCATAAAAAAATCACATATATACATTCTAAGGTTGAATATGCTCAAAATTAATTTTTAATTGAGCCCAAACTCTGCACAGTAGTCATTCAAAACCACATCCATCTCCAACCTTGTGAGATTTTGTACACTGTATACATCTATCCACAGTAGCAAGGAGCATAATATTTGAAAACTACTCAAGGCCATCAATTAAACATGTCATAGTGCCATGTCTCAGCAAGGTGAGACCATTATCAATACAGCAGTTGATCAGCATACACATTTACATCAGTTGTGATTCATATTGAAAGGTAACCTTGAAAGCTGAAAGGCAAAAGAATCAAACATATAACACAATACTTACATGCATAAAGTCCAGAGATGGATATCTTGGTCATAAACATCAATGCCTTTGCTGAAGCTATGTGCAACAGCTGCCTGGAATGAGTGAGTAATCAGTGGAAAAGGATGTGAACTTGAGTTACAAATACCTTAGTCCAAGGCGAAAAAAAAAATATACATTTGAAAGTAAAATAAATAAGTGAAATAGTTTTTGTGCCATGGACCATTGACTTGGGCTGAAGCAGAGCCCTGCCCAACTACCTTCTCCAACACCACAATCCTGAGGCAACACTGAATTTGTAAGCCTCTCTACATCAGAAAATTTCAGTGAAATACGTTGATAAGACAGTTTTACAGGTACAAACCCAAATCCAGCAGTAGAAATGAAGCAGAAACCAACAGGAAAACAAATAATAAAAACATTTTTGGCTATAACCTTGTACTTCAATCAACAGCATTAAAACATTATGCTCCTCAAACTTGGTAAAATCATGCATGGCATTATTTCATTAGGAAAAAAAAAAGGGAGGTGAAAGACATATAAGTAGTAGGGACATAACCACACAAAATCTGGAGCCTGCAAATTTTCACTGATGCAAAACATTGTTGAACAATGATAATAAATGAAATATAAAATGTAAGCACAAAAACATGCAGTGACAACACATCAAGTAAGACCCATGTCAAAGAATTCTTACTTCAAATTTTATCTCTGAGACTTGCAGTGATTAGGTTGTTGCCACTATTCATGTAAATAACATTACATGTGCATTGAGAAGATGGATAGATATGATAGTCTATGATCATTTTATGTGAATTAAGTTAGGCAATGCCTGCCATACCAACAATTAAATAGAACAAGTACCTGCACTACTAGTATCGAGCTTTGAGGCAATAAGGTGACCATAGGAATCCACACTTCCCAACACCATAAGTACTACCTGCAGGCGTTGAGTCACAATAGAGAACAATTTAATTACACATCAATGGAGGTCATGTCAAAACTGACAGCAACATCAAAATTCCTATAAAAAGAGAATTTGCATTGCATTATCTAAATGTAAACCAACTTTCAAACAACTCAAAAAGATACAATCAGACCATAGAAATAGCATTTGAACCTCAGTTTACAGACCAGTTAAGAGTTAAACATAATCACATACATTAAATGTAAAATTCAATTCCAATTTCCAAAACAGAGTACACAAGTCAAATACTATCAAATGCAAACACAAGCCACTCACTATTGGTCTCAGCAAGTACTATGCTCTGGACTTCCGAGCGATGGGAAGCATTGGTTAAGTAATGAAGAGTCTGTAACCTTTAACAAAATAAATAAATAAAACACTAAAATGATCTCAAGAAAATGCACAAAAAGGACAACAAATTCATAAACTGAAGTACCTGTGTGTGTTCAGAAATGAGGAGACTCTCTTTCCCCTTACTGACCAAAGAATCGTGCATCATAATCTACAACAAAAATTGAAAACGCTTTTATTTTCACAAAATATAAACTCAAAACTAATCGAAATTTAAGAATTAAAGATATAAAATGGAAATGAATTGAACCTGGACTTTGTAGATGTGGCAACCTGAAGCAATGTAGACCAAACAAGAAGAGCCGTCCTCACTAACCTGACCAGGCAAGTAGACTGAAAATTTCCAGGTGAAGGATTCTGATACGATCAAATTTGAACAGAGGAGGAGGAGGAAATAGCATAAGAAGAAGGGAAATATAATTGGCAAATAAGAATGATCAAATCTATTCAACTTCTTCGGGCTATATATAGCCTTGCATCTGATAATAAAATGTAACAAATAATACTAAATAATAGGAAATGCCTAGCACTGATAAACACTACTAAACTACAGACTACAACACATAAAACAAATCTAAGACCCATTCTTCTCACTACTCACCCCTTTCAGCTCGTGCATTAAAACCTCCGCTTACATGATTTCCGTAAATAGTGGCACGTATCAAATTCTCAATCAGAGAAGACGACACCGCCGCTTTTATAAGACTCTTCGCCTCCTACAATGCCGTTTATCTCTCTCTCTCTCTCTCCCTTTTTTTTTTCTGGTTGTGGCGGGAAAATGTTTTGTTTTTGTGAAAGAAACGAAACCAAGAAATGGTTTATGTTTATCTCTACCGCACTGCTCGTTTGGGAGTGACGACGTGCAAGGGATTTTAGCTTTTTCATTTTAACTTTAATTAAGCTGACAATTTTTGATATAAACAAATAGGTTTAAATTAAGAAAAATAAAACTTCAATTCTAATAACCAATTTAATTAGTCGATCATAGCTACATTTGAAATTTCAATTCACCAATTCGTTTGAAAGTAAACAGATAATCATATTATATCAATGTCAAATTCAAATTTACATGGCCCGTTTTAAAAATGGATTATATTTTTATTTAAAGTATTAATTCTCCAATTTATTTAAAATATAATTAATTAAATTTCTATCACTTTATTTATAAAAATAAGATATTATTATTGTTATATTTGTAAAATTATAAAAGTACACATATTTTATTTATAATTCAAAAGAAAATCTAAAATATTAATTTTGTTTCAAAATATCTTTTATTATATTTGCCTTTCTAAATAACACATCAACATCATCTTCTAAAAATTTAAGTTAAATTTTATATTAAAATTAAAAAATTTGTATCTAATTATTTTAAATAAGTCAATCATATGATATTACAATATAAATATAATTCATTTATTAATTGTGTCTAAATAAATAATGTCATATTATTAACGTAATAAATAAATCATTCTAGTATTTAAAATTATAACTTGAATAATAAATAAATCAAATTCATATTAACTTAAAAATTTTCACTCATTTATGATATGATAGAACACAAATTACCTCTAATTATAACATCTTTTGACTCGCCTTAAATTTAATTTAATTTTATTATTTTTATTTTTCTAATATGTCTCAACCAAATTTAATGATATTATATAACTACTACACCTTTTTTTTTAAAAAAAGTATTATATTATTTTAGTCTATAAATTATAATTACAATTTTAAATTTTTTTAAAAAAATTGTAACTAGTTGATGGGATTAAAAAATGTACTATAATAAAAGAGTTAAATTTTAAAGAGTGTAAGGTGCTCTAAAATTACATAATGCTAGACTTATAAAATTAAAATATAAATGTATCAATTAATTAATATATTATTATTAATATGATAATTATATCCCACTAATAAATTAATCCGATACACGTTTACGAACAAATTCATTACTATCACATATTTGCTATAATTTATTTTCTTAGATTTATTTTTTTGATATAAATAAATTTACATTAAAATTTGCGTGTAATACATGTTGCAACTAATATACAAAATTTGTATCCTAACTCATATCACAATCATAATATCAATTAAATACCAACTTGGTTTGTTATTATTGAAACTAACTTCGGTAAAATACCAACTTGGTTTGATAGCTTTGAACTGACTTTTATAATAATATTTATATACTTTATTGAATTTAAGACAGTAGATATCTTGGTATTAATTTATAATATTTTTCTTCTTCTTCTTCTTTTCGATACTTTATATGGATGCTAAATTTGGCAAATATATCTGTTGCTTAGCATCTTCATTTTTGGATGTCAAATTTAACAAATAAAGCATGGAATTTATAGACTTGTTAACGTGAGAGAGCATTTAATGTTTTTAGTTGGTTGTTGGTAGTTGTTAAGTGATCATCTACAACTACATGCATCCTCTTATTTAGGCCACCACCAATTTCAAACCTTTTTGAAATTTTAAAGTTTGTAATTTCATATTCCCTCACTTAAGGACTTGATTGAGAACCGAATATATTTTCATATTATGTTTTCTACATTGTCATTTCATGCTGCTAAAGTTTTCACTAGACAATAAAAAAATTAATACTGTTTAAACTTATTAGTAACAATTTAATCTGTCAAAACATTTATTAGGTTGTCCTTGTGTATATGTTTTTCATATTTATATTTCTATCCACCACTAATTTTTTTAAAAAATAATATTAAATGCTTATGTATTTTTAAAAAGAAATTTACATGCTTTAATTAAAAAACTTTACAAAAATAACATAAAAAAACTTATTTTACAAATTGACCAAAATTTTTTATAATTTCCAATAAGCACCAAAAGTATTAATTATAGATTTTTAATTCCTTTATCATTAGCCTTAAATACAATATACTTAAGTCAATTCATTTTACATATTTTAAGAGGTTTGATGTTGATAATTTTATCATTTTACTATTATGCTTGATTAATATATTAGTAACAAGTCTTATCAAAAATCAAGTCCAAAAATTAAAAGTTCAATTAGTTAGAAATTTTGATTCGAAGATTCAAAACCAATAAGCAAAATTCCAATAATGGAGATTCACTAAGATTAAAAAAAAATTTAACATTCACAAAAAAATTATTTAAATAAAATCTTACAATTCTTTTACATATAAGATTATAATATAAATTATTTTCAATTATGTGTTTTAACAATGTAATAAAGATAATAAAAATATATTTAATATTGTATGCATTAATAGTGAAAAATTTAATAATTGCCGTAATATATACAAAATCAAACATTGAACAAAAAATGAGAGTAATTAATCAATCTATGACAAATCTTGAATAAAAAAATATCCAATGCTGTGAACATAAACTTAAGATATTTTAAGAGAACCTTAGATGTTATAATATATTATGAAAGATTATATTTATATTGCCAAAGGCCATATGAATTTAAATAATACAAGTGACCTTAGATTAAAAAAAATTCACTATTAAGTATGTGTTTACTCTAATACAAGGAGTTGTGAGTTCAATTTCAAAACTACAATTTATGGTAGCGTTATTGTAAAACAAAGTATATAATAATCACGTAAACTTATAAGAAATCAATCTAAATGAAAAGAAGGAACTCATTTTCAAACACAAAAAATATCATTCTATTGTTTATGTGATTGTTAAAGTAACTTACACATTGTAAAAGATCTAATTGTTTATTCCAAATCAAAATAAATAAATATTTTATATCATTTTATTCGAGAACCGATTAAAGGTGAAAGTATAAACATTTAAAAAATTACACATAAAAAATAACCTAACAAATGTCAAAAGTTTTAACTAAGACAATTAATAGTGACAAATTTAAATAGTATTGATTATTTATTGATATAACAAAAACATAATCAACATGAAATAACAAGTTACAAATATAATGTAAAAACATGATCAATTCTTAATCAACTTTTTAAATAAGAAAGTGTAAAATCATATACATAAAAATTAAAAAGAAAATTAAAATAAATAATGATCAAAATAAAAAAAACATATGTAATTGTTAAATAATCAAATTACTTAGCAATTACTATGAATCAATTAAAAATAATTAAATGCTTTCCTATAGATATCATGCTTTATTTGCCAAATTAGACAACAAAAAATGAAGATCCAAAGCAACTCATCATAGAGAGAAAATCCATTTGAGAGATTAACTTGTGAAGTTCCTAGTATTTTCTCCTAGTACTTGAGGGAGTACTTAAATTGTTATCTTCTTATAATTAGGGAGAAGTTTTAATCTCTCACATTTATAGTGAAAATTCTGTACTCTTGCTTGTAATTTTAAGCCTAATTAATTTATCAATTTTTCTTGTAAAAATCTGTCTTTATTAAGAATAATAATTTTATCCATAAATCCACCAACTCATTAGTAAGCAGTACACAAATTTGATACATCTTTTAATAAATTTAAAAAAATAAATAAAAACATGAATTTAATACAAATACAAATAAATATCCATAAACATTCATTATAACTATCCACAAATATTTAATTTTTTAAATATATTTATGTTTTTAATAAAATATCAAAATAACACTTAACATCTATTTCTTTTGTGTGTATGCATGTGTGTGTATATGTATAAAAAAAAATATATTCATAATTAACAAAGATAAATAACTTTGTTTTGTACAAACATTCTCTATTTTTGCTTAAAATTATTTTGTTTATTTGTAAAAAAGATTTGATATTGATATTGCTTTCTTTATAATATTTTCTAACACTGCAAGCCTTTGGAGATGTTTGATATTGCTTTCTTAATAATGTTTTTAATTTTTTTTCAAAATTATTTTAATTTTATAATTTTAAATGTTTGAACTTTTAACTAATTAAATTAAGTAATTTTAAAGATAAAAATAATACAAATATAATAAAAATAAAATACCCATTAAAAACTCACAAATATTCACACAAATTTAATAAACATTAAACATTTATATAAATAAATTTGATAATAAAATATAAAACCTATTATGAATTCGTTTATAAATATGGTATTAAATTTTTGTAACAAATTTGAATGCCAGTTTAAGACCAGCGTCCTAAACCAAATCTGTTGCCATTCATAGTCTTTTATCTTTCATCTTCCTTGCTGCATAAAAAATCCCCAAGTGATCCTAACAAATTATATGAGTTTGAAGAAAGTAAAAGAAAAAATCATTAAAATTCTGCAGGACTGCAGTATTTATAAAGAAAGATCCATATTGACAAACCAACCTTACTGAAAATATTTTACAAGCATAGAGATGCAGATATTCAGCATTAAGATTTGAGTCCAGCTGCTCCATAAAATTGAAAAGATCATCAATAATAATTAGATATAAGCATGAATACATGACAAAAAGTAACTCAAGACTGTTTTGGCTATGGCCAAAACAAAGACATTGCCAGAGACAACATCAGGTATGCAAATTTAACAATTTAAACATATATCATATCCTACATAAACAGACAGATCAATATTTCCGTGCCAGAAAATTGTAAGCCATAATGCACAAACCTTGTCCAAATGAGAGACATACAAACCATTAATGTGCATGTCAAATGTAAATTACTACCTCATGACCAAAAGACTAAAAGTTAAAAATGAGAGCAAACTTGGTAAAACTCAAACCATACATCAAGAGTACTGGTGGTCAACCATGACGACAACCAAAAAAATAAAAAAGTTTCACCACAAAATTTGCAAAGAAAATCTCATATCATTAGTACCTAATAAATTAGGTTTTGCAATATGTTGTGATAGATAAGCACATGTTAAGTTGTGAAGAGAATGAACATGATGTACAATAGTGACGTTGTAAGTAGACATGCATAATTATATTCATACATGAGCATTACATACAATTTTATGTAAGTTAACAGACAGGTGGATACATCATATCTTATAAATAATCACTACTACGATTAATCAATTGACTGACTTCTATCCTTTCATTAGTATGCTCCCTAACAACCAAATAATTGTATACTTATTAATGATAACTTATTTAGGAAACCCCAAGTAAACAAATTAACCATCAATGTCATGCCCTATCCCAAGCTAATAGTGTGCATCATGCAGGACTCTGTCCGGATACATACATACATATATTATCGGCAGGCAGAAGCATAGCAGAAAATTGTGTACTCAAGTTCACTCCCAAACTGAAAAGACACAAAGCAAAGATAGCTGAAGGGGAAGAGCAAAAGAGAGATAAGAAATTAAAAATCTATAAAAAAGCAGAGATCGTAATTTTAAAGAAAGGAAACAAATATGTTTAACTCAAATCATCTACATTCTTCTTAAAGTTTGAGCAATTTGTTCAAAATCATTGCTTGGATGATGATATGAACTAGGCCACCAACATAAATGCAAAAGTCATAAGCCCATAATTTACATAAACAATATACACGATGATCATCCTCATTAATTCTCAAAGGCCTAAATTAACCCAAAACAAAAGTTAAAAAAAAACAAAAAAAACGAAGAATGATGAGGAAGAAGAAGCCTCAGATCTCATAATTCATAAATTACAGTGTACGAAGTTCATGATTTACTTTAAAAGCCAATCCAAGTCTCCAATGATATTGGGAACAACTACAACAAACAATAATAATGGGGAAGGTGGCGGAGGCTCATAATGAAAATCAAAGCAACCACCCAACTTCATGTGTTTCCATCATTGGGCACATAAAAGATTTTAAAATCTTCAAGCATTTATCAGTGTGCAATAGTTCTTGGTAGCAGGCTCTCCAGTCAAAACCAACAAAAAAAACACAAGCACATGTACTACAAAACTGGAAGAAAAAACAGGCATACACTAGAATAAGCACACAAATAAAATACCTGAAACAAAAGTTTTATCTTCAACAGAATACAAGTTTAAAAAAAAAATGCAAGCGCTTTAAATTTGAGACAGAAAACCAACATGAGAATAACCAAAACCTATGACATTGTGAAAAGAATAAAACAACGAAATATTATGCACAAATTGTTGTACTATTTTCTGTTTTTGAGATGAAACATAAGAAACATACGTTTGTAAAAAGAACTACAGAGGAGTGAACAAGATGTCCAGTATCCACAAAAATTAAACAAACTTGTTATACTCTTATAAGAACCATTGGAATGAATAACTCTTCGTAGTTTCCAATGGAAACTTCAACGAGGCAAAGTAACCCAATTTTGGATGGAGCAGTACCAAACATAGAAGCCTCCCGGACATACACTGACCTTTTGCAAGTGCACCACCATTAAAACAGTCAAATTTACATTAACACTGCCACATACCCTAGAAGTTGACTTAGTAATTAGGTTATGTGGCAGAAGCCAAGTCAGTGAAAGTTGCCACCATAACAGTAAAAAAACAATGACCTGAAGTTGGAAGGTAAAACAACTGCTACAGAAATGACATCCAACAGAGAGAAAATATCTAAAACAACATCCATGAGAGATGAAATATCTCAATGTAAATAGCCCTCAGATGTCATAGCTATATTAGGTCATTGATGGTAATAGCTAATGGGGTCATTAAGAGCCTTTATCTATCATTATTCATCGTAACAAGAGGATAGATAGATAGATAGATATATATAGACAGAAAAAGAGAGAGAGAGAGATGATGATGATGATGATGATTTCATCGGCAATGATAAAAGTAAAGGCTCAAAATGGATATCCATGCTACCACTCCACATAATAAGATTTCCATCACTGAGCAAAAGCACACACCAAAAAGACTAGTACAACAAAAACAGAACAAACTGCAAAACTTAAGCTCATTGCGAGCAGAACAACAACAAACAACAATGGGGAAAGAAAAAGCCAAGTAATTTTTGTTCCTCTAGTTCATAGCATTATAAACTTGGACTATTGCTGGAACCTAGAGTCAGGAAACTTGTTGCATATAATTTGCTAAACTTAAAAATTTATTAATTATGCAGTAATCATATTCGAGTACTGTAGTTACACAAACCTATTTCAAAATAACTTCTGCTAACAGAAAAATACTGCAACACTTCATCCACCGAAAGACAGCATTAGAACAGCAACTATTCAGCCCTAACCAAAATTTTCACAACTGTAAAAAGATATATTCTCAATTCTCCTCAATTGCACACATTATCAAGCCATAAGTCTCTACACAGCTATGAATAACAAAGCATAATCAGAAAAAGAAAAGGAAAATTGTTGAACTATCTACCTCAATAATATTCATAAAAAGCCAAAAGCTTAATCATAAAAATAATCCAGCAATCAAGCGCGCAATGCAAAATACTTAAGGAAAGATCAGATAAAGCTTTGTAGGCTGCATTTCCATCAATAACTGCAGTTAAACACCGCTCAGATCCCAGTGCATATATCATTATTCTTTCTTATACAACTTTTAACACCAAAAAGAAAGTATCTTACATGGTAGAACATATTTTTAAATAACCAAAAGTGCTTGTTCTATGAAGACTATAATGTTTGACTAAAATAAATAAAAATTTCTTCCGATAAAAATCACAAATAAATAAGGGAAAAAACTATATATTATTGAAGCATTTTGTTTAGAGAAGCAATAAGCCTAAACACTGCTTCTTGAAGCTAAAAAGTTCTTTTTAGAAGCGCTTAATACCCCAAACAAGCAAGGAAAAAAAAAATACTAAATCCATAGCATCAACATCAAAACAAAGCGATAGTTAAAAAAAAAAAATTCTACTGAAAAATTTGCAATACAAATGAAAACCCTCAGATCTCATAGCTTTGAATAGATCATTCACGGTTTAGTGCCAGTAGCGTTCATCCAAAATCTTTACACACCACCAGACGTATGAATGTATATGTGTGTATGTGTGCATGTATGTGGTGACGGAGATGGCGGCGGCGATTAAAGGCTGACGGTCTAACAAAAACCACAGCGACCGCTCAAAACGTTTCATAGTTTTCCATCATCGGGCAAATAATTTCAATGGTTATAAAACAAAATAAAATAAATAGCATAACAAAAACGAAATTTCAAAAAAAAAATAAATTTACCATATCATGTCGCCGCGAGGGGAAAGAGAAATTGAGAATGAATAAAACTAGGATGAGTCGAAGTGTCTAAAACACCCTTGTTTTTGGTGGGAAAAGTGGGTTGTCTGGGCTTGGGCTGCATTTAAAGGCCCAATAAAGTATTCGCCTTCAGTCCACAAGGACAAAGAAATGAAAGTGTAGCGGTATCTCACATGTGTGCAGGAAGAAAAAGGGTATCCAAATATTATTATCTTTTATATTGTTTACATTGCTAATGCCAGTTTTGTTTAGAATATCTTTCTAGTATCATATTATTGATACTACAAAGTATAATAATGTAATATTTTTACTCCTAAAAGGGTAAAAATATTAAAAATTAACTATATTATTGAATAATTGTGGAGATGTTATAAACTTTATTTGTTGGTAAATACTTTAATGAATAATATTAAATATATATTTAAATATGGGTTAAGATTAGGTTAAATTATTCAATTAACCTATATTAAATAATTGATATTTTATTTTGTATGTTAAATTTAATCTTAACTATAAAAAATGTATTAATTCACTAATTTAAAAAGCGTATAAAAAATATAGTACTACAGATTTTATTATTTTAAATGTTAAATAGTTATATAATTTAAATGCTTAAAATTGGAAGAAAGAGTTTTTCTAAAAGGTTAATTCTTGATCTTTTTCAAAATGAAGTAACATAAATTTTTCAATGATATGTCTTGTAATTTAACCAAATAACTATACCAAACGAAAAAAAATAGTTAAACATTTTAATCTATGTTTGGGATCAAGATTTTCATAAACTTTAACCTATAATTATTGTGAAATTCAAGCACTTGCTTGAAAAAAAAACGATAAATGATACATATTAATTAGTGTTTTACTGAATATTTTTATTAATGTGCTTGCATACTCCTAATTTTATATTTAATTATGCTAAAAATCATTCCATTTTATTGTTTTCAAAAAAAAATGTAAAATTAATGATATCATTAAATGATTGTAAAACTTGTATTTTGGACCTTAAGTAATAATTTAGTCTTTTTATACTTAAACTGCATTTTTTATGCATCTACACATTTCGTGACTTGTTAACATATTATCAAGGCCTATTATTTATTTTTATGAGTTTGAAATTTTTATTTATTTATTTATTTAGATATTGCATTAATTATCTAATGGCGTTTTTAAAATTTATAAAAAGGAAGACAAATGTTTTGGTCAAATGGCCCTAAAGACTTTAAAAATTAAAATTTTCCTTCTTCTGCCCCTTTTTTGCTACCTAATCCACTCCCCTCTCCATTTTTCTCTTCCTCCTTTTATCTTCCACTATCTTACATCTCATTTCTTTCTTTTATTTGTAAGCATACAATCTTAAAGCATAATTTAAAATTATAAAAATTTAAATGCAGAATCTATAAATAACCAATCTCTTACCATTACTTTTATTGCCATTTTTGGATATTTTTTAGTTACCGTTAAAGTCTTTTAAACTCTTTAATTCTTCTTAAAATAGTGTATAATAAGAATTTTAAATTTAAAAATTTTAACAAAGTAAAATATCTCCTATTTATAAAATTCTTCCTATCAAACAAATCTTACACTTATGGAGATCTTATAGTCACTCAATGCTACGATTACAAACATTTAAATTTGAACAAAAGCATAATAAAGAGTTATAGTCAATTTAAAAGTCATAATTTAAAAGTTACAAATTTATTCTTTAATAACTTTATAAATTTGTAACTTATATTCTCTTATTTGTCATGTAAATTTTAAATTTTTATATACAAGAAACAAAATATGTGAATTATAGCAATAAATGATCAAAATTGATAACTTCTCTTCTATGTATTACAAATATATCATGTTTCTTACTACCACTTTAATGTGATAATTAATCTTAATAAACAAACTCTATATTTATTTTTGGTTCAATATAATAGCCTTAACTTAATAAATAAACTCATATTTATTTTAGGTCTAATATAAATATATATTTTTTTAAATAGATGTATACACTTTACTAAAAAATAAATAATCAGAATTTCATTAATAACAATATGTATATGTATATAAATTTACATAATGAAACTAAATTTCATATGTACTACATAATCCTTAAACTTTGATAGTAATATAGCTTCTATTAAAAGTTATGTAATAATCAATTTAATACTATTGTGCTCAATGACCATTTTATTTTCGTTAACATGTTCCCTCATAACTAAATGTTTGATTTGTTGTGCTTACTTTGACTCTTACTTTTATTGTTTTTAATCAAGAATATAGCAACTGAATTGTCACAATATTTATTAATAGTTTAAAATTTGAATCTATAAGTCTAAGCCCATATATAAAACTCTTTAACTATACTCTATGAGAGGTAGCTTTAAAATAATAACGAACTCAGCCTCTATAATAAAAATAGCAATCAATGACTATTTAGCTTTTTCTAATATAGGTTTTACTGACTAATATAAAAATGTATCCAAATATTAATTTTTTTGAATCATCACAACTAGCAAAGTCAGAATTTGAGTAGTTAACTATTTTTAAATTGTCAGTCAACCTATATATAAGCATACAATTTTTGATCTCTTGAAATTACTTTAAAACTTTCTTTGTAACTACTAGTAGTCCATACTTATGTTATTCTAATATTGTTCCAATATTTCAATTGCAAAAATTATGTCAGGTTTTGTGTAAACTTGAACATACATAATACTTCTAATAGCTGAAGAGTATAAAATATTGTTCATTTATTCCTTTTCGATATTATTTTCAACGCATTAGTTCAAATTGAACTTATCTCTCTTAATAATTAGTGCTATATCCAGAGAACAACCTTTCATCTGAAATCTTTATTTTTTCCTTCATTGTCATATGTGCACTTTGAAAATTTGCTCCCATCTTCACAATTAATCTCATTTCTTCTTGAACACACATGGTCATAAATTCATTAATAGACCATTTATTTTATGTGTGATATAAGAAATTTTGAAAAATCCGTATAATTGTGAAAGTGAATTTAAAATATAATACACAAAAAAAAGTTTAGATATTGTTACGTCTAAAATTTTAGTTGAATTATAATATCTTTTATCTTTATGATATGCTCTTACACACCATTGATGATGGTGAGTTTTATAGTAGAGAATTTCATAATTATAATACTGGCTAATGTTTTGTTTGATGATTTAAATTGTTTATCAATAACTTTCATTAAAGCACATACATCATTATATTAAGTGATTAAATCACGTACGTTAACAAAAATTTTAGTCTTTATGAATATTACGTTGATGCAATTAGATTGTTTCCAATATTTATAAAACTTAATTTGTAATGGAGTGCTAATATCAGCAATAGATGGTAATTCTTTTTTTTATATATCATAATTTATACCTTGTCATCTTAAATATAACAATATTTTCTCTTTTTTATATTTTATAGTATCTCCCACTAGTTTAGAAACACTTAGGTTGATATCAAATATATTTATAGGTTATGATGCTGCAAAAATATATATTTATAATAAATTTTATTGAAGTTTAAACTTTATCATATTTTATTAATATAATATGTTTAAAATATTAATCACATGACATAAAATATTGCATGTGGACTAAATATTTTATTCAAATAGATTAAGATATCTTTATAATAAAATTATTATATTATATTTAATTTTTTAACTCCTATGCACAAATTAAGAAAAATAATATAATATTTTATCATAATTAATCATATAAATATAATAAAAATTTTTGTGGGATAAAATTTATCACATCTAATATGATTAATTACAAATAAAATTTTAAATTTATGTGATTCTAACTTAATATAAAATTTTATTTAATTTAAAAATACTATTATTACTTTCTAATTAATTAAACTTTTATAAAAAATTTTCTAAAATTTTTCTATAGTTATTGTATAAGTAAATAGAGAGTGATACACTAAACTAAAAATTATACCACATAAATTCACAAGAAAGATTAGAAGGGTCACAAATGATCCTACTTAAAATACAATCTCTTTAGACCAAATTTTCTTAAATATGTAATAAATAATTTAATTAATTGCTACAACTATAACTGATAATAATACTTAATATAATATTTCTCTATTTGCCTAAATTATATATATATATATATATATATATATATTTTAATGATTTTGCATACTACTTACTATTTTCTATAATATATGCGGAGTTTAAAATTACAAAAATTAAGTAAATTATGCCTTAGCAAATATAAAATATAAAGTATATGTTTAGAATAAAACATTAAAATTAAATCTTATTATACATACAACATAACATAACTAATATGCATACATCATTAAAAAATTATGAAATTTACCAAATTGTAAATTTTATTCATTTCTATGCTTCATTGCAAACAAAATATTAGGCCAAAATTACAAATAACAAAAATAGGATTTTGGTTTAAATTGTATATAATTCCAAAATTTTGTTCAATATTTATAAATATACATGCTTTTATTAAACACCAAAATAATCAATTATCAAAACCAAATACACGTATTCAATATCATGTATTCCATGAATAACATTTAAAATTAATTAAAATATAACATTTAATAAATAAAGTGGATAAGCCCACAGGTTACAAGAGCCCATTTTAAATACTTAAAGGCTTGGTTCAATTTTGGTCGTTTTCAATTTTAGATATAATATTTTATAAACTATTTAAATACAAATAAAATACAAATTTATTTCCAAAGTATACACGTTGCCTAGTGGTTACAGATGTCAAAAGATTTCTAAAATATACTTTCAAATCTCAAGAGCCAAAATATTTTCGAATTTAATCATAAACTGACCGACTTATCATCCGAACGTTTCAAAAAGAAATGACATATCATGCATTAGTTCAAGGTTTTTTTAAACCTCTAACTAAGTTAACCTAAACCAAAAACAACTCAAATGCAGATCCACAAACTCAAAACTTTTTCGATCATTTTTGAAACTATTTTTTTTACATGTTATATGTCTAAAATGTCATAAATTTAATACTCTAACAATTTATAACATCAATTTGCTTTAAAAACATAAGAATTTAGATTGAATGAAAAAACAAAATAAGCCAAATATTCCCATAACTATCATTTCATGTTTCTTCGAAAATACATATAGAAATTAACAAGGTAGAAATGAAACAATGCTTTGATACAAAATGTAAGCATACAATCTTAAGGCATGCTTTAAAATTATAAAAATTTTAATGTAGAAATTATGTATAACTAACCTCTCATCATTACTTTTACTTTTATTTTTAAGTGCTTTTTGGTTATTGTTAAAATTTTCAAAATTTTCTAAATCCTCTCAAGATAGTTTGTAACAAGAATTTCAAAATTAAAGACTTTAGTAAAGTAAAATACCTCTTAATTTATAAAGTTCTTTCTATCAAAAAAAAATTTTGTACATATAAAAGTATTATAGTCATTTAATACTGCAGTTACAAATTTTTAAATTTCAACTAAAGTATAATGGAGAGTTATAACTTATTAAGGGCTATAGTTTAAGGGTTACAAATTCTTTGTTGAACAGCTTTATGAATTTGTAACTTAGATCATTTTCTTTCATTTCTTACTCAAATTAAATTGCTTTTATATTCCCTCACTTTTTTTTATCTCTTTTCTTTAAAGACTTCTCTCTCTAGAAATTTAGCTATGGCTTTAATTTCTCTTCTTGGATAATATCAATTTCACACTTCCTTTTTTATTTTAGAGCTTCCATTGAGAATTGAATAAAATTTATGAACATTTACAAGTTTTAAATTTTATTTATTTAATTATGTTAGCTTAAATGTTAAAAATGAACATATTTGCATTATCAGTTAGTTTTTGAGTTTTAGATTTGATTTTAATGTTTTGAGATTACTCATAAGTTGTATGAGAAAGAGAAAATTTTCTCATGGGATTTTCTTGCATGGAAATCTATTTAATGGCAAGAATCTTAGTTTTGAATTAAAGTGAATTTTTGTTAATGTTGAGTTAGATTTTGATTGAGATATATTTTGATGCTTAATTTAAGTTTGAAGGGTTATTTTTGATGTTTAGAAATTAGGTTTAAAGTTTGGTTTTAAATCAATTTGAAAATAGTTAAATTTGGCATCGATAAGTGGTGAAATAACCCAAAATAAATTTCTATCAATTTTGACCTTCTTGTAGTTTTCTTGATTTACAAAATATAAAAGTTTTTTTTAGCTAATTTTTATTATAGATAAAGTTATAATACACTTAAAAACTTTTTTAACAAGTATTATGAGACTAATTTGGAGTATATTTGTCTCGTTAAAAACACTCATTTCTTTTTTTTCTTATTTTTTACTATACAAATGTTCGACCTAATGTTGTGGCCTTGGATTTTGTTGCTGTAACATTAGATCTACTATTTCCAAACTCACAAAAATCCTATAGCTAGTATTACAGTAGGTTGTTGTAGCATCATTATTGTAACAATGCGCAACATTGAGCATTTTGTTCCCTTATTTTGCGAAATACTTTTGAACCCTTAAACAACTTCTAAATTGTGAAATACTTTTCAATTCTATCTTTTTTATGAAATTATCAAACTATTCTTGAAAGTCAATTTTGACTAAAAATTATAGTGAACCTTAAAATGAATTTTTAAAATTTGATTTTTATTCATTATCATTTAAATCCCTTTTAATAGTTTTCAAATACTATTTTTACCATTATACCTTATTCAAAATAAAATAATTGACTTTTAAAGCAAGTTTAAGAACTTAATTTGTATGCTAGTAAGCCTTACTATTTATTATAAATAAGTTTGTGTAAACTTGAACCTCGATTTATATGTCAATTTAAAAATTTATGTTCATCATGCATACATATTATATATTGTGATAAACGAGCATTTATTTGGAGTTTAGATTTCAATATAAATACGCATGTGTTCTTGAGGCAGCGACAATTCGAGAAGAGACCCAAGTCAATACGAGGACTAGCAGAGGAATGCACACGCTTCTCTAAACTGTGAATGAATAATGTATAATATTTAATTTATTAGGAAACTCTTTTGAATTAAATATTTTGATTTTAATAAATTATTTTAAATTATTTTAAGCTATTAAAATGCTAGATGATCATATAGATAATTTGATACCAAATAAAACCTACGCATTGATTGTTTACAACTATTTTGTATACTTATATCTATGATTTATTGAAATGGTCCTTAAGGTATATATATTTAAAATACTTTATCTTATAAATATTGTTATTGGTGATGAGGCATTGGGCTAGTATATAAGTAATGTATTAGTATTATTGTAGTACTACATGAATTAGACTATGGATAGGCTTTTGTAGAGGCTACATAAGTGATCAGGTGCTAGGTGCAACTGATATAAGAAAGAATCTTGTTGTAGAACTCACTTAGTAAAAGGTAATATAAGAATGCCATGATTGTTGTCTCGTGATTGCTCAAACTAACACCAAGGAGTCAAGTAATGATTTAACAAACTAGTTTTATAAATTAATGTAATAAATTAAAATATGAATCAATTTTAAATAATTTTTTTATATAATTTAATAGTTACATGATTTTTAATATAATAAAAATCACTGGTAGTCTTAAATATATACTCTCACTAGGGTAATAACTTGAGAAAAATTAGACAAGCCTAACTTTTTATAAATGAACCAAATATAAGCCTAAACACATTATTTATTATATGATTTTAATTGCATAACTAATTTTGAAATAATGCGAGATTTGTCAAATAAATAATCATAGTTTTATAATTATTTTAGTATATTGATACCTCCAAAGCTTATAAATTTTGTGTTGCAAACTTTTCAATTGTTGAATATATATTATTCTCATCCCTTCACTTTACTACTTCTAAATTAGGTCTTGCATTTATTTTCTAGCAGTGATGGTGTGCACAATTGTTATTGCTTTATTTCTGGTATAAGTTCCTTAACTAATACTATATTTCTTAGGGTCTACTAATAAAATATTTTTATAATATATTTTAATATTTTATACTGTGTACTTTAGATGTTATTTGAATGTGGATATTTTTAATATTTTATAAGGACATGTGCTATATATAATTTTTAAATGTGATGAGTATTTTGAATTTGGATGTGTGTGTGTGTGTGTGTGTGTTTTATTTATGTAAATATAATATATGAAACTTAAAAGTTTTGCAAACTCTCATGGAACATTCCAACTTAATAGAACATAACTCAAGAATATGCAGCTATTGTCGTGTGGTGGCCTTCGGTTTGCGACATGACAGAATAATAAACATATTCTTTTTTTGTTGTTAAATACCTTTTTTTGAGTAAATTTAAATTATAATATATATATATATATATATATATATATATATATATATATTTGTGTGTGGGGGGTAGTTTGGGACATGACAGAATAATAAACATATTCTTTTTTCGTTGTCAAATGCTTTTTTTTACATAAATTTAAATTATAATATATATATATATATATATATACATATCTGTGTGTGCGCATGCGCGTACATGTGTATGTAAAGTAAGAGTTGCTCATACTAGATCTTAAATATAACTAAAGATTTATGGCATCACTTATTGGTTGTTGGATAAATCCAATGGTTACTAATTTTATTTAATACATTTATAGTTCAAGTTAAAAGAAAAAAGTAACTAATATTAATTTATTATTATCCCAATTAACAAGTACCTTTAATATATGTTGTTAACTTGAAATTTTAATGCATTAAATAAAATTAGTGACTAGTTGATTTGTCTAGTGGTGAATAAGTAATGTTATAAATATTTAGTTATATCCAATATCTAACATGTGAGCCTCTTTTTATGTGCGTGTCTTTGTATGTAATGTTAGAATTAAGAGTATAACTTTTTACATGATTTATATGTCATTAGCTTAATTTTACTTTAATAATTGAGATTGTATTTCGTATGTATATTAATTAAAATATATTAATTATAAATATTTGATTTAAACTTAATTATTGAAAGTATATCAATTTAATAATTGAACAATTAATATAAAAAATTACATAACATTAAGGGTCTCCAATCTTTCTTCATGTATATATAACTTAGAGTTTTGAATTGGAAGAAAGAGTTTTTCAAAGAAGTTCAATTTTGAGAGTTAACTTTATTTGTTTTGATAAACTTAAAATAAAATTTTTAATGATCTATCTCATGTGACCAAATAATTAATGTTTAATTTAGAATTGAGGTATTATAATTTTTAAATTACCACACTTATGAGATAAAATCACTAAATTCTAAATATAAGTATAAAATTAGAAATGGCAATTTAGTTGGATATTCGATGATATCTATCTAAAAAAATATTTAATATTTAAAATTTGCTAGATATTGAATAGGTTATGAATATGAAAATAGGCATCCAAAATTGATTTTGATCAAATATGATTTTAAATATCAAATATCGGATATCCGACTAATAATGAATAAGATTATTATTGAATTATAATAAACTTACCTATATATAATCACCATCCTGTATTATAAAAATAAAAATATATATATATAACCTTATTTTTTTTGTTTAACTCTAGAATATTATATTATTATTTAATATATTTTTTAATTCTTTATCGATAGATAATAAATTTATTAAATATTGATACGTTTGAATTAAGTATTATATTGTTGTTTAATTTATTTTTGAGTCTAAATTTTTAACATAAATGATAACATATGTTATTTGTAATGTGAATAAATTAGAGACTAAAATTTTTTTTTTATCAGATGAAGTTTAATGCAATTAAAAATTAATATAATATTTTATTTAATAAAAATATTTTGCTTGAAATTAGTTACAAATAAAATTCATACCATACAAGATATATTTTGTCCCAACAAAGACATTTAAGTTTAATTTTGAATTCAAATTATGATTTAAAAATTATATTTAAAATATATTTAATTAATTTTTAATTATTTTAAATAAATATAGATGTTCAATTTTTTATAAAGAGACAAATATCAATATTAAATATATAATTTTTAACGATTATAGATATAATATAAATATTAAATATTTTAATTAAATACTAATATAAATATCTAAAATTTTTTAAACATCCAACTTGTTATTATCTCTAATAAAAGTGAATAATTTTTGTTAAAAAATTAGTATTATTAAAATACTTTAATTATTATACTTTTCATGTTAAATAAAAGTTGGAGTTTTGGGAGTCAGTACTGGAAGTCTAGTACAAAAAATAGGGAATCGACACGACACATGATGCCACGTGGCAAGATCATTTTAGACTTGAAAACCCAATAGGCTACCACGTAAGCCTATACCAAAGGACAAACAATTAATTAAATGGATATTAATAATTTAAAAATTAATATACCTAGCAAACAGTTTGGTAAAAGCTAAACACAGTGATATTTTAGCATTTTTAATTAATTTGATTTTTAAAATATATATCAGTTAAGAATAATAAAAACTCTTAGGCCAATAAAACACAATTCCACATGACATGAATTTAGTTGGCTTATGAGTCATTGGGCCTGCTTTTTTGAAAGTTAGGCACAACACAAGACAAGAATGAACTTGAGTTTGAGTTTTGTAGGTTGTATTAACATAACACAAATGCCTTTATCAATTCTAAATACAATAATATCAAAAATAATCTAAAATAAATGATATATATATATATATATATTCTTTAAATGTATGCCAAGACTAAAGTGATGTAATATTTAATTTAAAATTATTATAAAATAAAATTATTAATTATCAATACAAGTAAGTGAGCGAGTGATAAATATTAAATGTCGATTATTGTTATTTATTAAATATTTTAGTGATGTACTTTTAAAGTTAAATAAAAGTACAATTATTATAAATGTGTATTAAATATTATATTAAAATTATATTTTAAATCATTCAAAAAAAAATTATGAAACAAACCTTTGGCTCATTAGGCGTGCACTTTCTAATATTTTATAGAGTTAATATCTTGTAAAAAGTTGAATTTATAAATGATGAGCACTATGTGAGTGAGAGTCCAATTGAAAAACCAGGTTTCTTCTACAACCACAAATTTATTTATTTATTTATTTTAAGAAACAATCTTTGAGATTTGGGGGTGAAGATTGAATGCCCCACCAGCTTTCCCATTAAAGAAAATCAGTCTGGTCTACATGCCAATATGGCTTGAGTATTGACCGAAACTCCATTTTGCCTCATATTCTTCTCTTAAATTTTGGCCATATCCCCTGTATGTATGAGACACAACAACCCGTGAGAATTGGATGGCCCTTTCAACACTCTTAAGAGATATTTTACTACTTATTATATAATTCTAAACCCTCTAAAATTTACTATTAAAGTTTGTTAAAAGTAATTAATATTTTCACACACATAGACATAATTTAGTAAGTTATGTTACTCGTCTTATAATAAATGACACTTTTAATATATGACAGAGATTAAGTTGTTATGTTTCATAAATGACAAAACACTCCTTCCACGAAATCTACATGGGGACACATGGTAAATCCAACTCATAAATTTTATTTGCATATCTACTCGTTCTAATACACAATGTTATTTTCTTTGCAATAATAAACAATAATTTTAAATAACGTTATTATATTTGCATAAATTTTGTTATATTAATCAGAAATTTTTGTATCTTTCTATTATTTAAACTTATCTAAACTTTAAAGATTCATTTGGTACGTGAATAATTCATTGTCAATAATTGATCAAAAGTCGCTTTGAAGTGATAATAAAAAAAAATACAAAATTCTCATAAACGGACCGACTCCATCACATGGTTTCCCTGCGGCCCTTCACACGTATAAGATTATATAATTTAATGGGATAATAACAACCAGACCTCTAATTTATTTCAAAATTGTAGATAATAAGATAATTTATGTATTTATATCAAATAAATTTCTAATTCCAATGAAAGTAACTAAAACACCCTTTAAATTTAAGGGACATGCTATTATATTAGATGGCCGAAATTTGATATTACACTGCAATAAATAATCTAGAAGAGTAGACAATTAGAAAGATTGTTTATTACATAATTATAATTAAAGAGGTTTTTTTTTTTTTAACAAGATGCCATCACATAGATTGTTCTTTCACTACTAGGTAAGTAGTTTGAATTCTTGAAAGATGCCTTCTTCAACTCTAGCAGATTACCTTCTATCGACTCAGTTGATCATTCCAGCTGATATTGTAACAGATTTTCTCTTGAAAATGATCAATACAGGGCAAAATTATTGAAAGGCCTTTAAGTTATGCACTATTGCCTTAGACGGTCAAAGTTGTATATAATGAATATAATTTGGTAATTTCACATGATACAAATTGACATATCATGTCCTTAATCGTAGAAAGTGAAAACTTAGGAACCTTGATGTTAATATCCTTTAATTAAAAAACATGAATACCACGACGCATGTATTTTTTTACTGCAGGCGTGGGAAGGTATGTAATTTTTGTGTCTTTATATGTACTTCAAAAAAGAAAGAGCCGTCCTTATCTTCTCCACTCACTCTTTTTTTCTAATGCTCTCAGTTACAACACAATACAAACCTCCTTGAGCTTCCGGCGCCGAAGCCAGCCACTGAACTGTGCAGCAGCCCCGCTGGCTGCCGGCGACGACACGACACACTTCAGTCGGGGATGGAAAGGTTTAATTAAGCAGCGGGTGCTCACTTCTCGGAATCTGTCAAAATTCACTTCGTTTTGTTTGTTTTGTTTGTCTGTACGATAACAAATAAGATGCAAACCTTTCAGTGTTGCAATTGTATATAGTTTTGATCACCTGGGTGGTTTTCATCTTTGCTTGCTGTTGTGGTCTTAAAATGATTCGTCGTGCAAAGTTCCTTATCGAGAACTCCATCGGGTAAGTCTAGAATTTCTGTTCAAGGACTTTGAATGTTCACATACTAAGTGATTATTCCTTTCTCTTTGAATTTTATTTTTGATTAAAAAATTTATATATATTTTTTTCTTTTTGATTGTTTGAACACCCACTAAATAACTATAAGATTTTAGTCATTATTATTATTATTAGAAAATTGAGGCAGAAAATGAAATTTTCATAACTTTTATAGAAAAGCAAGAAGAATCATAATGGTAATTTAATTGGGATATTAATTTGATGATCCTTAAATTCACTTTTTAGACTAAAAGCCCAGCCTGCCACGTGTCGATTATACAAAACATGGCACTAGCCACCATATAAACTTGCCGTGGAGAAGGGGACACGGATGAAAAAACCTTGTAGACCCATCAATTTTCAAATTTGAAACACATTATAAAAACAAATATCATAAATAATTTTTATTTTTACTTCAAATACGTCAATATTAAAAATACAGAGTTAAAAATTACAACTAAAAAATTTTAAATTTTAATATGAACGATACAGCTTACTAATTTGATTATTTTAAAAAATTAAAAATTAAGAAAAATTTAAATATTTATAAAATGATTTGGACTATTAAATGAAATTTAAAGAAATTAATAGTTATATATCATATTTAAAATATGGCTGGTCAAAGCCTGGGAATGACTAACAAGATGTTAGGTGTGGGGGAGTGAAAACGGTAGGCAAACTGTCTCTTTTAATTTAAGAACCGTTTGGTTGGGAATGGGAGGTAATAAATTTGTAACAGTGAAGATGCAACGTGGCATTCTTGACCTCCATGTTTTTCGCTGGTTTGTTGGCTTGCCTGTCATCTTGTAGTTATATACAGGTCAAGAGAAGAGTTCAAGAAAAAATGTTAGGTGAGATAACGTTGACAGCAGATATAATAAAATAAAAAATATTTTTATTAATAATAAATAAATTAATTAATAAAAATATTATATTTTTTTATTTTATTAATTAAATAATAAAATTTTTTTATTAATTTTTTTATTTATTATTAATAAATATATTTTTTTATTTTGTTAATTAAATAATCTTATCACATTAATAATATATTAATTTAAAAATACAGCCCTGCCTCGCATTCTTTTATTGTTCAAATTAACATGCCTCATTTTTTTTTAAAATATTTTATTAAATAAATAAATAAATAATTTTAAGTAAAATTTTTTTATTAATTAATTAATTATATATAAAATAAAATATTTATTATCAGAGAGAGCTTGGCCCATTCTACAAAAATGAGGCCGGTAAGAACTTGACGTCTGGGCCTGACATAGTTTCTGTAAAACAAAAAAAAATTAATATCCTTCACAAATTTTATTTAATATAAATCATATTAAATTTAAATTTAAATTAATTTAGATAATCTTTTTTTGAGTTAAACCCGTAACAAATTTTCATCTTTTGATCTGGCCTAACCTCAGATCGAGTTGGATTGAATATTTTTACTATCTCTATGTATCAAAGTTTATAAAATAATTTTATTAAAATCATTCTATCTATTTTTTTATAGAAAATAAATAAAAGATATTATTATTTTTATAAAAAAAAAGAGTGTTAAAACTCTTATGTCATAATTTTTTATAATAAATATGTATCTTATTTTCTCCTGCATTTTTAAATCGTAAATTTATGGTGAATAGTATGCATAGTTCGCATTTATAAAGTATAAAATACAATATATATATATATATATGTTAAAAATGAAGAAAATTATACTAATTGGTTTAAGAGAGAGAGAGAGAGAGAGAGTGGATATAAAGTCAGAAACATGACTACTATTATTTTGTAGAATTCTCTACACAAAACAAAAGGGCTGCGACAACAAAGATAAACGATAAAAGATAGCATATCAATTAAAACAGATAAAAAAAGAAAAGCCAACACAAAATATCTGTCCACTATATAATAACGCTAAGAATACAATTATCAAGTTATTTTTTTATTTTTATTATTCTTTAAAAATTTATTGAATTAAAATATATTAAAAAAGATCTTGAGCGGAATACACACATCATTCATTAAAAAAAATTACATAAATAAATTAATTATCATAAAAATTATAACCCAAAATTAAAATAATTAAAACATAAAAAATTTATCAAATAGTTTTATTTAACAGTAATACCATAGATATAACTTGTACATATTTGTTCGTACCAATTAATGTGATAATATTATACTAATATCATACACTTTATATTTTTACGGGCGCAAATAAAATTTACAAAATTAGAAGAATAAATTATACGAGACATGACAATAATTTAAATTCATAAAATAGATTGTATAGTACAAAAATTGCATAAAAATTTATATTTTTAATATTATTTTTTATTTAAACTTTTATACTGAAAATTTTTTCGAATGGGATAATTTTAAGTTAAAAAAAGACGCGCGAATGCGGACGGACAAGAGTACGAGGTGGGAATCAATAATTGTATAATAGGCCGGCAAGAATGGACCATGTTTGAGGAACAGAAGCTAAAATCCACAAGCAACCCACCTTGGAGATAAAAAGGAACTCAATGATGTTGTTTGCTGCTTGCATTATTTGCCAAATCCTTGTCACAATCAGACAAATTGACGGTCAGTTTTATATACTCCACAAAACCCTACGTTGTCCCCCAGTGGAATATGTTTAACGTTGTCATTTCAAATTAATCACAATAACAGAAACGCCAACAGTTATAAACACACCCTTCGGCGAACAAAAAAGGATTGAAGTTTGAAACGTTTCCTTTCCAGATCATATAAAAGAAGAAATATGAGTTTAAACAACAGAAAACATTTGACAATGGAAACGTGCAGAGCGACCTAACCCAAAAAAGCAAAGAGAAAATGGAAATTTTAAAGAACAGAAAATAACATGATCCTTCTCCCATGAAGACAGATATTGTTGTCCTGTAAATTTTTCTGTCCAAAATAGAGTTGTAAACTGCATACAACAAATCCCACGTTCTATAGGACTCTATAGAGAATAAAACAAGCAGGGACCAACTACAATTTTCTACTTCTTACCATAATCTCTATGTTCTTTTCTATTCACATGCCAATTTGGTGTCGAAACTACTCAAGCAGATTGCAAAAGCCTGAAATGCGGACAGAGGATATCTGTAATCCATCGTGAACATGTCCTTGCCAACTTTGCCAAATTGGAGAATTATCTTGTCGTGATCTGACGGGGGTGGCTGTGATGGTGTCGGTGCACCTGCAGCAGGTTGTGTTGCAGCGATCAGCTGGAAATTTTTGACTGATGCAACAGTTACCCTTCCTCGAAAGTTGAGGCACCAACACTGCAGCTGTTCATGCCATCTCGGAGCCTTGTTCCGAAGAATCAAGGGTCTCTCCTTTCTTTCATCTTCATTATCATGGGGACCGGCAATGTCAGAGAACCTTGAGCTGCTAAATTCAGTTGAACTATCGATTGATTTTGAGAAGTTTCGGAACGAGTCTTCTAGCGAACGGGGATTAAGCTCTGCCTGGCCTGGCACACTACCGCCAGGCTCAAGGGCTGAATTAGGAATTGAGTGCATAGTACAGTGCATCCTGCGAGGGCCCCTAGTGCCAAGAACATTAAGCTCATACGTGACCTGAGCAATGTTGTAGCTGCCAGTTGGAACCTTCGGGGAAACTTTTTTTGAATAAAACCGGCGACTTCGGCCAGGGGGGGAAAGCTGAGCACTGTTGTAAGGAGGTTGCGTGTCATAAATGATGAATTTTGTGCCGAGAAAATTTGACCTGAAACAAAGAAATATGTCAATTAAAATCATTTAAACACAAACATATAGCGATAAATCAAAGTATCATACTCAAATTGATCTAGAATTGCAATTAAAATGACAAGTTCAATATTGTATGTAGGCCTTTAAGCACATAGGTTCTATTCTGAGGGTTGAATTTTTTTTTATCCTGTTGGGTGGGGAGTGAAAGTGGTGTATAATTGTACCCGATAAACTTCTTTTCTACATAGTACTAGAGCTAGCATTTTATATTGACCACAAGAAGAAAGTGCCCTCTCTAGAACAACATAATTTCTCAAATTCTCCAACTGGACAATGTGCTAACTTCGCATTAAGTTAATGTAATTTGCCAAAAAACATGGATCACTTTTACCAAACTATACTGACCGATGGCCTCTCACTTGCCTTGGACACCCCCATATCCAATCTAATTCGTGGAAAACCAATAAACTCAAAATCATAAACATATTAATTGACTGAAGAATCATCAAATACTAGTCAAGCAATCTCAAATGCGTTCAGGACTAAATTTTAAGATATTTTCCTCTTTCCATCATACAAATACATTGTAGCAGGATAGCGCAATATCAAAAAATCTGGAGAAATATTTCATTTTCACTCAACTAAGAAGAATTCACCACAATTTTTCATTCCCAATGCTATATGCAACCTAAGCTAGATATGTTCCTTGAGCTGAATCGTAAAATGAAGGGCATTAGAAGTAGCTAAATAAGAGCAATTAATTCGTACCTCAGTTTTCCAATATAAGTGCTGCTTGATCTTGATATGTTATCTGCATCCATGGAGATTACATACTCAGTGCAAGTGGTTCTCCTGGTTCGTTTTGCAGAAAGAAGAAACTTTCCATTTTCTACAAGCAAAGCTGCAGCCGTACATGATTAGTTATTAAAAGTGCATCGACAGATGAAATGCCATATAAATAAGGCAAAAAAAAAAAAAGGAGCAAAACACGGCTAGCTATACAGTTCCCAGCATAAAACTGCTGATTAGTTATAACAATGTGTTGGGGATTTTTCTAATAGAAAGCCAAAGCAAAACCTAGAGTCTGCATAAATCTCAAGGTTGTAGGCTAGTCATGTGCATCATAGACTAACTGACAGTCATTGAGAAGTATCAGCAGCAAAACTCAATGTTATATATAAAACTTTTCAAGCAATCCAACTCATAATGAGTGACAGCCTCATAAATGTTATAACATAAGATTCCATCAGTTTCTCTATTCAAAGATTCAATCAGGATTTGTCCCCTTCTTTCCCTTATACACTCACATACACGTGAAAATTGAAAATCACAAAAATTAGCAAGAAAAAATCATTACAATAACTGTAAAGTCAATAAGTAGTACTTCATCCCACAACTGCCATTACATTTTCTCCTCTACATCTATTTCTACCCCATCTTTTTTATGCTCCCTTCTCTTTTCCTCCTACATTTTTTCCTTTTTTCTTTTCCCAAGCAGACAGAGCATGGCCCTTTCACTAGAGAAATTGAAAAAAGACACTAATCCAGTGTAATATATACACCAATTAAGATCCACCTGGCACAGATCAAGGAAGGTCGTATTAAAATAAAAATTTTGAAAGCAAAACAAAAAACTTACCAGGGCTAAGGCAAAGGAAAAGATGGTAAGTTAAATTAGATTTGTCCCTCTTTATAAAGCACTGTATGGTACCGTCTCTTGGCCCTGGCTGTAAATGGAAAGTAAATTAACAACTTTTATCAGTCTGAATCATGTGCCACTGAGAAAATCGCATTCAAAGTAAAGTAAATTTGTGTATCCACTTGTTGATACCAAGATTGATGATTAAACAGATACAGAATCAACATTAATGCACATACAAATGACACTTAATTAGTTACTACGAAAAATGTTATCTTGTAAGCACAAAAAAACATCACAAAGATCCACCTGCTTCAAGGAAACCGGGAAGGTAATCTTTCCAGAGAATTCGGGGTTTCTGACAATTTCCTTGCACATTTCTCTCCATGACCTACACACAGCAGCACATGCAACAACATTCTTGCGGGCAGGCCATGTACTCTCACTAGCTTCCAATCTCTTGATCACATCACGCAAAAGCTCAGGTGGTAGACCAGCCCAACGGCTGTTCTGGATCACCACAGGCTGGTCATGTAATTCATGCACCGAACCATGAGATTTTCTCCTATGATGATGACCAGGCAGCCTCACCTCAAAACTACGCCTCGATAAGCTCCCAAATCCATCCCTCACATCACGAACTATACCGCGGAAAGACATTTACTCCAATAGGCTGATAACCCCAATAACTTAATATATCTTCCAGATTGATTGATAAATTCTCGTCCACCTAAGCTATCGATAAACCACAAATTGCAACGCTTACAAAGAAGTTATGACTGCAATTTGAAAAAAAGAAAAAAAAGAAAGCTTGATTAGATATTCTAGATAGCATGCTTAATAACCAAGAAATAAAGAGAAAGAAGACATAGAGGGAAAAGCACAAAGCTACAAAAGAAGATTCCCACAAAAGAAAAGCCTCACATCGCATGGACCAAAAGCACCTAAAACACCATACTTTTATCAGAAACCATCTTTTGGCGGATTTTCAACCTCATCTAAAAACCCAATATCACTATTTATTTAAAATCTAAATTTATAATTTTCTATAATATAATCAAAAGAAGACTCTTAAATCAAAAGGCACAATGAACACCAGTTACCACCTACATCATACTCACATAGAAAAACCGAAAAAAGGAAAAAAAATCAACACAGTCAAGCATGAGCAAACAATTACACTATTGTACTCTGAACTACTAAATCTAACGAGGAAGCAAGGAAATTTAAAAAAAACTCATGAAAAATAAAGTAAGTAGGCAGTTAAATACTCAAATATGTTTCTGCCCTAAAATTGTCTTTGAGATTTAAGGTTTAAAAATAAAAAAAAAAATAACCTCAGAATCAAAAACAATCATAAAAGCTGGAACAAACCTCTCATCGCGTGTCCAAACACACTGATCAAAGATCCATTGTGTCACCTCCCAAACAAAGATCAGGCTTTCACATTAATTCTGCCAAAAGTAAAACAACAGCGACCAGAACCACAACAAAATTCAGCCTCGAATTAAAACACAAGGAAAAGGTCACAAATTGAAAAAAATAATTTAAAAAACTTTGCTTCTAAGACATGAAGCGTCATAACACTGCGATCACCACAACTTACCTCATCGAAGAAAACAACAAAAATTAGAAATATGTTTATGAATCAAGCAGAGAGGTAGAGTTCTCAGCAGAACGAAAGACAAACCGAAGAGAACTGATGAAAACCAAATAGTTGCAGCAGTCGCATCAATTAAAAAAATTAAATCAGTATATACTAAAAAACTATCCAAAAAAAATAAAAACTGGGAAATCTATTCAACAATCAATAGTTCGAGCCAAACCACAAAAAGAAACCCCAAAACCAGCCGACCAGACACCCCCAAAAAATCAAGGACAAAAGATGGGTTTCTGAAATTTTCTCCGGTAACAAACTGTAACCCGAAGAAATTTCCCGGAAAGAAAATGTGTCAAAAAGTAACAAAACAGAGGAAAAAGAGATCTAAAAACTACAGAAAATGACATAAGATAAAACAAAAAGAAAAAAAATATAACAAGCATCTTACCCTCTTCTTCTTCACCGTGTCAGATCTTTCGCCTTCCTCACTACCCACTTTTTTTTTTTTTTTCCCCTCTCTCAGACACTAAATCCGGTTCTGAGATTTAGTTTTGTCACAGTGGAGACCGGACTTGGAAATTTTCTTAAATCCAGTTCACGGAATGGGCATAACTTAAAAGAGTGCGCTTAGATTTTATAATCCTTGTTGATTAATTAATAAATACTGATCATAATAATGATTCTCCATATGCTCTCATTATCTCCATTTTTGTTTCTTCAAGCAGGGAATTTGAAATTACTGTTTTATCCTTAACGGTTGACTTTTTCGTTTCTCCAAGTTCCGTTACCTGACCAACGCCGTATATTGACTGGGCCGTTTGGCGTGGCAGTGCAGTGTTGTGTGATAGATAGAATTTTAGGCGGGTGATTTTTTAATATTAACATAATATATATAATTAAATTATTTAATTAATAAATTTTTTTAATTATTAATATTAAATAAAAAATCTAAAATAAATTTTATTTTTGATAAATATGACAAAAAATATTTATAAATTTTATTTTTTTATTAATTAATAATAAATAAATTTTTTTATTAATTAAATAATTACATCACATCAATTATGTTAATATAATAATACTGTTTCACCTTAAATTCTCTTTATTAATTAACCAAGTGAGATAATTGATAATTTATTATCATTAAAAATATTTAATTGTTTACTTTTTTAATATTATTTTGCTAAAAAAATTAATTAAATATTTTCTCAAAATCTCAAGAATATTGATTTAAATTTCTTGTTGGTATGATTTTCTTTTTTGGATATAGATGAAAATTATTTTTTTGCATATTAATTAAAAATATTAATTTTTAATAATTTTCAAAATAATTATAAAAAATAAGAAAAATATTTAATTTTTTTGGGGTTAAATTTTAGTTTTAAAATAAAACATGAAGAGGGTGCACAACATCGCAATTATTGTTGTTATTATTATTATTATTATTATTTAATAAGGTTTTTGTAATAACGCCGATTGAGGAAGATTGCTTGATTGGTTTTCCAAATGTGAAACATTCACACGACAGAAAATATGACATGGGGCACGCTGCCATCATGGAGCTCGGTGGTTGAATAGTTAAATTACTTTATTGGCCATGATTAACTATAATTTGCCCAAATAATACGTATTCTCTTATTTTCAGAAAAAAATTGATTATATGTTAATAATCCCTATTAAATTATATGTTAATAATAAAGTAATAAAGTCGATATATATGTAACACAAGATGGCTCCTAATAAGTTATTAAATAATGATAATTAATTATTTTTTAAAAAAAAAACTTCTAAAAAATATATATATAATATTTTTAAGATTTGAACTTCGTCTGTATTGAATTAGAGAATAATTTAATTTAACGTATTTATTATATAATATATATAAAGAAAGCTAATAATTTGGTCATAATATTAATAAAGTTGCGACCGTTTATACATTTGTAAACGTAGCATTTGGTCTGAATCAAAGATTTTATACGCAAGCCATGGTGATGTAGACTATGACAATGCATGTATCCCTTTGAAACATTTATCATGCATTTGATTTCATTTTCATAAAAATCAACAACTCTACAAGTTATATCCCTTCCAATATTTCAAAACATATGAATTTAATGAAACAAGAAATTATGCCAAAACTAATGAGTGTTTGATGCAGTCTAATCTTTTATTTAATTGTGATGAAGAATCTCTAAACCCAAAAAAAGAAAAGGCAGCTTATTAGTTATCCATATTAGAAGAAAACTTTACTAATTTATTTATTTTTTTAGTATCCCTAGCCCTACTATTATGAATAATATTGCCGGCCAAATTATGCCCTAGATTGGATGGAATCAAATGTACCACCTTCTTGAACAAGTCAAGACATTTTTACAAATAAATTTTGTTCTTTGCCTCATTACATTGTTGTATATCTTTAAGCATTGATTCTCAACATACATTTTGTATTCAGAAAATGATGTATCAATTTGATATAGCTTTTCATGAGTACAAAAAACATTTCATATTCTTAGAACCAAAAAAGAACAATATAATGTTTGCATTTTATTATAAATCTACTTAAATTAGTTTGCAAATTCTTTTAGTTGAGGCGCAATTCAAATTTTTATTTAACTAATCAATTTTATTATATTTTCAAATTATAGTAACATTTTGAATTGATATTTTCTAAATTCAATACTTAATTATATTCAATTGTTTGTTGTTTCATCCACATCTTTTAGTATCATTTTAATTTCTACATAACTCTCGTTACGATTGATAATAAAATTTCTAAAAAAAATCACGTACCTAATTTTTATTTTTTGATTTTGTAATATTTTACAAATACAATAATTTGAAAATGACGTAATGAAAGAGACGATTAATGTGTTAGTCATAATATTAACTCTATTTATTTAATTGTAGATTTTTTTTTATTTTTATTATTGTAAATAGCTAATTTAGGAAAATTAAAATACAAACTAAGACGATATAATATAACGTAAGTACCCTGCTAATACAAGAGAGCCTGATACTAATAAAATTTCATAGGACCAAGACAAGGAGGATTTTGATAGATCCAAAAACAAGGGTGTTAAAGGTATTACGTCAAAAATCAAGGGGGAAATGGTAATTTCACTATATAACATGATGACGATGGCTCACCAACACTAAAAGTTGGATTAGAATGCCGAATTGTCATCTAAAATTTAGTCAATATTTTCATCAATTGGCGTCTGATGATTATTATTTGTAAACGTAAAGGAGGAAAATATTATCAAAATATAAGCAACTTGCTTTTGTTAATTGCAATATCTTTCTTTTAGATTAAATTATAAAAATATCTTCACATTAAATATTAACACTAATGACCTACTAAGATTTTATCCAATTACATGTTTTGTCACTTAATTATTTTATTTTAATTTTATTTATTATATATTTTAAAGACAAACAAGATATCCAATCAATTAAGTCATTTACATAAAAAAATTTTTGAAAAAAATTTTAGGTAAAATTATTCTCTCACATCGTAAATGTAATAAGATTATTTAATTAATATAAAGGGAGAGAATATTATTTATTAATAGTAGATAAAAAATAATTAAAATAGATTTTATTCAAATAAAATAAAAAAAATTATTATACCATGAGACTCGTATTCTTTTTAAGAACTCGAAATTAGAAAAAAAAAATCACTAAGGGAATCTTTTTCTTGTTGAGCATTAAATTGGGTTAATATAATTCAAAATTTTTTTTTAAAAAAAAATTAAAGACACGATGCATATTACTTTATTATCCATTAAATGTATTAACTTGCCTTCAAAGGAGATATTGTCAAATTTTCATTATGACATTTAAGCAAATTGGTAGATGGGGTTGTTGTTCAAATGATTGTAAGAATTAGTGGAAGGTAAAATAAAGAAGCAAAAGATATATTTTTTTTTTCAAGGAAAAAAAATAGATTTTTCACTTATCTTTTAATCAATAAATTTTATAAGAAATAATATCTTATATTAATTTCTTAAAGATTAATATTCTTTCTTTAGAATTTATACAAATATATTTTAATATAGTACAATTTTCTAATTTTATCTATTTATAAAGAATTTAAGAGTTTTGAATCCGAATTTTTATCATATTTAAATTCCATTAATATAATGTGGCTTTGTATTCTTTTAGTAACTGTTTGTAGTGGGTAAATACATAATTAATTTCATAATTATTGAAGAAGAAATAAATTATTGAAGTTTGCTTCATTGGCTTCCTTTTTAAAGCTATGCACTTAATAAGTAATTAATGATGCTAGTACTAAATATATAATTAATTCTGTAATTATAGAGATGACGAGATTTAATTATGATCCTAATGTCCTTCAAAATGATTATTTATACACTATTATTAACTCAAAAGCTAAGAGAAAATATAATATATATGCATAAACAAAAATAATTTACTTACAGCCAAATGTGGTATTTGATCTACAAAAAAATAGCTAGCGTTGTTTGACTTAAACAAATAGTTCGAGAGTTTTATGAAATATTAAAAATGCTATGTTAAAATATTTATATGAAAAGTTTATATTTTTAAAAAGTTAAAGTGTAAAACAAGTTTTTGTTTTATAAAATTAATGTACACTTAAAGTGTTTCTTTATTTATTCATTTATTGGGGATGTCTACATTCTTTTAAAATTTATGTTAAAAAATAAAAAATTATTTAATTATAGAATATTATACAATCAATGCCTTAAATTTTTATTTTTTAATTTATTTATAGTTTGGCAATTCTTTATTAAAATAATAGATGATCAAAATTTTATGTAAAAATGTTTGCACACAAAATTTAATTTATTTAAATAATTAAATTATAAAATAATATTTTAGTATAAAAATTAAAAATTATTAATCAGACCCATTTTATACGGGTAACAATTAGTTTTCTTTCGTTCGGCTAGCGGCATTTTAAAAAATAAAAAAGTTTTAGGCAAAAACCAAACTAATAAAAGTATGACATGTTTCAAATTTTTTTCTTTTATAAGCATTATTGAAGATGCTAGTTAGTTTTAAAATAAAAATATATGCGATAGAATTTTATTAGACGAACGAATAAATGATTTGATATATTTGTCTTTTTAAAGAATTTTTTTTACGAAAATATGTAAAAATATTTTTTTAAGATAGTACAAAGTAGACAATTGGATAACAAAATTTTGAAACCTACTCTTAGAAAGCAATTTATCTAATTAATTATAAACTTCACAATCATACGAAGAGAGTAGCGAAATATGAAACACGCTCTCAATTTTTTTGGTTAGCTTGAAAAGTTACGACACATCATTTGTCAATATATTAACTCCCAAAATCAAACCCTAATGTTGCTATTAGTTATAAACTAAATTAATCTAACCTGTTTTGGTACACCAAATTACCCTAAAATTTTTACTTAAAATTTTAGTACAAAGACTCAAATACCCAAAACAAAATTCAAAAACGTTTAGCATAAGACTTAATTTTCTTTTTAACTTTTATACTAATGACTTTCAAAAAAAATAAAATACCCTTTTCCATTCCTTGTTTTTATTTCATGTATATATATATATATATATATATATATATATATATATATATTTTTTGTCAGATTCGTATGCTTTTCCTTGGCAGCCATGATATTAAACACACTGTGTTATGAATTGGAGGATCCTATTATATCATATCATTTCATATCCATCCAATAAGAGATTAAAGTTAAAACCTATTATTGACCCATGAAGGCAAATGATATCTCTGAATCTTTAAGCTAGGATCCTGATTCCCCATTGTCTCTTATTTTATGTGCAACCACATATATATCAATTATGTCATCTCCCACCTTCCCACTTTGAAGCTATCCATTTTGCAATTTGCTTCCATATAATTATAGTATTACGTGCTGAAAATTGACTACAACAAATTAATGTATTACTATATACAATTTCTTTTTAATTTTATGTTAAATATTTTAATTTTTTTTATTGAAAATAATATTTTCTGCTTTTAAATGGATTTTACAAAGTATACCATCAAACATGATTTCTACTGTTTTTTATACCATCAAACATGATTTCTACTGTTTTTTGTTTCAAAAATGAAACCTAATTTTCCAAGAACATAACCTAGCCTTCTTTATATTTATATGAAAATTCAACAATGTTGAGTTATTATAAATCATAAAAAAATATTTGTATTTTATAGAACTATAGATGTTGAATATGAAAATTATTTCCCAAAATTATATATAAGAACTAGTACTTGTTTTGGTTGACTCCAATTTTGAAATATTTATGATAGTCCAATAAGAAAGTGACACTTAAGCCAAAGTTAGGTGAGAATGTCCTATAAAAAAATTGGTACATAAGCATAAATTAGTTGAAAATATGGTAAGCCGTGTAACTTTAGAATGAGGAGTATCAATGCTGCCTCAACTTAGCTCAAGAAATTGACAAGAAAGCAATTGGAATAAACAAAATGTTGGTTTTTTTGTTCTTGTTTTCTTTTGTTAGACGGCATGTAGAGTTAATAGATAAGGTTTATGCAATGTAATTCCTGATAAATAGGCCTACGTGTTGCATCATTCACTCTAGAGAATATTCAAGTATTTACGTTCGGCCATCAATTATCTTGCATTCGTCTCAATATCTTCTCTATTTAAACAAAAATCAAAATAAAATTAAAAATACAAATAATATATACACATTTAAGATTAACTTAAAAATGTATTTTAGTCCTATTTATTTTAAAAATATTTATTAGCTCGAATAATTATCTATTTTTTTAGTTATAATTACTATAGTATTCTTTGAAACATTATCATTTTAAGCGTTAAATGTATTAAATTACTCGTACTTATGTCAAAGTTTGAACTTATTGATTACACGATTGTGATCTAGATGGATAGTTTTAGGACTAAAGTGCACATTCGATCTTGATTTTTTTTTTTTTTTTTTTAAGAATGTGAAATGGAAAGAATAAATTATGAACATTTGATTAGATAAGATAAAATAAAATAAAATAAATTTTAATAAGGTACTACTGCTATACTTAACTATAAAACTACATTTATTATTTTTTTCTTTTATTTTTTATGAATATATGGTGAAAATCGCTTACTATTTTACTAATATACGATATTTTGTGATTTTATTTTAAAACATATATAACCACAAAACTGTAACAACTTAATTCCAAACATACTTCTAAGTAGAGAAGGATCTCAAGATCTCATATTACATAGATATTATACTTGTAATAGTAAGTATCCCTAATCAATTTTCTTTCAATTACTAGTAATTTTCTTGAGAAAGTACTCACCAAAGTTGAAATTCTGCAGGGGTAAGGTTTTCAAAGCACAATCAAACTAAGATATGAAAGCCCACCCAAATTGGTTTAAATAAACAGGGGCCCCAAGTGATGAACCAAATTCCATGTGTAATAGATACACCCACATCCTTTTCTAAGTACATCTTGAATCAAAAGAGTAAGTCCGACTTCTTGACACTACATTTGCGCAAGTTTTTCGATTTTTTTATTTTTAATTATTATAATTATTGCTTGTGTTTGTTTATAATGATATTTATTGAGACTTTACTAAATTAAATTTATTATAATACAGTTTGAATATAGGAACTTTTTTGCGGATCAAATTTTTATTCCTATTATAATGGGGTAAGGATAAGGTAAATAAACTGTACAATATATCTTTTAGTTTTTCTCAATTTTTTCATTTGTAGTTTCTAATATTTTTTGTTATAATTCTCAATTTTATTTGCAGTCTCCAAGTTATGGGTTATATCTAAAAAATGCACAGGAAAAAAGAAAAAGGAGAAATTTAAAGTTTTCTCTTTTTTAGACCAATTAGATTTTAAATTAATTTTTATTTTATTGTGTTTTAAACTATTTTGATTTGAAAATGCTTAAATATTTAAGTATGATTGTGAAAAGAGTGATTGAGAGAAAACAATTGTTGAACAAGTTAACTTTTGGAAGAACTTTAATTATACAATAAATTGTCCAATATTTTTAATAGTATATTATATTACAATTATTAAGTGTCTATGAATTTTGGATATTAAAATTGTTTAACAACCGAGATTTATGGTTCGTAAGTTTCTCAATGTCTAGAAGATTAAATGCGAGAAAAATAGATAAAAGTTAGAAATTGCAACAAAAATAATTAGAAATGACATCAATAGAGTTGGAGATTATAACATAAAAATTGAGAAAATTAAAAAATGTATCGTCCGATATTATGTAACATAACATATTTTAATATAATAATAAAAGGAATGGCTCACAAATGTAAATAAAAATAATGGTCGGAATAATTATTTTTATATGACTTGACTCAAACTTCATTTTAGATTATAATATTTCTATTATATTTTAAGTATTAAATTAAAAAAATTTAACAATACTAATTTTTTGTAAAATTTATTATTATTATTTGATATTCAACACTATTGTCTCATAACAATGTAAATTTAAACCCATAACATTGTAATATTAAACTAACCTCAGACATGCCTAGTTTAAATATTATATTTTTGTTTTTCGAGTTTGAGCCCACTAATGGTAAAATATATACATAATCTGGCATTCTCTTTGAGCTTTTGATGCATGGTTGGACCTTTTGAAATTCCTAACAAAATATGTAGTGAAAATAAACTACACGAGCGTTAGGATCCTAATTGGTTGTAGAGTGAAATAATTCTACACTAAATCTTTTCGTTTTTAAGGATAGGAGAATAGCCACAAAGATCGATTTGTTATTTTTTCGTATCCCTCTACCTTGTCCAATCCTCTTACATAATAAATAAAATATCAATAAACTGACCAACAACTTCCTAAAATTAAGCAACTTAGCCATTGGATTAAGCCCACTAGTAATATTAGCTTAAGGCTCGGAATAATAATAATTAGTTAAATAAATAAAACAAGCATGCTGCCATGTTCAAGCTTGACCACCTCCATATGTCACTGTGCATGATTTTTACCTTGCTTCTTCACCACATGTACTTGGAATTGGATCTTCTAACTCTTGCCCTTGCGAATTCCATCATTCCTCCACCCATCAAGTAAAACCTTCTCCTCAAGGTGCAAAGTTGGAAATTGTTGTTGCAGTTGATCCACTATCTCTTACGTTCCCTCTTTATCTGTCAATCATTCTTACTAAACTAACGCCTCTGGAACAAGCCGGCACCCCTTTTTTACCCATCTTCGTTCTATCACCTTCTTCAGTTGAATCTGCAAATCTCCTACTTCGTCTATAGATGGTAAGACAATTTCCTCTGAAGTTTCTTCATAACATAATTTAAGTTGTGAAATATGAAAAATGGGATGAATCTTACTCTCCTTTGGCATTTCAAGCTTATAAGCAACAACTATTACTCTTTGCTACACTTGGGGAGGTCCATAATAACGATTGGCTAATTTTTGTTAAACTCTTTTGAAGACTGAAGATTGTCGATAAGGTTGCAAATTTAAGAGTACCGACTCTCCATTTTTGAATTGGTCATCCTTTCTATGGTTCTCCATGAATTGCTTATTTGGTTTTGAGCTATGGTAAGTTGGTTTTCAGCTATTAAATCATCTCTAGTTGCCTAAAGTTTGCTCAACTTCGTCTACTGCTGTAGAGCCAACCGAATATTGAGGTACCTGTGGAGGGTTCCTTCCGTAAAGTCCATAGAAGGGAGTCATTACAATAACTGAACAGTAAGTGGTATTGAACCAATATTCAGCCATGGCGAGAACTTACTCCAAGGTTTCAGTTGCTGTGATACAAAACAACTAAATACTGCTCCAAGCATCTGTTAGAAACCTCTGTTTGGCCATCGATTTGTGGGTTATACGTTGTTGACATGCAAAGCTTTGTTCCTTGCATCTTAAAATGCTCTTTGCATACCGCACTCATGAAAATCAAAACTCGACTGCTTATTATAGTTTGTGAAACACCATGTAATCGTACCACTATTTTACAAAGACCTTTGCAAATTTATTTATTTATTATTATTATTATTTTGTAGTGTAAGAACGTGAGATAGCGGTAAAATGAGCATATTTGCTCAACCTATCTACAAACACCAATATAGTGGTTTTTCTCGTCGAACTTGGTAAGCCATCTATAAAATCAAGTGACATGTCATCCCAAGTCTTGGTTAGAATGAGAAATGGTTGAAGTAAACCTACTAGCGAACAAGCTTCATTTTTGTTGCGTTGCCACACTGAACATTGACTAACATATTTCCATATCTCTTCTCCTATATTGGGCCAAAAGAAATTTTATTATAAAAGTCCTCAGTACTTCGAAGTGCCCTCCAATCTTTGAGTAATGGAATTCTTGGAGAAGCTTCAGTTTAATCTCGGATTCTAGTGGCATTATAACTTTCTGTTTATAAGGTAACAACCCATGTTTAAGAACAAATCATTTTAACTGATTCGACTTAGACTTTTTATTCGCTCCTTTTTTGTTGAGCAGACAAACTATTTGCATGGCCAACTCATAAATGTTTCCAAATTTTGAATTTTGAAGTTGTGATGGCTTGTAACGTTGGGCTGCCTGATTTTTGAGAGAGTGAGTTTGTTGCTCTATTATCTTTGCCTGGTTTGTATATCACCTCATACTCATAGCCCACCAGCTTCACTACCCACCTTTATTGTTCAGGAGTTATCATTCTTTGATTACGAAAAAATCTCAAAACTTTTTTGGTCCGTTTTGATTTGAAATTAATGCCCCAGGAGGTACGTTTGCCAACTTCTTATTGCTACTAGAATGGCCAACGTTTCTTTTGCATATACTGTCCACACCTTCTTCATTGGATTGAGTGCTTTGCTCAGACATGCTACCGGTCTTTCTTGTTGAGTTAAAACAACTTCAATTTCTTGTTCTAATGCGTCTGCTTCTACTACGAATGCCTCTTCAAGGTTAGGCATTGTCAAAATCGGTTTTAGTAAGAGCTTGTTTGAATCTTTAAAGGCTTTCTGAGGTTGAAAGCTTCATTCAAACTGTCTTCTCTTCAACAATTGGGTTAGAGGTTTTGCAATTATACCATACTCTTTTACAAATTTTCTACAATAGTTAGCAAGTCCTAAAAATCCCTTAAGTTCAATCACATATGAGCGTTGAGGCCATCATTATATTGCTTCTACTTTAGTAGTATCTATTTGCACCCTCTGATTAGTTATAATATGTCCATATATTCTAATTCTCTTTTTCCAAAAACATATTTAGAAAGTTTCACAAAAAATTTATGTTTCCTTAAAATATGAAAGTTTTTCTACGATGATCAATGTGTAATTCCCATGAAGCACGATAAATAAGACTATCATCGAAAAATGGAATTCATAGTTGCTTGGAAAGTGAAAAGTGCATTGCATAAGTCGAAAGGCATGATCAAGTACTCATGATGGCCATTATGTATACGGAAGATCGAAGCCACTTTTTTGCACCCCTTGAAGCCATTGGTTCGCTTCTCCCTCTAGATGATAAGCCGCTATAGCCACATTTTGCATATCAAGAGTTTCATTGAAAGAGAAAAACTAAGATACACAGTTGAACCACTCGGATCATCCCTGCAAATCTTGGAAAATCCATTTTGATGGTCTTTGTTGGAGCGAACCAGTGGCTAGATCTCCATCCCTTCTAAGGATATCCATTCGGGCTAAAACCCAAGGACCTGGAAGAAATTTGGTGAGATGATGTCATGGCATTAGTTAGGTCCTTTAGTGCATTCTCAATCCGCAGCATTCTCTCACTAGATTATTCAACATCCTCCTCTATTCAATGCAACACCTCCTTCACTTCGTTAATTTCATGCTCAATTTGATCTAACCTTTGTTATTAGCCATGCTCTAACACCAATTGTTAGGATCTTGAATGGTTGTAGGGTGACATAATCCTCAGATACTGAAACTCTCTATTTTTGAAGATATGAGAATAAACACAAAGATCAATTTGTTATTTGAATGTCTTACATAAATAGAATACCAATAAATTGACTAACAACTTCCTAAAAATTAAGCTATTTAGCCATTATACTAAGCCCACTAACCATTTTAGCCTAAGACTCGGAATAATAACAACGTGTTAAATAAAAATACAAGCATAATATCACGTTCAAGCCTGACCACCTCCACACGTCGCCTTGCATGATCTTCTGCCTTGCTTCTTCACCCCATTTACTTGGAATTAGGTTTTTGAATAATCTTGCAGATTCCATCAACGAGCAGAATAGTAAGATTCAATATCCAAGTATACATTTTTAGAATACGAAATTAGACCTCACTTTTACGTTAGCAAATCCGAATTATCACTAACATTTTGATAATATATACTTTATTTTAATGTTAACATTATTAATCAGAAATCTATGAAGACTCTGCCTAGATCAAATCTAATTATAGCATAACTTAAATATTTACATTTGAAGAGGACCATGATTTCTCTCAAATAAGGGGAATTTACCTCCATTAATTGTGGTGAGACTTACAAAATTTTACTTTCAAAATTTAAGTGAAATTATTTAACTAAAAGTTGATTCTCTTTAATTTACTCAAAAGCAAAACTATGAAGTTTATTTGTTACAATCTTTCTACGAATAGGGATGACAGCAGATCGAGTTTAGAATAGATATTGCTAAATTCGTATCTTCATCAATAACAAAAAATCAATATCAAACTATAACATACTAATAGTGGCTTTGACATTTCATTACAGACCAACTTAAATGAATACTTAATATTTACTAAACTTATTGTGGATATTCATAAATTTTTAACAAATTTTTTGTATTTTTAGCTTTACTTGTACAATTATTAAAATGTTTAATTTAAATTTATAAATTTTTAATATTAATTTAAAATAAAATATATTACTCACTTAAAATATCAAACACATTCAATATAAAATAAAATCGATCATAACAATTTTATAAAAAATATATAATTATTTTACAAATTTATATATAAAATATCATAAATTTAAAATAAATTTACAAATTCTTAAGCCTAAAACAATAGCTACCAAATTCACATCTTTATTTTATTTGATTATAGTTAGTACCAACTCAACATGATTTCTATAATAATAAATAATAATATATAAGATAATAAAAATAAATCATTATAAGTAACAAAAATAATTATTGGACATATAATAAAGCAATCTCAATTTCGCTACTAATTTCTTCACATATGAGTGGAGTAAGAATCTATTTCATGTTCTTCCATAGAAATATCATCATTAAGATACATTTGTTAATCAGATTGTAATAGATCAGTTTTTATCTTTTCCCTGAAATAAAATAAATTACCAACGAATGTGGCAATCTCATTGAACCACACATAATAAGGCAATTTTAATTTCTGTCATCAACCATTGTACAAAGGTTAACAATTACTTTTAGTAAACAAACAAATGAAACAACAAATAATACTGCCCTCGAGGCTGCAATAGATCGATGGAAAATATATTATTGGCTGCAAAGCAAGTTGCTCAGTGGCAAAAACTAAAAATAACTATATATATATATATGTGTGTGTGTGTGTGTATAAAATTCTCCATTTCAAAACAATGATATTTAGAAAGACATTCTGAGTGAGATAGAGAGCTTCCCAACAAAAGCAGAAGTTCAACGGCCTAATCTCCGCCCCTGCTGCCATCTCTGCTGACGAATTTCTCCTTGCCTCTGATATCGGATACATATGGGCCCCTGATCAAATTGGATCCACTGAAACAGTATATGCTATGAGTGGAGCTGGTTCTGCTTCAACAAAAGGATCTGCGGATCTTCTCCTTCGGACCCTCTGCTTCAATCGGTGATGAAACTGCGGTTAATTAGTCCCGGATCTACAGATCCACTATTTGGAACGGCTCTTCCACCTGTATCCAGATGCTACTTACCGACCTAGCTTACTCCGCTTATATATATATATATATATATATAATTCTCCATTTCAAAACAATGATATTTAGAAAGACATTCTAAATAACAATGTCATTAAAATGAAAATAACCATGAGAAACATATTAAAATTTTGTCTTAATCATGTCCCAGAAGCCATTATTTCAGAAAATTTTCAACAAAATCCAATACATTCAAGAAAACCTTACTCGAAAATTATAAGGAGGGGCTGGAAATGTTAATATCTCATCTTATGATTTCGTCTATTGAAAAACTTTTAACGTATGTTAGAAAAACCAATGTCCATTTGCTTTTTAGAAACCATAAATTTCAGCATGACAATAGAACCTTACAAAAGAGGGCTTCTCATGATATTACCAAAAATCATCCATTTCATCATCACAGCAAACGGCTTCATTTAAAATTTTAAATCCTCTGTTCATTGGAATTGTCATCCAAGAAAATATAACTGTCTAGTCCCTGAAATATTTAGATTCCAATAACATTTATCCTTAATATTTTTATAATTAAATCATTAGTGGTATAAATGAAAGTAATCAACTAAATATCAACAAGACATGCTAGTTTAGAAAATTGCACATAATAACTATTCACGAAGAACCAAATGAAATTATAAGTTACCTAATAACGAAAAATGCAAATATTTGAACAATTTTAACTGTACCTAGACCAATTTCAATGCAAACAAAACCCAACTTAAAGATCTGAATAAATGTAAGAGCAAAAGACTGGGAACAAAGAGAGAGAAAGACTCTCAGGTGCAATAAGACTTGGAGAAGATAACGATCCTGTGAGAGGAGATGGTCGTTTTGACAAAGGCAGATTTTGAGCAGCGGCGACGCGACAGGAGATGAGAGATTTGTGCTATGTGCGACTGCATGCATAGTCATTTAGGGTATATAGTTATAACATCAAAATGATGTCATTTTGGTGCTTATGAAAAAAACTATGTGCCATTTATGAATATTTGTGAATATTTATTTGACTTATATTTGTCTCAAAATTGCTATAGATTTTAATTCTTTTTTTCAAATTCGTTAAAAGATATATTAAATTCGTTCTATAATCGAAAATTAATAAGTTTGTAGATTAAATTATCACCCCTTTTTTTATGAATAATGTCAATTTGTGAGTAATATAATAATTGTAAATAAATTTTTTAAAAATTTAATGATTAAGCTAGGTTGAAAATAAGAGAAAAATAAAAGAGAATTAGAGAGAATAAGTAGTTATTTTTTTTTTAAGTTTACGCAGGATACAATACAATACAACTTTAGAATAATGGTGCTATAAATAAATACAACTTCTTATTATGTGATGATTAATTAGCTAGTTCAGCTTAAAATATGGATGAGAATCACTTCTATTAATGACAAGCTATATACCTATACTTATCTTTGTTAGCACCGACAAATACTCTCTTTTTGTGCTCTCTCTCTCTCTCTCTCTCTCTCTTTTTGGGTATCTTTATGTGACATTATGGGATGGTGGAAATGCCTTTATCGGAGCAACTTGCTACATTTTAGCTATCCCATCAAATAGTCAGTGATTTGTAGTAGTGCTCTCCAATGTGATTTCCTCTTTGGTTTCAGGATTTTCTTCATCATTATTATTATTATTTCCCCTTACACTTATGATCTCTTCTTTGTTCTTCCCCCACAACACACTGTAGAGACCTCCCACCAGCAAAACAGCCCCGCCAACACTGCCGCACAGATTCAAAAATAGAGCTTTGTTAAATTCTCATGGGCTAAATATTATTGTAACATAATTGTTCACTAATGAAACAAAGCGAACTAATGCACAGACTAGATTGTGTTGAAAAAAATTGCCTTATAACATGATATATAGAGTTTTTAACTGTCATTCGTAAAGTCCATTGCGCTTGTGATAGCAATCGTCAATATTTTTATTTGTATGTTATAAAATTTGAATTTAGGACTAAATATTCAATGTATAATTATTAAACAACGATGTACAAATTTAAATTTGCATGTGCATTGAGTGCGTGCGTGCGTGCGTGTGTAAACATGTTTGTATGAGTGTCTATGACATTAATTGTGGAAGAAAAGAAGGGATTCGGACCTTCCCCAATAAAGAGTTTCTTTCCATACGAATACTGAGAATATGGCAGTTATAATAAGTGCCAATGGTGTGAAGATTGCTGTGAAAACTGGTCCTTTTTTCTCTATAGTCCAAACTTGTAGCCAGTAAGTAATGCCATTGATAATCACTCCCTGCCATATCTCAAACAAATCGTTATATATTTACGTACACAAAAATTTAAATTTCAAACACGCATCTTCATTTTTTTTTTTAAATTTTACGTGTGTGCGTGCTGTATTTTTAATCCATCAGTAAGCATGTATGCAGACAGGAAGTCATTTTTGATGTGATTGGGCGCAATACATCTTCCATTAAAGTCAAAACCAATTATATGAGTACCACAACCACAGAAGGATCAATGAGTTGGATATTGTTTTGTCCTTGGAGAGAATCGTGGCAATATTTGTAGGCAAAAATCTTCCACTTTACAGAGCGTGCAATTGCCTATCAATCCTTGCTGTTCATTTGACAATTATATATACTAAATTTTTGAAATTTGCATCATAATCAAACGCCTATCTAAATGACAGGATCATGTAGTAATTGATACGACAACTTTAATTTAGTGTTACATTATTCGAGATAAAAATGCATCCTTTTTTTTTTTTAAAACATTTATTGTATAAATGAACTAATTGTATTTGTGTTAGACGTGAGAGTGGCAATGAATAAAACTTACACAGTAGGCCACAGAAAGAAGATGAATATCCCATCCAAGCTTCCATGCTGACGGGTTTCTCTCAGCCGCAACAGCCCAAAAAGCAGACTGGATGCAGCTGAAGAAACATTGCAGTGTCGTAAGACGTATTTTTGCAGGATATTGCTTAATAATTGAACCCTAAATACATATGTAAAAACAAGAAGATAAATAAATATTAATAATACTGAACACAGAAATAAAAACTAATTATATTTGTGTAATCATTTAAATATACCTGCAAAACAAGCCACAAAGCCCATGCTGTGTTGGCAGAAATCATGATTAGAGCACCTTTTATACACTCTTCAATGGAGCAGCTTCTTGATGTTGATGATGAATCTGAAATTTGCTTATGAATTTCAGGGTTCCAGTTCATGAAATTCAGAGGGGGCCCCTTAACGAAAGCAAAAACTAGAGCCCCTGAAACGCTTAGAACAGAACCCAAAACTTTGGCAATTCCATGCAACTGTGTTATGGAAATCCTCTCCATTCTGAAATTTTTGAAACCTGTGGTTATTTTTCCGTTTAGGAAAAAGAAATTTCAAGTGAGAAATTGAATTTAGCTTTTACCTTAACAAACCAGCAAGGAGAAAGGTGATGGCAGGAATTGTGTTGGTTGTGACTGCAGCAAATGTGGCTGTAGTATAGTTGATTGCGACATAGTAGAGATTTAAACTTAGGGTGAGCCTGAAATTTGTGCAAATAAGAAACATTGAGAAGATGTGAAATATGCGAAGTTAGTTGGGACTTTCATCAAATACCAAATTAATTCTGGCTGAGATATGAAACTGAAATTGATCAATTCACATACCCAAGTAATGAAACAAAGAAGATCTTGCAGAGCAACTGGTATGACAAAGGTGAGGTCTTCTTGCTGCAAATTATGTACAATATACAATCAATAAGCTAGATTTAAAGTGTGAAAATGGTTGTAAAACAAAAAAATTTGTGATCTGTAATTATAATTTTAAGCAACCTTTCAAGGGAAAAAGCAAATGGAGCTAAAGCTAGAGTAGCAAAAGCTTGCCGGTAGACGACAAACACAAAAGGGTTCATTCCATTAGCAACTGCGGCTTTAGAAAACAGGGCCATGCCTGCATAAGCAAACTGGATCAGAAGCATGGCGATGTAAGGCTTCTGGCTCTTTGTGAGTGCATTTCTGCAGAGAAAGCTTTTCATTTTGCACAACCTGTTTTGCTTCTTGTGTCGTGTATATTTTAGATTCAGATGGAAGTCTTCAATATATAGAGCATGTAAGCACTTAAAATTTCCGTACACAAAAGCACTTTTCCTGCTTGCTACTTGTCAATTGCGTCATTATATTTCCTAAATTTCTGTTTAGACAAGGCTTAGAGGACCACTAGACACACAAGCTGTTCCCCTGTCTATGATCTTACAAGGTCTTTCGGTTCATTTTTAAAAAAAATAAAAAAAGAAAAAACCGAGCGCTCAGGTTCATACTGAACACTATCATATCTCCTCTAGCCCTCTTTGGGAAATGGGACAGTAACGAATGCTACAGGCAAGGGAGGATCTATGTGATCACAAGCACTAACAAGACTGCCATGATTTTGAGCGCCATTAATTGAAGTGCTTCTATGGCTTCCGTTTTAATTGGGAGTTAGACTCTATTGAATCCCTTTGTTTGGTTCAATTTAACTTTCAAAGAAAAGGATAAAGAGAGAGCTTTGCTTTGATTGGAAATGATCATCAATTCTGTGCTGTAGGAAATCACTAAAATGTTTGAGTTGGTAAGCATTTTGTATAATATCGGCTAAATTGGAATTCTTTAGCTCAAAAGACAAGCCATGAAAATGCCGGACAGGCACAAGGGTTTTCTTTTTATTGCTGATAGATATACCTATGGGTACCAGTTGGCTGAAATCATGATCTGCTTTTTAATGGATTGAATTGAATTAAAAAAAATTTAAAATTTGATCACAGTGAATTGGATAGTAAATTTCCATTGTAAATTCACTAAAAACAATATATTTATATTTTTAAATAAAAAATACTTTCTAACTTAATTTAATGAATGTATTAATCTTTTTTAATAACTTAATTTAGTTAACTAAATTTAAACATTCATTACATTTGTCTCTAAATAAAACCCTAATTATATTAAATATACTATATCTTTACACACTTTACCATTGCTCAATACTCCCATTAAGAAAAAAAATAAATAAATAAAACCTCACAACAATAAAACTATACCTCTTTCTTTTTTTTTTTTCCCCTTTTGTCCTTTAGGTTCTTTTTTCATATTGAAAATAATAGGGGCAACAGACATGTCTCTGGTCTTGAGATTGGTTTAAAGAAGAAATAGATTCTTACAGCCAGCAAAATAAGTTGGGGGTCATTATTAAAAAGAAAATTAAAGCCAAAGACAAAGCAAAAGTAAAAGAGAGAGTGTGATGCAGTGCTTGTCTCTTCAAGATTATTGTTTTCTTAAGGAAAATATTTATATGAAATTTTATTGAAAACAAAGAGAAGGGAACGGAGAACAAAAATGATAAAAAGTGCATAACAAACCTTGTCTCTTAACAATTCACACATAAAGGAAAAAAACAACGTAACTGAAGCTAATTAATCAATCAATACATGATCGATGAAGAAAAGTAATGCAATCTTTGGAGGCCCGAAATCTGTGCTGTAATTTGGTATAATTGATTGCCAGCTAAAGTTTGCTCAAATATTAGCAACCCAATTACTTCCTCAGAAACTAAAATAGATTAATGCATAATCGCAATGAAAGAATTCAAGATAAAAATAAATTACAGTTGCAACTCTTCGTTCTCTTAGCTCCATTATTGTTTCTGCCTGGGAACTTTAGCATATCAATGTGGAAAACAAGTTGCCGGTGCTGTACGTCAAAATGGGCTTCGCGACAGCAAACATGGATGATTGCTTTGCACTGGCCAAAATATTGTGAAACAATTTCAAATCTACCATTTCGCCTCCATATTTTTGTTTTATTACTAAAGAATTCACCATGATTTCAGCTACTTGAACAGTTACATCAATCTTGAAGACAACCAATAACACTAGGAAAGCAACATGTCAGTGGAAAAGGGTGAACACAATACCTAAATTTCTACACTGGGAAAGCAACATTACAGCACATGTTATAAACCTGACTTCCCATTTCATTTACAAGCAGGCAGTCTTGCCGCTTTTATTATCAGCTTTTTCTGCCACAGATGCACATATATTGCGTGGAAGGACATTCCCCTGCATATTTTTACTTCCTGCCTGCAGTAATTGTATCGATTGAAATTTTTTAAGCCAATGAGAAGATCATGAATAACAATAAACAAAAAATTTGCCGGAACTTAAGAACTTGTAAATGCTGCCATGCATGTCCTTTTTGTGGGAAATTAATTAGCAATATTTTTTCAGCTTTGTGTTGATAGTTTAGATAGTGAACTGGCAGTGTCTTTTCTTTTAATTACTGGTATCAATCCACCGGAAATCGGCTGCTTTCATTTCACTTTCTCAGAAAATTATGAACGTGTTTATTAAATTGATAAATGTGGGATACGAAGAAAATTTTGTATGGAGATGATGATGGAGCACCACGATATTCGAAGCCACCAGAGATGTCGCTCTCATCTACATGGTATACCAATGCTTCTTGCTGTAACCAACTCTGTGCACTCTTGTTGAGAACGTGCTCTAATTAACAAGCACTATAAATCAATGGTGATATTGACAAAATTTTCACGTGAAAGTGATTTGTAAAAATGATATTTAATAGCAATCGATGCATAGTATAACTTCACGATGAGATAGTTCAAATAATTTATTTTTTATTGTCAAAGTAAGAGATTAATTTTTTCTCATAAAATTTTGTGAGAAAATTTTGTTTAATTTATATTTATGTATAAAATGAGGAAATTATCTAAAAATTAAAATTAAAATTCAAGACAAAATTAATAGAACATTTAATATATACAAATTCTTATCAATTTTACATTTTTTTTGGATCTATAATAACAAATTATTTTATAGATATAATTAAGAATATTATGAAATAATTTAGTTTTTTATGATGTTGTATTTTTAATAAATTATTTCTTTTAAAAATAATGAGAATAAAAATTATGCATAGATATTGGAGCCACATCATAATTGGTCTGATTTAAAGTAGGTTAATTCTAAAAATGTCTATATACACACATATATATTAAAAGATGTATAACAGGTCAAAATCAATTGAAGTACAAAATTTCATTAGACAATACGAGACAACCTTTTCAATCCAAACTGGGTTACAAATTTTATCTGCTAGCGAATTTACGTGGCTGTGTTCTCATCGTTCCAATATTTCACTGTGCCAAGAACATAGAAATGAGCCACTCTCACTTCTTTATATTATAAAATTTAGTAATTGAGCGGAGAGCAAGATAATGTCCACAACATTTGTCTGCAAATGGGAGTGGCATGAAAACATTACTGAACAACTTTACACATAATTGCTTCATATTTCTTTACCGATTCTTCTTCTACTTTTTCTTTGAGATGTTTTTGGCTTTCAACAATCTTTCTCTTTTCCTTCTTTTGGCAGAATATCATGCAACTTGTTCTTCTTTCTGGTTACATTTTAATTCCTTTGATTCAACATATGCTCATTTTCATCACCTAACCAATGAAGTAATTCTATGCACTTTTTATTCATTCAACAAATTTTTCCACCGTAAAATTAACTACTCTTAGCAGTGTCTCACAACACAGTAATAATAGACGTGATTTTAAAAATAAAAAAATCTTGAAATGATAACATTGGAGAGAGTTTAGGTGACGAGAAGATTTAATGTCATCAAATTTAAGTTAAAAGATTAGATAAAATTGTTACTGTTATTTTTTATTTAAATCTAAATCAAAACCATTTTGTTGTGAACACTCAACTACTACCAAATATATCATTCTAACTTCAAACACACCCAAAAACAACAAATACACATAATAAGAATCTAGTTTTCATCAAATATACTACTTCAATTTCAAACAAATACAAAGTTTTTCACCAAACGTATCACTTCAATTTTAACTAAATGCAAGCATAGGTAAAAAAAAAAAAAAAAACTTTTGTATCACCAATGACAAAAAATTTCAAAGCCCGACGTATCTTTGATTGATTTCTTTGTGGATAGATCATAGATGTACTTTTAAAAAAAGCTCAAACTAAACTTAGTATTAATAGATCAAAGAAGTGATAAGAAAGATAAAAAAATGTTGAAGTGATAAGGTTGAAGAGAGTTTAAATTTATAAGAAAATTTCGTGTTATCAAATTTAAATTTAAAAATTAAATAAAATTATTAATGTTACCTTTTACTTAAATAACAATTAATGTATAATACGAGATTCGATTAATGGTTATTAATAATAAATATCTTTTTACGCTATATTATTCCACATTTGCTAACTTTCTCCTGTGGGTATAAATACACTGACACAAAAAGAAAAAGAAAAACAATAGGCAGTGTAATGCATACTGAAATGGTGTCTCCATTTTGTTCCGTCGTTGCTAAAGCTAAAGCAATTAGCCAACTTTCCAGGCAGGCATGGGGACAAAAGTTAATTTAAGTTAGTTTATTGCTGGGTCAATATCGATGAACTAAATATAACACATGCATATATAGAGCAACCATTTGCACACATCCTTTCTTTTTCCCATATTCGATCTCACTTTATCTATGCATTTCAAAATTTTAATGATTATAATTTAAAGTTATAGAAATTTTTATAAATTATTTGAGTAAATGTGATATATATATATATATATATATATATTATTTATTTATATTTATTGATTCTTGTAAATAAATCGATAAATTTTAAAAGAACATTGCGGATATTGAGACGAATCGTCAAGATTCTTGTGATGTTCAATTGATTCTTTCATAGAAATATATTTAGATTGTGTAAAATAATCTCATCTGTTTAGACTGGAGAGCAAATTAAAATGAATTTCCTTGATCATATGCACTTTACTCGTAGGAATATCCAATTATTTCACAAATTAATCACAATGATTGTAAGTTTAGCACAAATTTGTGGATATGCAAATCTGAATTTTTGGCAATTTGGCGAATATCGAGCCTGTATATCTCCTTAGTTTTCTTAAATATAGATCAAATCTTAGTTTATACAGAATTAAATTTGAAAACAACTTGTACCAGAACTCGAGAAAAAATATAATTAGTGGAATCAAGGACAGTTATCCACATCTCGCTGAGCTTTTATATCTAGATAGAACATCATTTTCAAAGAAAAATAAGCACGTGAATCTAATGAAACAATGATTTTCGAAAACAACAGCAAAACACTCACTGCCATTGTAGCATTATCCAGATAAAGTACCCACCAATTCCTCGTTGTTGTAATTGCTGAGAAATTGCAATGGGTGGATTCCACTACTTGCTAAGTTGTTATAATTGGCCAGGTTCACGCCCTTTGCTAATGGATGACAAATATCCTAACGGGGTCACGAGCTTGTAAAGGTGAAAAACGAATGCTTGGTTTTAATTGGTCTTATCTGGTGACATATTTTACTATATATAGACATCGTATGCCGAAGAAAAACTACCCCATTCCATGCATTAAGCTTGTGCTTAATCATACAATATTGGTAAATATCTCTTGTGCCCCCTCTAGTATATTTATTTACAATTAAGTTAATAGCAAAATATCACTTGTATTCCTCTCCTATTTTTTATTTAAACTTCAATTTAATATTTACAACACGATATCATAATGATTCAAATACGTAAAATATTTATATTTTTAACTAAATATTTTTGTATTATATTATTTTTTTACTATTATATTAATTATTTAATTAATTTTTTTATGAGTATGTCTTGTGATTGTCATTAAATTAGATCTTTTATATCAAAAAATAAGAATAAAATATTGTATATATTTTATTATTATTGTTGTTGTAACTTGAAATTTGCAAAATCAACAACATGAATGGAACTTAAAGTTGTAAAATTAACCATAGAGCATCAATTTCTAAGACATGATTAGAGAATTTCCGTTACTTATTCTAATTTTTATTTTTTTATATCAATAAAATATCAATAATATATCTTTCTATTGTTTAATATTATTCATTGGATTTTATTGCATATGTTTTAATAACATCATTGTTGCAATATGAAGTTTGCAAAAAAAAAAAAAAAAAGTGATTAGAACTTGAAATCAACCAAAGAACTTGAAATTTTAAAATATGATTAGAGATTGTCAATCACTTATTCCGATTTTACTTTTCACATCAATAAAATGTAAATCATATCCTTTTATTTTTCAATAAATATTTGGTATATTTTATTTTGATCCTTACAACACATTAAGTTATAGAAATTAAATTTGTTATAAAATTCAGACTTGAAGTTTTGAAATATAATTTCTAACAAGAATATAAAATTCTAAGCATATTTTTAAAATTAGAATATGAAGTTCTAAAAATAATTTCAAAGTTATAACATAAAGTTCTAAATATCAACTACTAGATTAAAACTTGAAACTCTAAATAAGTTTATGTATTTCTAAAACATGAAGTCTTGATCATAAACTACTAGATTAAAATATTCTAAATAATAATGACATCGATAACACATGGTCTTTAGATGTTAAAATATATTATCAATGTCATAAATTTGAAATTCTAAGAATAATTTCAAAATTAAACATTAAGTTCAAAAAATAATTTCAATGTTTGTAATTGAAGTTTTGAATATCAATTATTATATTAGAATTTGATGTTTTAAGCATGTTTATTGTTTTCAGAACATGAAATTTTGAATATTAACTGTTGGATTTAAAATTTGAAGTTCTAAATATACAAGTTATCACGAACTTGAAGTTCCAAGAATATTTATATACTCTCATTATTCTTTCATGGTCTTTAGATTTTAAAATATATTATCAATGTATGAATCTAAAATTCTAAGAATAATTTTAAAATTAAAACTTGAAGTTCTGAACATCAACTATTATATTAAAATTTAAAGTTATGGCTATATTTATGTGTTTCCAGAATCTAAAATTTTGACTATCAACTACTAGATTAAAATCTAAAATTCTAATTTTATAAAATATAATAAATCTTTAGTTCTAAATATATTTTTATACTCCTTCTATTCTTTCATGGTCTTTAGATGTTAAAATGTATTATCAATGGATTTTAGATGTTAATGCATTATTAACATGAAGTTCTGAGTATATTTGTATGTTTCTAGCACTTGAATAGCTGAATATCAACTATTAGATTAAAAAATTTTAAATCTACAAAATATCATAAATTTAAAGTTCTAAGTATATTTATATACTCTTGTTGTTAAAATAGCTCTATAATAATGAAATTAGTTTATATTGTAAAAAACTACAATGAATAAAACTAAATTCAACATGTCAGATCAAAAAGTTAAAGAAAGAAGAATTAAACTCAGAAAACGGAGGGTTGAAAGCTTGACATCTTCTTCTCTTTAATTTTTCTTTGTTTTTCTCCTCCTTTTCCTTTATCATCTTCCTTTTTTTTATTTTTTTATTTTTTGTTCTAAAAGTCTTCCCTTTTAATGTAATCTTCTTTGTCCTTTTAAAAGAAAGAAATACAAGCAAAATACCAAAACCCACTGTGTCATGGCACTATGGTGCCCAACTGTAGTTTGCCTAAGGCTATGACCTTAGAGCTACTGCCTTTAATTTTTTCTTCTTAGTTAGAGCAGGACTTTGGCTTTCAAAGCCAAGGCCTTGAAGCTTCTGTTCGCCTTTTTGTAATTTCTTATTTTTAAAGTTAAAATGTTGTCTTTCTAATGTTCTGTCAGCTATAAATCATCTTAAGCATCTATTTTTTCAATAACTAAAAATCAAACAAGAAGTACAATAATACATTCATATAATATCAATAATTTAGCTAAAAATTAAGTGAAATTCAAATTATGAGTATAAACTCCCTTATCAACTCACAATATCCTTTCATGGTCTTTGGGTCTTAAAATGCATTATCAATGGTCATTAGATGTTAAAATGTATTATCAATGTCATGAGCATATAATTCTAAGAATAATTTTAAAATCAAAACCTGAAATTCTGAAAATAATTTGAAAAGTAAAACTTGAAGTATTGAATATCAGTTATGAGATTAGAACTTAAAGTTCTAAGCATGTTTATGTGGTTCAAAAACCTTTAGTTTTGACTATTAACCACTAGATTAGAATATAAAATTTTAGATTTATGAAACATCATAAACCTAAAGTCCTAAGTATATTTATATGTTCCTGCTATCATTTCATGATTTTAAGATGTTACAATAAATTATTAATGGTCTTTAGATATTAAAATGCATTATTAATTTTGTGGACTTGGAAGGCATTGTTAAAAAAAAAAAAAAAAACTTATATCCTTGCGGAATAAAGTAAAAAGTTGTGAATTTCTTATGTGTTTATTTAAACTTGATTATGACTACTAAAGGGATATATTCCCTCAAAAGTAATGGCATAAAATAGTCCACAAGATAATTTAAGACTTGAAAGTGTATGTTTTTGGTTATTGTTTAATTATAAATTATTATTATTTAAAGTTTAAGTGTCTTAAGGAACTTATTTCGGCCTTATGACAACAATTTAAAGAAC